>CM040240.1:296369395-296417322 GCA_022545495.1 Chrysanthemum lavandulifolium
CTTTACTTGCTAAAGTACACCGTATCATCACCTGTTCATCTTCGTCGTCACTTGCTACCGTGCGTCGCCGTATTTCTTCGTCTCCTCTGGATCAGTTATGGGTATGAAAGTCATTCCAATTTGGTCAAGGACGGATTACGCCTGCGATCTTGGCAAACAACGTGGATGGTTTTTGCAATTTACTTTGTATTTTATAAAGCTGGTGGATGTATGGAAAAAGAAATACATAATCTAAGTTACATGCTTATACATGATTTCTATACAGGTGAAACTTGAAGATGTTGGAAAGTTGAAGGAAGCCCCGCAAGTCTTGAAATCAAACTTCAGCGTGGATCAATTGCAACAGTTGCCAACTAAGTTTAAAGATACATTTAAGAAGTACACAAACTCTGAGGACATGTTCTGGTTGGGCAAAGTAAACGGGAAGAAACTTCTCATGCTTTCTGCAAAGGCAACTATATTCAAATTTTCTGACGTGAATCTCTATAGTTCAAGAAGATCAATTCACTGCAGGTTTGATTTTCTAAACAAACTTTAGAACATTATTAATTAGCAGCAAAAGCTAACCTAAATGTGCATTATCAAATAAAATATTAAAGATTTTGTGAATAGATGGTTGAAAAGCTTTACCATATGGATTTAGTTTTTATGTCTCCAAATGAATTTTTTTAGGACGTATGTAACCATATTATATATGTCGAACATGCAGATTTCAGAAGGTGTGTGAGCTTTTACCACAACAAGTATTTCATATCAAATCCGCAATTGAAAGTCAAATGTTATCACCCGATACAGACTACATTTGCTACATGGTATTCAAGATTTCAGAAAAATGCCAGGGGATGCATTGTCCGGTGAAAGTAAAAGATTTGATCCGCCAAGAAAATAACAAGGCTGATTTTTTCTATTTTATTACACCAAGCCCATTGAATATAAATGATATTACTCGGGTTCCAAAACAAAGGGAAGATGGATGGATGGAGATTCAACTTTGGAAATTTAACTCAACTCGTGACCTTGAGAATGACTCTTTTCCGATTAATATGAGATTTACAAGTTATGAAGGACCTTTATCTGGCCTCATTGTGTGTGGCCTCGAGTTTTGGCCACTGTAAAAGGACTATCTGCGGTATTCAGCTAGTATTTTATGATTTTACTTCGTGTATCAGAAAAAGGTTCTTATTGTTGCACCTAGACAATAATAAGAATTTTGGGTGAAGGTTTATCTTATGCATGTTTTATGTGGAAAGAAAATTGACTTCTTTTTAATAGACATTTACAAGGATTGTGCTGGACTCATACTTCCAGCTTTCGAACAGCTTCCCAAGTTGCTCTACAGGCACAAAATATGTACAACTATTATTGTGAGTAAGAATCAGGTTGTACTATTCCGATTGTCTTGTGGGCAAAAATTGATGTCTCAAAGATATTCGTGGTTTCTTTCATTAAAAAGGTTTCATCTAAACTTGCAATTAACAATAATTTCATCTGATATTTTGTTAAATCTGGGCTGTAGTTTTTTAATACCAGATTCTTGGATCACAAAATAAGAACTTCAGTAAGACTTCTTACAAGTTTATATCATATGGTTACGTTATAAGATCTCAAGGGTCAATGGATTTGAACACCGGAATCATTTATATGTTGATTTAAATCTGACCCATCTTCATCGAGAGAAGAAAGATGTATCATTTATATGTTGATTTAAATCTGACCCATCTTCATCGAGAGAAGAAAGATGTAAATCCTGTAACTTGAACAAAAACAGTCAACCTACCAAATAAAGTGATTATCATTTCTAAAGGGTAGGCAATTGACTCATTTATTCGGGTTAGGATTTATCTCTAACAACTCAAACGAGTGAAATCAAGAAGATTAACTACTAAGAAAATAGAAACAAAGTTGCAAGTGTAATATCAACACAATGCAATTCAAAACTTTGTCACAAAAAGTGTTCCGCGCCTACCCCAACCAAACTCTCAGCATGTGCCATAAAGTTGTACACTATGACCTTAAACCTTTTCTACTCATTACAAAACACGCACCATCCACCCATATTGGCACCTCTAATCGTTGCGCAACCATTATCATCCTTTGGACTCGGGCAATGACAGCTTAACGTTCGAGCGACCATTGATTAACTTGGTAGTTACTGATAGCGTGTATGACCTTCAGCCCGGCAGACTAAGGCCCATACACTCTAAACTCGGCCCATACATAAGCACAACAAGGCACTGGAAATACTTTCCCAGCAACGCCGAGACAAAGTGTGCCCGACAAACGTGTCAGACTAACAAGACGCCTAGCAATCTCGCCAGGCTATTGGGACGAGCACCGCGTGCTCTCTCATTCCTTCTCTCGATGATCACCACGTGACCATCAGATTGCTTTATGGGTTCCTCAAACCCTAAAGGACCTCCTATATATACTTGGTCATTCCCCGAAATGACCCAAGCTAACCCCAAGCACCACGCCATGCCAGAAAACTCCACATCCAAGTCAATTATCCTCTCTGATAATTGACACACACCAACCGAGTCGACTTGTGAGCGTTACTCAACTCGTGACTCCAATCACACTTTGGGTTCTTACCAAAGCGGAAACAAAATGATCGACCAGCCCAAACCCTCATACGCACTATACGAGTATACATAAACATGGCGCCATCCGTGTTATACAAAATTAATAGCCACATTTTCTCCTCTTTCCGAAAAGGTTATAGTTGTGAAATTGTGGTAAAGTGTTTCGTATGAAAGAATGAATATTGTTTATGGGTTAACTATGACTTATAAGTAGTCGGTAATGAAAACATATATAGATGTAAAGTTGAATATCGGAAGGAATAAGGATATATATAGATGTAAAGTATAAGATCGGAAGGAATTGGGAATAAGGATAAATTAGTAATTTCATAATTTTCACTTTGAAAGTTTTACTATTATGACATTTTACTATAGTCCATCAAAATTCTCAAATCTATCTAATTTTTCACATCAAGATACACATACTCAAAAGAGTTTACTATCATGACAAAGAAACCTACAAAGTCACACTTTATCCAGATAAATATGGATGCCGTTTGTTTTCTAGAATTTATGAGTACTTAATTTATAAAATAAAATTGAATTTAGCATCACAAAACCGAGAATACAATGGTGTCAAATATAAGATTCCTTACTATGTCCGAACAAAATACTAATGATACAATAACAAATGATGGAGAAACAATAACTATAATCACCTCCTCCGTGCTTCCTGTGACCATTTTGCACAACACGTTACTCTCGAGCGTCCTGTTCTTGTATACAAAGTAACTAAAACTTCAATGCCTTTCAAAAAAAAAAAAAAAACTTCACTTTACATAATTTTATGGAATCAGCCAATAAAGCTATTTATCCAAAGTCAATGTCTCAGTAGTAGAAATTTTGACCCATTTACTTAGAAGTTGGGTGATTTGGGTAATACCCTATCTCCAATGGGTCGATGGTAAAGTTTAATATTTGACTAAATGAAAGTCATCCAAATGGGTCAACTGGTAAAGTTAAATTTCGACTAAATGAAAGTCGCCTAAATGGGTCAAATGGGTCAATCAGAATCTCTCGTATTGTTCATACGCCGTCCTATAAACATCTCCACCCCAGTAACAATTACGGCTTCACATTCTCCACTTCCAAGTAATCTTGTAATTTTCGGTGTGTACACAAGATCAAATATCGGTGCATACGACTTTAAAGCTTCCCGCCACCAAAAAAGAAAAGAAATAGACTTTATCTCGTGCACAAAATTACCTCATATTACGTTTCTAAAACATATGACCCAAGAAAGGTAGATAGGAAAACCTTGGAAATAGGAGTGTCGCCACTGTCAAGATTTGGTCGCATACCAATCCATGTAGTGTTTGCAAGTATCATACCGCCTACGGGATGTAAGTGATATAGCCTCTCCACCAATTATGTCAAGAAGTTCTCTAGCCCGATCTATGCAAGATCAATAAATGAAAACTTTAGTTGGTGTATAAACTATGCATGTAAGAGGGTGTTTGGATTTCAATGTGAACACTAGTAGAATCTAACCATAGGTCCGATTGGCTATCACGATCCTTGCAACCTTCGCTTTTGCTCCATAAGCAAGTGCTTTTCCAAAGACCGCCAAAGACCAATAACCACAAATAGTCTACCACCAGGGTGATCCAGTTGTTCTGCTTTGAACGCTCGAACTCAGAATCTCAAACGGGTCAAATGGGTCAAACGGGTTGAAAGTCACACGTGAAATATGATATGAAAGTACGTGAAGAAACCTCATAGACTATCCTCGATAGCGGAAATAGTGCCTACATAGTCTCAGACATAATCATATTACGTCCCATCATTTGGTCTCGATGGTACAATTGACCGCTCCTATTGATCGTAACATGCAATCAATAACACAATACATAAAAAGCCGTAATTTAATAATTATCATCGCTGATGCTTAAGGTTTTAGGTTTCTATGAAAATGAAACTTACCTTTGCAACTGGATCAACCTCATCACAACATTGAAGTAAAGATTCTTTGTGAGGAATGGTACAACCGCATCCGAAAATGATACATTTTGATAATCTAAATAAGCGTAAATATGTGTTTTTTCCTTAAAAATCAACGATTTCACATTTGTGCCCTTTGAGTCATTGTACTTTTATATACCTTTGACTCATTATAAGATCGCTCAGATACTATTTGGGCATTCAAGAACACAAAACCGATCGTTAAAACGATCAACATTATAAAAAATGATAGGTTTATATATGTGTGATTTAGATTGGATATATAATGTTAAATTTTACGGTTACCAAACGACCCAAATTGTACACAAAGACTTCCTTTAAAGCCTTGTTTATGTACAAAATAAAATAAAAAGTAACACCGCACAAACGTAAAAGTATAGATCAAAACACAACTCGAACCCCGCAAAATCAGATGCGTAAATATCAAGAAAATTCTTTACATTATCCACCAACAAATGTACATAAACCCATTAAATCCAACCGATCGGAAGCTTTATTGTTTAACAAAGGTGATTTGCTATGTCCAATCTGCTTCCCGATAATACCGAATACTTTTGTGTCAGGTCCTAATTGTCTGAAATTAAACAAGTCCAAAAGATCCCTAATTGTGGGCTGTCCGGGTGCCGATACCTTTCCATGCTCAAGGTGCCAAATGTCGATATCCACCAAATTTCGGGCAGAGTACTCGAGACATCAGACCTTTTTCACCCATCACCATTGCTATTATTGGAACCTAAATGATTAATGAAGGTACTTAAATAACCACGTAAGCTAATAAAACCGCGAAAAAAATATATCTAATTTACAAATTTCATTACATGCATGACTTACGCCGCTTACTTGAGAATTAGCAGTAATGTGAAAGACTCGTGCTACATCGCTTATATCTACAATGGTTGTTGCAAACTTCACAATATCGCCTCCGCTGATCGATCGATTTTGGCCACAAGGTTCCCAAGCTCTTCTATCGAAGGAGTATTTTGATAATTATGGGAAGAAACTATGAGTTTGCACTTTGTAGGCTTCTCCATGGATTAAATTGTTGAATCGTCAACGGCCGCACTTGAGTTACGAATAACAAGATAGTACGGATTTAATGTCAAGAAGGAACCTTAAGCTCAACATCGATGTAATCAGCCCTAAACGAAGAGCGCCAATCGACTGCTCATCTCCGCTTGATGACCACCTTCCCATGTTGGTCCGGAAAATAGCATAGAGTCGAAACCTTTTCGGAAAGATAAAGTCCTACAACGCCATGTAATATGGACTAGATTAAGGGGATGTTTGGTAATCCTTATTAAACCGCCTATGCTTTCATGAAATAAGCAATTGCTATAATGAAGGCAATGCCGCAATAAGTGTGCGATAGGCTTCTACAAGAACGAAACCAGATAAACAGATATTGAATTTGTGTAAGTTTTCGACAAACAAACTAATTAGGGATTTAAGACGAAATAATCACCTATAATCATATCCAAACACTTATTATCACGATCATCAGATCAAAACGCAACAAGGGTGTTTGGCATTACTAAGTTAAACAACTTATGCTCATAACCGTAAGATCAACTTATCCAAAATAGCTTATTTCACCCCTTAGGTTAAACTTACAAGATCGAATCCGCCAACAATAACAAGTTCAAACTAAACAATCAAACTCCTTATCGAAAAGACCCTATTTCACCCCTAAACTAAGTAGATAAGCATAATCAAATTTATGCATCCGCTCAAAAACACAATAAGCGATAATCATTATAAAACAACCCAAATTCAAGCATCCCCATCATATGTCAAAGATTCAAGATACCAACAAAGAAAACCGCATTCACGCCATAAGTGTTCTAACGATATCATAAGCATAAGCCCTTTTCATCCAAAAACACTTATCCATTACAACTCCTAATTCCCAAGCACGCCCTAAAAATTATTATACTTGCATATACTCCACATTTCATCCTAAACTTAAACTCACAATTACAAAAGAGCTTATTTACCCTAAACTAAGTAGATAAGCATAGTCACATTTCATCATAAAAATAAGAAGATAAGTGTTTAGATAAGCAAAATCCAAAACTCCCCACATCACATGTCAAACAATTCAAGATACTAATAAATCCAACATTCATATCACGAAAATAATTATAATATCGAATAATAATCCCAAAACCGCACCGCAAGTAAAAAGAGTGGGCCAAGGACTTAATTTATAAAGGGTTTGATATCATATCTATCAAGAACCTTTCTTGTTTCGAACAATCCTATCTAATCTCAATTAGGTCAAGACACCTCCCAATCGCCTTATTTCACTCTCAAATAAGCATATAATCATGTCCGACACACAAACCTTATCCATTATATCAAACGCAATAAGGGGTGTTTGGGATTACTATCTCAAACGACTTGTAAATGATGATCGGCATATTTCGCCCTAAGAAAACAAATTTATTTCACCGTGAAGAGCAAATTTGTAATATTAAATTCACCAATACTAATCGGTTCAAAATAAGCAATCTCAACTAAAAATGCTTATCTGTTAACAATCCCAAATCCCGCATCAAGCAATTCACAATACTAATAAACCCAACATTCATATCGAGAAACAGCTTCCAACATCGAAAAACAACCCGAAAAACGCACCAGATGGGACCCTACACGGATTTAAGTATGTTAAATTCATATCCAAAATCATATTCACCTTGAGATTAAACACGAATACTTCTCTCAAAGGTGAAACCTCCAACTGATTTTGATTAATCTTACCATCCGGTAAATTACACATCCGAGAAGCTAGCACAGTCATTCCTCCGCACTCGTAAAGATTTGAACTCCATCCTCAAGGGTCTGCTGTGACCAAGTATAAAAATTCAAAGCATTCTTCAACAAGCGGTGGTCCCAATCGTAATTTCGCATAATAAACATCGAAGACTACTTCTTGGTCGCAAATAACTATAGATAATAAAGTATAAGGCATTAATGAGGCATCTACATATACTTAGGCATTAATAAGTCATCTACATATACTTACTCTGTAGAAAGAGCTTCTAGTATGAGTGGAATCTTCTTGACCGGTAGTTTAAAAGAAAATACCTCAAATATTAAGTTTATATGCAAATACCTCTTGGTGGGTTCATGATTGCCTGCTCCTTAGTATTACCAACAAATAATCACAACGCATCAGTATTACTATTTTTGTTTTTAATTCAGTAGGCACAAGCAACACAAACCACAAGAAGCTTTAGTTACACCTATCTTACTATATGCTTGTAAACTATGGTTTGGGCAAGAAAGTTAGCAAATCACCTCAAAAATTTGTTGTTCACGTGTTAAAGTCGCCCTTCACGCGTCAAAGTTCAAACTATGTTCGAAAACGCCTAGTGAAAGCAAGTAAACAAAGATCAAGTAAATTTCCTTGTAATTAATTGGTTTCATCTTACAGTAGTCAAGAGGCATAAAAAGAACACATAAATTTAAATAAATGAGTTATTAACTACAATACCGCCAAGGGTTGCTTGTAAGAGCAAGTTCCTACTTTTTAAAAATGAACCGACCTCATTTCCTAAGCTTTTCTCTTATTTGCCACACTACTATGGATCTCAAGAACTCCATTCCTCTTACTAAAGTCCAAATTGTCCAACCTGAGATCACATATCCAAAACTGACAATCAGCAATTTCTATTAAAAATGACAATCAGTATAGTTCTTGTAATAAATTCACTATAAGCTGACTATTGCGAGTGCCCCTACAGATGGGTGAGTCTATATATCATTCTTTATAGATTGAACGTTTATAGAAAATGGGCAGGATCTTTATTTAAAGTGCTTATCTTATTTTTAAACACTAGCTGTTTTAAGTGTTATAATAAACTGCTTGTTTGCTTATTTTACTCTAAATAAGAACAATAAAAAAAGGAATGTAGCTAAGATGTTGTATCAAAACTACTTATGTGCTTACCAATAAAAGTAACCAAGTATGCAATCCCAAACACCCTCTCAGCAAAATCACATTTCACCCTACAATTTGTTCTGGTTACGAATCTAAATGCCTAAATAATAGGCCTAATGTATGCTCCTTAATGACAAGGTTTCTTTTAGAATACAATGGCCGCAGTATGCAGACATAAAAGTCAATGGTATTATGCCCCCACAACCCACTATATATATGAGCATTAAACATCAGAAAGCCAAAACCATTTAGAAACAGAATCCCAACACCTAAGTAATTCCTTAACTATCCTGATCTAAGCTTATCCCAAACTAGTAATCTAAGCATAAAATTACACGTACTAATTTATAGGCCAGTTCAGCCAAAAAGTGCAACTAACTACACGAACCAACAACACACATACAAGCCATCATAGTCTAACAAAATAACAATAAGAACTTTAAACTTACTGATCCATTTGAGTTTTCGGTAACATGGGTTCTCCATCTCTCGTTGTCTTTTTTTCTGATCCATCTAGTAGCTTGGCGAGGCTTTACTCTTATGTATACCTTTATTCCAACAATGGAACCTAAATGAATTTAATAACAAATCATTTGACTTTTGCTTCATACTAGTAAGTATGTTAATTACAATCATGGTTGTTTTTGGCGAGGACAGTTGGTGATTCATATAATGGGCGCAAGACTTTAGGTACGCTTGATGCCTATGTGGTTACATAAAGTTAACAATGCACCTCATCATACATTATTATCATATAAAATGTCGTAATATTAGAAAAGAAATGCACCTCAAAATTCATATAATCGACAATATGTATGATGGACTCACCACTTTCACAAGGTCTAATAAGGTACCCACTAGGCAGCATTTCCGCCAGCACAAAATTAGGCATGTATACGACACTAGCTATATGTATACAACACTAGAAACTTAAAGCGAAATAATTGGTACCAATTATACGCATCCTAACTAGAGCTTTACCCACAGATATTATTTGTACTTAAAGTGCTCTAGAACTTTACCCGTATAAATTCATGGCAGTATTAACATGCTTTTCTAACAACTTTAACACTTTCCATCTGTTTCCCCTCACAGCTGTATAACCTAACAACCGTTGGATAAAAGTCTAAGCAGGCAGATCACTAATGCTAACCTTACAACTATTTACTTCAATTACAAACTAACAAAACATGCAAGTAATTAATTATCACAGAAACACAACACTAGTAACAGTAGTTAAAGAATACTATTAATGTAAGTCCATAACTAGACGTTACGTCCAAGTTTATCCTGAAGTACTAAACCGGAAAAGCATTTCATCGAGATTGGGGCTAGACCTGATAGCGCATTGCAAATTCAAATCTTTTCCTGACCAGTAATTGTATAAATCTATTGTTAACAACACAATTCAAACATTAAGGCTATGTTTGACAAAACTAACTATTTTTCTAATAGTGTTCAGAAACGTAGTTGTATCGGCAGCTATAATATTAGGGTTTCAAGTAGGAGCATTTTAAGCAATATCAAACAGGCATTATATTTCTAAACGTCAAGTCGCCAAACCACCTGTTTCTACCACCGCTACCCCGACCAATCATCGTGCATATAAAACGTCACCGCCGCCGCAATCGGCTCGTCATCAACCATTATCCCCCTCCACCGCCACGTCATCAACCAACTCCACCTCTACCTCCTCAGTCACGTCACCACCACCACCATATTTTCCGGCCACGCCATCATGGTCTCATCGTCGCTTGCTAATGTACGCATCGCATAACCTGCACGTCGTCGTCTTTACTTGCTAAAGTACGCCGTATCATCACCTGTTCATCTTCGTCGTCACTTGCTACCGTGCGCCGCCGTATTTTCTTCATCTCCTCTGGATCAGTCTCGTAATCATCCATTTTATAAAATGTTTTTGGAAATTGATTGGTTAGAAGTAAAATTGATGTGATTATGAAGGTGAATTGGAGTTTAATTGTGATTTGGTTTATTAATTTGGGAATTAGGGTTAGGGTTTGTGTGTGTGATTAAGTGAGGTGAAAAATGACAGACCTAAGTGAGGTTGATTAATTTGGGAATTAGGATAATTAGAAAAGATATAATATTTAAATTGTTTGCTGGTAATTATACTTATGGAGATATTATGTGAGATGTGTATAATTGGTACTTATACTTTGAAATTATTTCGTTGTAGTTTTTGTTGGACTAATTGGTATTTGTGTTTATAAAATTTATTTATGTTATGTATACAACACCGGCTATACGCCTATACATGTCACACAGTGATCATATTTTCGTCACTAACTTTTAAAAATGAATTGACCAATAATTCACTATTTTATATCGAAAATAACCCATATATACTTAGAGCATTGATTGGGATGACTAACTCAGATGCTTAATAATACGCCTAAACATACGGTCAAGATCTTATCGTGACAACAAGTGACTCACTTTTTCACAAACCAATAATTAATCGACACATCTATTACCACACATTAATACATATTTTGCGCCTCCAATCATTTTCCATATACTTATTGGCTAAATTAATGACCACTTTTGAGTTTGGTTACTAATTGTTTACGGGTGACCAAATATTAGTGTCTATATGTTATATGGTCACTATATTGCCTAAATAGTGACCAAAAAAAAAGTCGGCACTAAATTTTGGTCACTAAAATCACTTTTTCTTATAGTAATTATCTCTCTTTTATAACCAAACCATGGCATGGCCTTTTGCATATTTTATGTGCTAGCTACCTAGGGTTCAAGAAAAAGAGGAGAAAAATGGAGTTGTGGAAGAAAGGGAGCATGCATGGAGCGGCTAGATGTTGGGCATGTATGGTTTGTCATGTCAAGTTGTTGGGTAATTAGACACATTACACAATGGTTTTGCAAGTCAAAAGGGAGGTTGAAGGTATTTTTATATTGATGTAGGGTGGCTTAAAAGTAGTCTTGTCTCCTTTGTTTGGGTTAGTCTTACACGCAAGAAGAAGCAAAGGAAATATACATTGTGTTTTATTTTGTGTTTCTGTTGAGGGTTATAAGCAAAAGAAAAGAAAAAGAATGTAGAATTTGACCAAGCAAAAGAGAGGAAATTGCATTCTGGTATTTTGTCGTGTGCTTGTGTGAGCACCAAGGAGAATTTGCAAGCAAGACTGTCATATTGAAAGACATGTGCTTTTTGTTTTCATTGCACCACACAAGACCAAAGTGTCAAGCAAAGATATATATATATATATATATATATATATATATATATATATATATATATATATATATATATATATATATATATATATATATATATAAAAGGTTTCATTTGGATGGGTTGGCCGAGAAAGAAAAAATAAAGATATAAAAGTGTGTATATATATATATATATATATATATATATATATATATATATATATATATATATATATATATATACGAAAATTCAAATAATTTTAGAGATGGAGTAGTTAACTCGGTTGGGAGAAAATGGTTGGAATTGTTTTGCTCGACATATGTATAAAAGGATTAAGGTTGGTATGTTTGTGAGCACGTTTACTTGGAATGTGAATCGTGACGTCCCGCTTGACATTTACAAATAAAATGTGAAAAGAAAACACATTTTTGGAAGTGTTTTTATATAAGTATTATAAAAATATTCTAGACTCGAATATGAGGTAATTCAATTATTGCCATAACTAATTGGGTGTCGGTACACGTTTGGGTTCGTTTTGTGGAAACGAGATAACTCTTATTTTTAAATTTTATTCATTAGTCCCGGTCAAAAAATATAAATGCGCATTTTCCGATATTCATAATTATTTTAAATTGTTTCATAAAAGGGATAACTTCTCATAATTATATCAAGTGAGCTAATTCTTGCTAAAAACGCTCGATAATAATAAATAATAATTTATTATTATATTAAATCAATAAAATTATACCATCACCACCACCACCCTCCCTTTATCTCTTTTTCCCGATTCTCTCTAAATTTCTCGCTTCTCTCTAAAATTAACCATCACCATAAAATGAAATAATGAACTTGTATGCAATATTATCAAGTATACAATTGCAAAAAAAAATTACAACAAAAATGAAAATTGAATATATATATATATATATATATATATATATATATATATATATATATATATATATATTATACCAAACATATTACAATCATATAAACATACTCATCGAATTGGACAATCCCAATCGAGATACAATCGCATACTACAATCTATCCGATATCACTAAAACTCTAACATATCATATTCACATACAATGCACATTCTATTTGTTTATCCTTTCGATCAAAGCATCTAATCTAGAATATATCTATTTGGGATGATGAACCACCGGCTACTCTTTCTTGCATTATTCATAGCGGTTTCATGGGCTACTCCTCGCATCTTTAACATCCGGTCTTGAAGGATATGAAAAGGTGACATTTTTAAGCTCTACTAGTCCGGAAACCGAGTCCGAAACCGAGTCTACTAGTCTCAATACTTCATTAACACCGCTTGACTTTTTCTTGGAATAGCTTTGTATATTCGACAATTGCCACACGGTCTCCAAAGCTTACATGAGTCAACGGATCATCTTCGGACGAGCCAAGTTAAGATCTACTAGTTCTTCAAGTACAAGACTTGAGGATCTTTGATGATCAAAGCCACACCGCCTGTAGCCTTTAAGCAACCATGACCATGAGAAAACTTTGATAGCATAACTTTGAAGTGCTTGCGCTTCTTTTAACAATACGCTAGTAATATCACTTTGTTTCCATGGCCAATACCTTTTCATTCTGTAGGGCCACAATTACAATCAGGTTAGCAAAGTAAAATCTTTGTGTTAGTTTATACTACTACTAAAGGGTGGCAACATGGCGGGTTGGACATAACGGATAACAATGAAACTTGCCATTTGGGTTGGAATTTACCACCAACACTTTTAGCATCTTATAAGCATTAAAATAAAATTCTAAGCATGTATCACCCGTTCATCCCATCTAATCAATTCGAGTTCTAGCTATAACTTTATATCGATTTTACCCATTAAACCGTTTGGGATAAAACATAACTAAATTCAACCCATTAATAAGTAAATGAGTTAAAGTTCACATCAATTATTGATAACGCTTACACTAAATGCGTTCGGGGTCAAAGGAACTTCCTTTTCTTCGAGCAAGTTTTATAACACCCTGGCAAGTGAACTAATCGTTGTAGTGTAGTATTAGTGTGTGCCACGGGTATTGATATCGCCTTCAGGGAATAGGAATGCTAGTGAGAGTTACTATGCTAAGGTTGGGGTTGAGGAAGATTATTTTTATCTTTTTTATTTTTTAGGAAATGGAAAGGTACGAATCTGGGTTTGGATTTGGGGTTGATTTCACCGATTACTCTACTTATCTAATTATCTAATCTAAGGTGTATGTAGTCTATGTCTAATTATTGTGTGCTCGTATGATAGTTTAAAGATGTGTTTACTTAGGTTTTATTACTCATTAATTATCTCCTATTGATGGTTGAATTGTCACGCCCTTATTCTTAATCGCTGTGTCTAAAGCCTAGGGTCAGTGCGTTTATCCCTAACTCTTTGAACTTACCAAAGGTCTCGTCTACAAAACCCTCAGGGATTATAAACTCTAACTCTAAGGCCCTCTTGGATGGTTTAGCCTACAACCGCTCTAAGTGCTATAGTCTAAGGTTCACAAAATTAATCAAGTGTTAATTACACAACGAATGACCTATCGCATTACTAGATCATTAACAATTAAGATAAGAGACAACCAATCAATATTCAATAATTAAGTTTCATATTCCTAGCAAACACACAAGTAAATTAGCCGGACATGGAGAACATGCAAGCATACACACAAATAATCAAAGACATAATTGAATTAATGAAGTAAAACACTTATCTTGATGTAAGATAGGGTTTGAACCCTAAAATCTTGTACAAGACAGTCTTGGTTCGGTTTAGGTTTTACTCCAAAAGACTACACACTAAAAGCGAAAATTCGGATTCTATATATAAGATTACAAGTGCGACGCCTACCTTATGTTTTGTGACGCTGGTCGTCATAATATTGGGTTTCGTCTTGGCCACGTTAGTCTATGCGTCACACCTTGTGCTTGTGACGTCCTTCTTAACCTGGACGGAGTGCTGGATCAAATCTAGGCCGTGCGAGTTGCGACGGCCTACTTTAAAAGCGACACCGCCACTTGAAAATAAGAAATTTGGTTACAAGGCGTCACAAAATGCTCCGACGGCGTCAGCGGCTTAAGCGATGATCGTCGCTGCCTTGTATTTCAAGAGCTGAGTGTCTCGATTCTTGACTTGGGCCATTTTCTTCAGATATCCGCCTTTTCGTCCAAATAAGTGCCATTACAAGAATTTGCCTTCAAGAGACCTAAAAGTGAAAAGAACGATATTAAGTAATAACGGATACAAAAGTGATCAAATAAGGGCTTAAACGACCCTCAAAATGTACATTTTAAAACCTTATCAAATATCCTTACACTTGGTATTTCTTCGTCCTCAAGCAAATATGCTTTTAGCCAATTAATTTATAAGTTAGGGGTCATGAAGCATTGGTTTAAAACAGTCCACAACACATATAAGCCACTAAAAGTCATAACAAGCACGAAATTACATACTAGCACCTCACATGGGGTGTTTGGATACTCACATCTCTCTGTATATGAAATATAACAAGTCGGAAATGGAAGATAAACACTCATTAACCGGTTCTAGTACATAGATTACCATAGGCTTGAGAATAGATCAAACCTCCATCGCTTACGTGAAGCACCTAGGAAAGACTATCAAAGAGGTCTTTAAAGGGTTGTAATGTTAGCTACGGTAGGGAAACAAAGGGTTTGGTGGGATAGGCTATTTAGTGGTGGCAAGTCAAAAATCTTTTATGTTACAAGCACACGAAGAATGGCGTTGCTAAGCCAAGACTGCAGACTCTAAACTCTAGATAATTGAAACAAACAAACATAAATATAAAGGATAGATGTAGGATGGTAGCCCGTTTTTTTTTAACACTCTATTTTTTCTTTTCTTTTTCTATTTTTTCGATTTTTTTTCATACTTTTACTCTACCATCCTCTACGGTAACATCAAAATGATAACATCAATGAGCTTTTATTACTCAATAATTAATTTGACCAATTGAAAAGATCAAAACACTTGGGGTATGTTATTACGTAAATAAGGGAATTTAACGTTCCTTCCAATCATTTCATAAACTTTAACTTTTTTCCCATGAGTCCCAATCGTCCCAAAGCGTGGTACAAAGGATATGACTGACTTAGCAACTTATGCAAGCATCTAGATAAATGAACTAGGGGTTTATTTTGATAACAATAATGCACTAAAAGTGAGTGCATACATGGTAGGCTAAGGCGATTTGGGTGTATATTTGGGGTGGTAAACAATGCTCTTCATTGATATTATGGAAAACCGAAACATCACGAGAACCGCGAAAAGGATAGGCTCGAGGTTAACTAGGGTATCGTGTACTCAAAGATGAGTACAACGCAGGGTGTGGGAATTACTCAACCGATGTGAAGAAGTAATTATATTACGGGTATCAAACAAGGGTTATCCTAATGCCTTTTATCATTTAGTTATTCCTAACTACACAAGTGTAGTCTTACTAGCGATCTCGGAATGCATCACAAAACAAGTTCTAGAATCTAATATACTACCGGTTCACACTTCAAGCATTAAAGATGAATGCTTTAATTCTACTAATCTAAGTGGCGATCCTCACATTTGGGTGGAATTTAGGTGGTAAAGGGTTTTTGTGCTAGTCATGCAACTTTCTATCCGTGAGACGCTTTTGTTAAGACTAATGGCCCACCCTATATGTCATGAAAATTTTAAATTTGGTGCCAAAATTACCCTAACCGACATTTTCTCATGGTTTATTACACAAATACAATTGGACAAAGCAAATAATCAAGGATAAGCATAGTTTCAAAGTTCCTTTTATTTTCCTTCCTACATAAACCGAACATTGTCCCCAATGTTCCCCGAAAGTATCAAAGTTATGATAATGGAAGGTAATTAAAATCAAAAGAAACTAGTACTCGATTAGCTCGGTAGGATCCGTATGTGAAGTAGTGGTTAAATTCTTTCCAAGAAGTAATGTGTGCGTGAAAAGCTCCTTCCAATTTTTGTTTCTTCTTGATAAATACAACCCGCACACTTGAAGTAAACAAACGAAACCTTCGTAAAATCGGTAATAATATGTATAAGACTCTACTAAACTAAGATATAATGCTTGTGGAATAGATGTTTACGAATTTCTCGAAAATTAAGACCTGAACATTCCAAAATTTATAAGTAGCTCGAAAAAGAAAAAAAGTAATCTGTTGTTTTACTCCTTCTCGCATTCAAGTTGCGATCCCGACCCGTCAGTTATCCTGAAAAAAAATGGTCTGCGATTTTCACGAAAAAAATTCGGAAAATTTACGCCTTTAGAATGGAAAAATTTCGCAAAACATCCATTATGACTCGATACAAGCATTCGACTCAACAAACACATATATATCTTTTAATGAATTGCTATTCTCATGTTTACGTTTCTTTTGAAACGCTAAAATCGTCCTACACTTATCCTTTATGTAAAATACCTTTATATGAAATTAAGACGAGGTTAAAAACAAAATAAATCATTTTTACAAATTCAAACATGAGAATAAGCAATCAATAAAAGATTTATGACACTAACAAGCAAACAATTAAGCATGGGTTGCCTCACTAAGCGCTTTTCTTTATTTAAGAGTCTTGTAGCTAGACTCGTAGTCGTGCTCTTACGTGACTTCATTACCGCCATGTCCTTCCTTCGCTTTCCTCCGTCGAAAGTGGCGTAGACGTTGCACGCTACAGTGGATTCCTTGCCAACGCCGCCTATTATGGTAACGGTTTTATCCTTTAGATTGGTTTCCTTCATCGTGAAAGGCCTAAACCATCTTGGTTTGTTTCTACCTTGTAATGCCCTTATCCGTGATTTGTACAAAAGTACTTTTTCTCCTTTAGAAATTCCTTAGGGTTCCTTTGTGCCTTTGGTATCGGGGATTATTTCTAACTTCTTATCGGGTTTCACAATGTTGCATACAATCCTTGAACCATAAAGTCCCTAAGCCCTTTTCCCAATCATTCATTTTCTTCTTAACAATATTGCCAGGGTCTTGGATTTCACCCTTAATCATCTCCATGATCTTAAGAGGATACCTTGGAACGATGGGTATCCTAGCGCACCCTTTCCCGCTTTTAAGTATCGTGATGCCCTCTCCACATTTGATGGTTGCCTTGGCGGTGGCTGTAAATGGTGTCCCAAGAATGAGTGGCATGTTTTATCTTCCTCAACATCTATGATCATAAATCCACCGGATAAACGATATTAGCCACCTCTATTAGAATATCCACCGCGATTCCTATGGGTAGACATAGCGATTAGCTAAGGAAAGTCTAAGATCGGGTCTTGGATGGCTTATCCTTAGTCAACTTATTATAGATTGATAATGGCATTATGTTCACATCACCCCCCGATCGTCTAAGGCATTTAGGTTCTCTAAGTCACCTATGCTACATGGAATTACAAAGTTCCCAGAGATCTCTTGCTTTTAGTTACCGGCTTTCTCGAATCGACTTGCACATAGGTCCAATAGGCATGGTGTCATACTCTTCCTCTCCTATTTCACCTAAGAGGGCTTTCCTAAGAACATCATTGCACCTAAAGTTTTCACTGGTTAACGATTTTTTTCTTATTGATTCTCATGCTTAAGGTAATGCTTGATGAATTTGGGTTCATCATCAGTCCGAGCCTCATTCTTATCCTTATTATCCTTGCTGCTCTCAGGCTCCTTCTTCTCAACTGCTCCATCCTCATCGGAAGCAATGGAAATGGCGTTAACAGACAAAGTAGCGGTGGCGTGCTCATCGTTCCTCACTAGCACATTCTCGGGAATCTTTGTCTTAGTGTACTCTTTCACTAAGTCCATCATCTCCGCCATTTTTTCCTGTATTTCATCCCTTTGTCCATTGTACACTTTTAAGAGGGTGTCGAGCTTGGTTGTCATCTTGCTTTGTCGCGCTTGAAATCGGCTTCAAGTTGCGCTAATCGAGCTTCGAGATGACATGAATTGGACACCATTCCTCAAGACTAGTGGAAGTTCCGGTGTTTGGAGGATTGTTGTAGGATTTTCCTAAGTTATTTGTGTTAGTGCAAATATTACGATATTTAATCTATACTGCCTCGTTTGTTTTGATTGATGACAAACATGTAACTTGTAATACATAACGTAAAATGTACAAGTTACTTGTAATTACATTTGTCTCAACATACATTCAACACCTCTCGATGTCTCAAGTCCTCGTATGTTACAACACGAGTTCGTACATGTTTGTTATGTGGCATTATGATCAAACCCATTAACAAATCATTTAGAATGTTTAAAATACGTTTAGAGTCACTAAGTATTTTAATAGGTTAACCATTCTATTTCGAACCTCATTTTACATTTTGCATTCACAAGTATTTTATACAAATACATCTTTTGTAAAATGTCTAACAAATATATACTTTTATTTGTACAAGTAAACTAACTATAATATTCATACAAGTATTAAAGTTTACTTACACTTGACAAAATATATTTTATTTTGACAAGCACTCAACTAGATATTTTATTTTATAAAGGTTACTTACATTTTATTTACAAGTAACTTACCTTTTAATAAGTATATACATTTGCTTAAATGTATTTTTCATAAAAAGGAAAACACTCTTTTATTACCTCATGCATAGTGTCATCTAAATCTTTAAAAGATTTTGGAAAGATTTTGGAAGATATTCTAAGATATCAAATCTAATAAATTATTATATTTTTGATTACCACTTTTGGTTATAAATACCATCCCATGGTTTTCTCATATCTTCATCCTTCCAACACACATTCTTTCTATCTTTCTTTCATCTTTTAGATCTATAGATAACCATGTAGTAACATACATTAATCACCCATATCATCACATGATCATAATGCTTCTAACATTCATCTTTGTTGTAAGCATACTTTACATTTTGATCAACCAAGGAAAGCTTGGAGATCTAGCCATCCTCATTCACCAAAGCATATCAACATATGAAGATTCAAGATCTCTTGATATCCTCATTGATTGAAGACTTCTTATTTAAGAAGATCATTTAGATTAGTTATTCATATCCATTAGACATTTATGTCATGGATCATCATTAAAACATCATTGCATCATCACAACACTTTCACCAAACTAGATTAGATGGTTTATGTGTTTGTACCATAAAACACAAGGTTTGTTATGTTGGGCCATAAAACATAGTGGGAGTGGTTGTACCCTTGAAAAGAACTCGACATCTAGCTTAGTGTCGGAAATATTGTATAAGCGACGTTAGGTTGGTTCTACCTCGAACTAGAACCCGGTATTTAGCTTTGTACCGAAAAAGTGTAGCGACGATTGTAAGGTTTTCTCCGCGAGAAGGGAGCTTGTTGATTTAGTGAAGTAACTCTCGAGTTGGGTACTCGGGAGTGGAGTAGGCGGAAAGGAGATCCGTGACCGAACCACTATAAATCCTCGTGTTCGGTTTGCACTTTCCTTTCTTTATCTCTTTACTTTTATAATTGCTTGTGATGTGGTTTGATGTTTATGCTTGTGTGACAACTTGGTTTACTATGCTTTATATTAGTTACAAACAATAATTGATACTTTCATATTATAACAAGCTTCATAAACGATTTGATACTAAAGATCTAACGTTTTTAAACGGAAACGTATTCACCCCCCCTCTACGTTTTCACAATTGGTACCAGAGCCTCGTAGCTCTTATTTTCAAAACAAATGGTTTTTAAAATGGAGCACGATCCATGTATCAAATTATCATTGAGCGAAATATAATATGAAAAAGGTTTTGCTAATTATACTTATAAATTTTATTGTTAAATGTTTAGATAAGTCATATTAGTAAAAATAATAAACAAAATATGTGTTTATATTTTTCTATCAAATCTAGTAAGTCCTACACTTTTTCGCTATGAGTAAGTACATTTTCAACATTCGTGACATTCTGTGAAGGCCACGGACTGGCGGTACCAAATAAAGGGATCCTTCCTTGTTACATTTGGTTCCTTGGTCTCACAAGACGCAGCTTTTTTAGCCAACTTAAAAATTCATAACTTATTAACCGTAAGTCCGTAGGAGTCGAACCACCTATCATTTTAAAGGGAATTGAGTCTACTTTCATTTAAAAATACTCTCATGGCATGAGTCAAATTTTAAATAGGTGAAATAGACCAACTACTACAGTATATCTAAGATATTAAGTTTCGCTTTAACATAAAAACTCAAAATTTTGAATCAAGTAATTTAAGTTGGTATTCTTGAAACTTGGATACAATTTCTTTTGAAACTAAATAATTTGGTAATATGTTTAAAGGAAACTAATTAAGCTTGGTATACATCGTCATTCTTAAGCATAAAATGACGAAAAGTGTTTTTTGTTATGCTATGCTAAATGACCACTTGTTTATGTTGTTTGCATATATATTGCTTGCTTATTTTAAAATTGTTGTTTACACTTGTTTGTTTGCATAATGTAATGTCAATCTTGCCATGTTATTTATTCACTTGTTTGACGATTTCTTGTTTATGCACAATAGGACATTTGCTAGATTTTGTGCATTAAGTTGGAAAATTGTTTTACCATCACTTATAGACTTAGATCACTTCCTTTGCATAGGTTATACTAACATCTCGCATAACTTATGAAATGTCATGACTCGCTTAACAATAAGTACTAAGTAAGTTAGTCAAGTACTTTGAAAAATAGAGGTTTTAAGAGAGTGTTTGGTACAAGGACAAAAACAATGTTGTATGATGTAATTTATTTGTTTTACTTTGTAGGATGATAATATGACTTAAAACAATGTTGTATGCTAACCGGTTTATGCGGGGGATAGCACAAGTGTGCTATCAAATTTTACCCATTTTCACTATATTGTGAAAATCAAAAGCCTTGCTCAAAATTTATGCTCCACTATGTTTATACATGTGTTATTTGCTTTTCCTAACTAGAAGTGTTTAGTATCATGTGTTTTGAGCAAAATTTCGTGTTTCGAAAACTCCCGACACCTAAAAAATACTCGTCCATATTTACGGTGTCCACGGATCGACGGCACCATAATTTTGGTACCGTCCTTTATACATTTTGGTACCGCCATACATATGCAGGCGGACCAGTGGCACCCTCTTTAGGGTACCGTGCGTGTATGATTTTGGTGCCGTGGATCCTCTGGTAAGTTATTGAATTTTACTAAAACCCGCAATCTAATTTACCAAACTTCGTTTCTAGGATAGTTGTTAATACATATCTTTCATACCTCACTCAACACATCCTCAATGGATTAACTTAGGATGTTTGACATGATTTTAGACACTTCCATCTCATTAGAAACTACCATCTTTGTATGGATTAACATCAAATCCATGAATCCTTAGTTTCATAAATCGACACATTCAAGATGATCATTTCACACCCTCAACTATTACTTTTCCTCAAGCTTAGCATTTCTTAAAGCAAAGTCAAAATGACTAAATCCTTAACCTCAAATAAGCCACTTAAGAAAACCACTAGGATTAGCATACGATCTTGTTGCTTCATTAGCTTGAGCTCTTCATCCTCGGACTCATTACCTCTCAACATCTCATCACCCATTCAAGATGTGAACTTTCTAAACTTAAGTAGTCCAAGTCCACCACCAAAATCACCCATCATTATGACTACTTTACAACCATCAAAACACCTTCACAACCAAAGTCTCCAAAACTTGTACTTTGTGCAACACCACCAACATCTCCTCACCCGTTTGCGGATGACTTAGATGACTTACCGAGACTAACAAATCGGACTCATTATTTGCAAATATATCATACACAAGTCTAACATATGACTATAGATATTGTTTTGTATCTACATGTATTGCCTCACTTGGTTAACATGAAAATAATGTGTCATCCTTCAAGACGATAAGTATTTACATAGAGTCATAACTCACACATATGTTAAAGACATACTATCAAATCTTGTTATCCTTGAGTTCAATCTAAGCTTTATAATCTCAACAAATTAGGATTGACAACTTAAGTATTTCATCCGAAATATTCAAGTATATGCGACTTACGATTGTAGTCATTAAAAGTCATATCCGAAAAAATCAACACTCAAGTATTTTAACAACACATGTTGAAGCACTTATCCAAAACAAACAACCCATTGTGCCACTTATCCCTCTTTGACACCTACTATCCCTCTTCCATCTTTTGGCACCATTAAGCGTATTGCTCATGATCTTCCAAGAGCATCCTTTAAATCAAACGTCCCTTTCAAGGTGAACCTATACCTCACCCCTAAGATTCATAGACATGACCAAAACTTCAAGCACTTCACCCACTAGTTGTAGCAACCAATGAACCATAAGAATTAGTATCCGTACTTTTTGTGTTCAACGTCTATGGACAAATAATCAACCTAAGTACTCCCATAGCACAACAAACCCTACATCACCACATCCTTATTTAGACACACTAGAAGACATACCACATAGATAAACCAATCCACCATCCTTACCATCAATTGAATTCGTTGAGTGTATTGCTCAAAAGCCTTTGTGTCCAACACTTGTATTGAATCAAATGCACGTTTGAACAAACTCAACCATCCTTTCCCACATATAAGGACTTAGATAATTCATTATGGCTAGAACCTCAACTATCAAATAAGCATGGTGCTCTTGGTAATTGTTGTCAATGTCCACTAGGTATAAGTAGTACTACCTTCACAAATTATCAAAGTATTAGTAATACTTTGTCGATAAACTTCGCATAAATTTCGTTAAACTTCAAATCAACATTTTAACAACATATGTTAAAATGCAATCTCAAAGCCAACATCATACACCCCAAGCAACAATGAATCTTGAGGAGTATACATAAGAAACTCGAGTGAATTCCTCTTGTCATCATCTAGTGAATATAATCTTGAGACCAAGTTTATTTAGATGGGACTATCCGATTCAAACACTTTGGCTTCATATCTTCATTTAGGAAAACATGATGTTTTGAAGAACATTATGACTAAGATTCATGCGTTAAGCTTTCATTTTGTTAAAAGGATATTGTATATCCTATGCATCACTCTTGCGACATAAATAGTTGTGCTACAAGAGATTTCATTACACCTCATTGGCTAAATGATCTTGAAACAAACATCTACAAGTTCTGTGAACTAGCATATCCAATTCATCTTGTCATACTTGTTTTCATAAGCATGATAACTTTATCCCATGGGATAATCTCATTTGTTGAAAGATACTATTTGTATCTATTTCCTTTCAAGCGTACATCATAACCTAACCTTGCTCAAACCGAGTGCACATCCAAGGTTAAAACTACACATCTTTAGAGCATACACAAGATCTATTGAAGTTGGTAACCTCACTTAGATTCTTGTTAAATAATATTCCAAAGAGCTTTCTTGAGAACATTCTTAGCTTAACATATTCCATTCTCTAGTCTTAGATGATCAATTCACATTTAAAGTACAAGATGTCATCCATTAGATCATACAATTAGGCGTGTAATTTGAACAACTTTCGATTCTAAACACAAGATTAAAACACATTGTTTATCAAACACACCATTGTTAAAATTCATGTGTATAACATGACATTTTCATCTCCTTAGTTATATTGCATATTAGTTGTGTCACATTAAGCCAAGTATTGGTAAACTATCATCTTTTATACACTTTAATAGGCAAAAGTAGGAGTTCCCATCTTTCTAACATGAGAATGATTCTTGGAGAATCTATTGCACTAGAAACTCAATTTGACCTAACGGTTGAATTGCTTCACGGAGAGAAGTTGGGTATGTGGAATCACCCGTAAAATGGTCGTGTTTAGCCTTAATTGAGCACCGCTAGTAATAGTCTCATATTCATTCTCCAACTTGAAAAATCATTTTCCTATACTTGCCTAAAGTAAGTGTTAAAACATTGATAGTTTGCCTCGCCTTAGGAATACTAATCAAACAAGTAGTATATATGACTTTTCTTTTAAAACCACTTGCATTGCACTTACATGTGTTGATTACATGTTCTTGTTTAATACGATAAGTTGATTTGACATTATCTTAGTGTTTGATAACTAGTCGAATGTGTAAACCTTAGTACGGTTTTATCTTTATAATGCTTGTATTCTTGTTTCATGCTACTAAACGTTTAAACCTAAAACTTTATTTGCATGATACTTACTTTTAAATTAATTTTAGCATGATTAACATGTTACTTATGAAATCATAATATGTCATTTTGATACGTGATAATTCTGATATGATAAGTTTGTGTTTGAAAGCTATTAGTTGGCATTCATTATATCTATGTGTAGTACGATTCAAATGATACATGCTCCAAATTGTTATGTCTTAAACATGGCTTGCATGAATCTTTCATTTTGTTTCTTTTGCTTCTTGTCACACTATTTGTTTGCTACATGGGCACATATAATATGTCAAAGTGCTTTTGGTATGACAAACTTTTAGAAGCCTTTTATCTTACAAATTAATCACATAGTTTTGTATATCCAAGTATGCTTAAGTGTCTAAGTCTAACGACAAAATAATCTCATAATGAAATGTCTTGAATAAAGTTGTATTCTTGCATAATATGATTGTTTTGATGCTATCTTATGTGGTGATTTCTTGTCTACTAAGTACAATGTGTTGTTTTGCTTATATAATATGTTATCATTTGATTTCTATCATGTTAACATCTTTTGTCACTAACAAACTTGTTTTGTAGGTCGATAACAAATTATTTGTTATCTCACTTGGTTTTAACTTTTATATGCTCATTTTGCATAATCCCCTTTATTGCTACATAGATTAGTAATATGCTTTATGGGACCCCTACACTTGCATATAGTTTAAAAGCATATAAAATTAAGTTCTAGCGGGTTGGCTTTGCATTTTGTCTTTCAACCAACCTCTTTCCAAATCTCATTTTGCTTCGCTTTCCAAAATCATCTCCATCATTATTTAGTTATAACAATACTTTAATCCTCTTCACTTCCTATTAGGAAACCACATGCCTCATCATACGATCATCTCGTGTTAATCAAGAAGAGGTACATGAATTTAAGGATGAAGTTCATTGTATGCTAACCATCATCCAGAAAACATCACTAAGCTCACCTTTTTCGTTAACCCGAATAACCTCCTAAACACTTTGTTGTCATTCCTTAATTGATACATTACACGTTATGTTGGATGTCCACTAATTAAGGGGGAGAGAAATCCATTCACATAATTATCTTTTGTCAAAAATTTATGTCTCTTAGACTCTAAAATACTAACACATAGGTAAACACCACTTAGCTAAAACCGGTTCATGAAACCACAACTAGTTCAACCTTCTTAACTTTTTATCACAAGTTTGCACCAATACCTCATCAAGTGAAAAACGCATCATGTGTTTTTACAAAACATCTTCATCTCCACATATAGGATTTTCCTTAAACTAGCACCTTACAACCTCACTATCTAGAACACCATCATAGGATCTTATCCTTTTCCCGCATATCATGCATGTCATTGTCAGTGCAAACGATATATTAATCAAAACAGCCATTCCCAACACCTTCTCAACACGTTGGTCTATCCAACTCTCAAATGATGTCATCCTCATATAGGTACTCATTATTATTATTAGTATTTTCATATTGTCTTCACTTCTTTCAATGTGATAATCATCCATGACGGTCAATACCATGCTAATACTACATTTCCCATTGTCACCTAGAATAGGTCATCTTTATAATTCGTGTCAATCGATGAACGAATTTATCTTCATGTTATCACTTTTTTAATTTTTTGGTATCTTCATTATAATACTCTTAGATAGAATGCATTATTGATTACTCTTGGGTTGAAGCATATGAGAACTTGCTCAAAACAATAGGTTGTTAGCATCAATAAATCATCCAAATCATAACCCTTATGCATCATTGAAATGCAATGTCCATTCATATTTTTTTCCTCTTAGCTTTGGTCACTTGACACGACGAAAGGATTGCATGAATCCATATTTTTATATTTGCTATACATACGAGTTTCTAACTCCTTAATAGCTTCCTACCTAATCACCACCACCTTCCATCACCACTTTCACTAATCATCACCACCATGGATTAGCGAAAAATTACTTTTGTAAATCTCGAGTCATCTACCATCACCACATGAATCCTACTAGTAAACCGACACCAACACTAGCACCACTAGTGGCACACAGTGGGAGACTCCATATCTTCTTTCTAGGAACTATTTTGTAGGCTTTTATCATATTATATTCTCACTTTTCTTATGATTGAAATTAGAAACTACACTTCATGAGATCTTTGATTATATCATTTATAACATATATACATCTTATTTTCTTTGTGAAAAGATGAAATATATTGCACTTATGTTTTTCATTGTAGGTTCATCATCATATACACTCGATTGTATATAACTTACTCATCTAAGGATGAAGTTTGCATCAATTATTTTTCTTATTTTAGGTGCTTCTTGACACCCTCGAACAAGGAGGAATATCCTTTAAGCACTCATATTGCATCGTCTATACACTTGGTTGTATATGACATATTTGTCTAAAGACAAAGCTTCTATTATACTAATATTTATTTTGAAGGTTCATCTTGGCGCCCAGAGCAAGGGAGCTTCCGTCAAGAATTTCTTGAATGCATCTTATACACACTTTGTTGTATATCACTTACTCGTCCAATGACGAATATAGTTTTGCACTAATATTTGTTTTGTAGGTTTTAATCATACCCCGACGCCTCAAACAAGGGGAGCAACCGTCAGGGGAGCATGCACGCATTTAGCATCATTCTCACTTTTCAACAAGCATTTGTGCTTGATAAAAGTGGAGAAAATAGGCTAACATTGCTATGCCTTTTTCTTTTCATATATTTCTCATAATTTTTGTTGCATAAAACTAACCTTGATGTAGGTTAAGCCTCTTTATTTGATCCATGGATCCGATACCAAACAAGGGACGGATTGAAGTAGACGATTTAACTTCGCTAGGGATGATGCAAGCTCGCCTTTTGGGGAGAAATTAAGTTAAACTCAAGGACACGCCTTTTTGTTTCGACAAAGGGGAGAAGAGTGTAAACGGAGAAGGTAATGTAAAGGTAGTAAGGATACAAGTAACTTTTTACATCTTACTTTCTATTACGTTTACATATCTTTGTCATCATCAAAAGGGAGATTGTTAGTGCAAATATTACGATATTTAATCTATACGCCTCGTTTGTTTTGATTGATGACAAACATGTAACTTGTAATACATAACGTAAAATGTACAAGTTACTTGTAATTACATTGTCTCAACATACATTCAACACCTCTCGATGTCTCAAGTCCTCGTATGTTACAACACGAGTTCGTACATGTTTGTTATGTGGCATTATGATCAAACCCATTAACAAATCATTTAGAATGTTTAAAATACGTTTAGAGTCACTAAGTATTTTAATAGGTTAACCATTCTATTTCGAACCTCATTTTACATTTTGCATTCACAAGTATTTTATACAAATACATCTTTTGTAAAATGTCTAACAAATATATACTTTTATTTGTACAAGTAAACTAACTATAATATTCATACAAGTATTAAAGTTTACTTACACTTGACAAAATATATTTTATTTTGACAAGCACTCAACTAGATATTTTATTTTATAAAGGTTACTTACATTTTATTTACAAGTAACTTACCTTTTAATAAGTATATATATTTGCTTAAATGTATTTTTCATAAAAGGAAAACACTCTTTTATTACCTCATGCATAGTGTCATCTAAATCTTTAAAAGATTTTGGAAAGATTTTGGAAGATATTCTAAGATATCAAATCTAATAAATTATTATATTTTTGATTACCACTTTTGGTTATAAATACCATCCCATGGTTTTCTCATATCTTCATCCCTTCCAACACACATTCTTTCTATCTTTCTTTCATCTTTTAGATCTATAGATAACCATGTAGTAACATACATTAATCACCCATATCATCACATGATCATAATGCTTCTAACATTCATCTTTGTTGTAAGCATACTTTACATTTTGATCAACCAAGGAAAGCTTGGAGATCTAGCCATCCTCATTCACCAAAGCATATCAACATATGAAGATTCAAGATCTCTTGATATCCTCATTGATTGAAGACTTCTTATTTAAGAAGATCATTTAGATTAGTTATTCATATCCATTAGACATTTATGTCATGGATCATCATTGTAAACATCATTGCATCATCACAACACTTTCACCAAACTAGATTAGATGGTTTATGTGTTTGTACCATAAAACACAAGGTTTGTTATGTTGGGCCATAAAACATAGTGGGAGTGGTTGTACCTTGAAAAGAACTCGACATCTAGCTTAGTGTCGGAAATATTGTATAAGCGACGTTAGGTTGGTTCTACCTCGAACTAGAACCCGGTATTTAGCTTTGTACCGAAAAAGTGTAGCGACGATTGTAAGGTTTTCTCCACGAGAAGGGAGCTTGTTGATTTAGTGAAGTAACTCTCGAGTTGGGTACTCGGGAGTGGAGTAGGCGGAAAGGAGATCCGTGACCGAACCACTATAAATCCTCGTGTTCGGTTTGCACTTTCCTTTCTTTATCTCTTTACTTTTATAATTGCTTGTGATGTGGTTTGATGTTTATGCTTGTGTGACAACTTGGTTTACTATGCTTTATATTAGTTACAAACAATAATTGATACTTTCATATTATAACAAGCTTCATAAACGATTTGATACTAAAGATCTAACGTTTTTTTAAGCGGTAACGTATTCACCCCCTCTTTGGATTTGGGTGTTGGTATTTCGTTTTCACAAGATTAATCAGCGTTAATTACACAACGAATGACCTATCGCATTACTAGATCATTAACAATTAAGATAAGAGACAACCAATCAATATTCAATAATTAAGTTTCATATTCCCTAAGCAAACACACAAGTAAATTAGCGGACATGGAGAACATGCAAGCATACACACAAATAATCAAAGACATAATTGAATTAATAAGTAAAACACTTATCTAGATGTAAGATAGGGTTTGGAACCCTAAAATATCTGTACAAGACAGCCTTGGTTCGGTTTAGGTTTTACTCCAAAAGACTACACACTAAAACCGAAAAATTCGGATTCTATATATAAGATTACAAGTGCGACGGCGCCACCTTATGTTTTGTGGCCCGTCGTCGCCATTGGGGTTTCGTCTTGGCGCGTTAGTCTTGCGACGACGTCACCTTGTGCTTGTGATGCCTTCCTCTTCGCCCGACGCACTGGATCAAATCTAGGCCGTGCGAGTTGCGACGGCCTACTCATTTAAAGCGACACCGTCACTGAAAATAAAAATTTGGCTTCGGGCCGTCACAAATGCTCCGACGGCGTCATAGATTAAGCATGACGCCACACCTTGTATTTCAAAGACTTGAGTGTCTCGATTCTTGACTTTGGCCATTTTCTTCAGATATCCGCCTTTTCGTCCAAATAAGTGCCATTACTGCAATTTGCCTTCAAGAGACCTAAAAGTGAAGCGGAACGATATTAAGTAATAACGGATACAAAAGTGATCAAATAAGGGCTTAAACGACCCTCAAAAGGTACATTTAAAACCTTATCAATTATCAACTTGGTGACCAACGTTTCAAACCATTCTACTTCCTTCCGCTTGAGAAAAAGCGGTTTTCTTGCAAAAGCAAAATACTAAAGTAGTATACTTAATGAGCAATTTCTAGCAAAAGATGCCAATCAATAAGCAATTTCAAAATAGAAAATAAGCTAAACATTCATGAGCACAAAACTGAATCTATTAATAAGCTAAACGTAAATCAAACAAGTAAAAGGGGGGCAGATAAGCAGTTTGAGCAAGATAAGCAATTTGGAAATGCCTAAACTATGGGAACTTATAAGCTAGAAGGAACTAACAGGAAATTATAGGCACTAATTAAGCTAGTTTAGAGACAAACCTAGTCTAAATGTAACTAATAGGCACTTAAAGAAACTGTAATAAGCAAATGTAATCACTAATAAGCTAAAAGAACTCCTATTGATACTGATCTGAAGCCTAAAACATGCTAGAGAGGGCAATTCAAGGGAAAAATAAGCTAGCTATAAGCTAGAACTAAAAATTATAAAAAATACTACAAGCTAGGTGGTCAACTAAATAAGATGAATACTAAATTTCAGGGAATAAGAAGTAATATTGAGCAAGTTAAAAGTCTAAAAGTTAAGCTACTTGGGCATAAAAGCTGGTGAAACTTTTTCGATAAAAAATAAGCTACTAAAAAGCCCTTTGAACAGCAGCTAGTGGGCTGTTTTGTGCAGAAATTTTAGACAGAAAACTTTTTTATCCAACTTGAGTAAAGATTGTTAAACAGATTCCAACCATTAAAACCAACTAAAGAAAGCTTAAAGGACTGACTTGTAGAGTCAAAGCGGTAAAACCACCGTGCAATTAAATTTTTACGGTTCATTAAAATTGTTGGGTCTTATAAAGTATAAGGTTTATATCTAAAAGTTTTAGTGTCTGGTCAGAGAAATTGATCACCAGTATTTAGTAACCTACTCTTCTTTTATCCTGTGAGAATCTAAGATTTCCCAACACGACATCAAAATTATGCAGTTTCCGTCTTCAAACAGAGCCCAGGAACACATTTATTCGAGACCTCATATGTACAGTATACTAATCTTTTCAGTCAGTACTTCTGCTGTAGCCACTCAAAACCATTCACATCGAGTTTCCCGATCTGATTTCCTTGCTTCCTTCTCGCTTGTTACTCTCGTCAGAAGCCCACAGTTTCTCGATTGCATTCCTCTGTTTGGACGTAAATCTTCTAACATTGTCAAAAGCATGTTTAACAGTTATGTCTATTCTTGTCGCACCGTGAAAAAGAAACATAACGAACCTTAACGAATTGATAGTAAACAGAAATGGGTTGCTCCCTCTACCACCAATTAGTTTCAGACTGAAATCCCATATGGCATATATGTTGGGCATGTTGGGCCATATAACCTCCCTAAGAAGTGAGGTTGTTGGGCGCAAACCCAATCTCACATTGGTGAACGATGATATATATCAAATCTAATATATATTTGGTGAACTACTCCTATTGCTAAATGGTTTTGGAAAGTGATCCTAACCGGTGTTGTAATTACAAATTTACAATCATGCAATATACTCTACTACCATGGACCCTCAATTGAAAAAAAAGGACTTCAATCCCTTCTTGGGGCCACCCCAAATCGAGAAATGAGATTCTAAAAATACATGATGTGCATAATGTGTATTAGTATCCTATGGACCTATTCGGCTATTCCACTATCATTATCACCTGAAAAATCCTCATGTCTCGGCAAGTGCCTTGGCGGTAGAGATGGAAACAGTAAATGAATACTAAAATCATTACATAGGACTTCAATAAAAGTTCATACGGCACAATTTGCATGAACTATGCAGGGCAGATATGAAATTTCACTGTTCATTTTTCGCGTTAGAACAGTTGGACTTGCTAATTTTCATTGTTAATAACAAAAACTAGACATGTTAACCAAAAGCACCGTCATTGATTGTAATCCAAGCAACACTTAATTCAAAAGATATATCAATTAGATAAAGCCACAACATATAAAATCTATGCCCTTGACTAGATGTTATCAGGATAAACATATGGAATATGTGCAGAATAAGACCGCAATATAGTGTTTGTCAAAATATACTTCCCACTAACTTTAGTACAAATCAAAACTCAAAATGTGCTCTTTTGATAACGGAACATAGGAAGTACTAAGTAACTAAACATCCAATGAGATTTCTACAAACTCGTATAGCATTTCCAGAACTTCAATACATAAACTTAAATAATACCGATCACATCTCACAAAACCTTAAACCCCTACTGTCACTAGCTAACAACATCCCTGAACCATGGTTTTCGCAGTCAAACCGGCAAGCCAAACAAGCCTTATTTTTACAACAATATCGATCAAGAACTTCAAAACTAACATAAAAAAAAGTACACCATTAACAATCAACAAAACTAAAAGTTTATAAATTTCAACCCTTTATGAACCAATAATCAGTCAAATAATTGACTGAAACTGAATAACAACATATAATCAGATGATACAAATTGTGATTAAATAACAAAAGCTACCTCTTTTCAGCATCTTCAGCAGCTTTAGATCGAGCTTCTTGAGAAGCCATTCTTTCTTCTTCTAATCTTTCTTGTTTTGCTAATCCTCCACCGAAGCATTCAAAGCAACCCATTTATGTCGAAAAAGTGTTTATTTAAAAATTGAGCTTGTAATGTAACAACCAGATACTTATTTCATCTACCAATAGCAAATATCTAAATAGGCCTATAAACCCTAATAAAATTAAACTGTAAGAGAGAGATTTAGACAAATCTAGGTCGGTAGCGGTGGGCGGCAGGTGGAGTGGTTGTGCACGGGATACATAGGGGATTTATGGTTAGGGTTAGGGTTAGGGTGAAGGTGAAGGCCGGAGGGTGATGAAATGAAGATTTGTTTGGGGTTTTTATATATTAATGGGCAAAATGGTCATTTAACTAGAATAACGGGATTTAACAACATATAACGGGACGTTGACTAACGGAAATTTGGTCAAGGGACGAATTTGGCATTTAAAGGCCAAGGTTTGGACCTCTGGCGATGAAAAGGCCGAGTTTTGTCCCATCGCGAGGCGTTTTGCCAAGTTTAGGAATCAACCGTGTATTTTAGTCTTTTATTAAATTAGAGTTTGGAAATTTACCGATTGTCACAGCTGAGGCCGCCACACTCTCGTACGAGGCGAGGAGACAGAAAGAAATGGGGTACCTCGAGATGAAAGAGCTGCAATTTCCCATGCTTGATCCAGACACCACCACACAGGACAAAGCAACTTACATCCGAAAAAATAAGCATAAATAATGAAGAAATATCCCTTGCAATAAATTGTATTTTATAAGTTTTCGTATCTTTTTTTTTCGTATCGTTGTTTCTTTTCATAGCGTTTTATGTCTTCATATGATTTTTAATATGTTGTATTGTTATTTTATTTTATGAATGAATTTTAATTTAGTCGAAAAATAAAAAGAAAATAAAATTGAGAGTGGTGGGGCCCAAATAAAGAGGTTTGCTGTGTGTTATGATAGTGGAGGGTTTTGTTAGAGCATGGGGTGTGGTAAAATCGTTTCTCACCGTTTCCTACGTGGCGGCCTCGCCAGTTCATGTCGGCCCTCGCCACGACACCACGTGATCTCGCCGATTGGGTGCTCGCTGCTCAAACGACATGGTAAAAGACAAAATACTTTAAATCAAAACGTTGCAAAAGAATAAACCATTAATCAAAATCAACAATAAACCCAAAAAAAAAAAAACACAAAAGAATACATTGTGTAAAAATAAGTTGAGAGATTAATGAAAGTTTGAAGACCTAGTTTCTGATAAAGACTGGTTTGGTCAATAGCAAATGCATCTTCATGGTCAACGCCACTCCATTCTGCAGCTTTTTCTTGTAGAGTTTGCATTGTATTTTGATTTGAATGAGCCTGTGTGTGTTTTGAGTGCGTGTGTTTTTATTGATCCTCTTTTCTTTGGAAGCTTAAATGGGATTGAAAGTTGACTAGTGGGTACACATATTTATGGACAGTTTTTATAATTGGAGTTTCTTGTATTTTTTTTTTTTTAATTTTTAGTATGTTTTTTTTATTTTATTTTTATTTTCCGTATTGTAGTTGTATTTTTATTTAAGTGAATGGAATGAAATTTATTTTGTTTGAAAAATATGGAAAAGAAAAAAAAAAGATGGGTGGGGCCCAAATGAAGAGAAGTGAGTAAGTTGTGATTGGGGGGTATTTTTTAGTTAGTGTGTTGGAGTGATGTGGAGTTGATGTGGCACACGTGGGGCCCAAGTGAAGAGAAGTGGTGAAGCCATGACACCCCTTGCTCTTATGGGAGTGTTAAGATGATGTGACACAAGTGAGACCCAAATAAAGAGGGGTTGGAGTGTCACCATACCCATTGCTCTAAGTGATATGTAAATGAAAAGATAAACAATTTGGTTTATAAATATTAATGATAAACGTTATTTTATCATCTTATCCAAATGATAAATAGCCTTTTAGAGTCGACCTATGCATTCATCTTGAAACAATCAAGTAATGCATGATCATTCCGTGAACACCTAAGAGTTGAAGAAAAGAAAGTCAAAGTATCAACAAGTTGTTAATAACAATATATGTAAACTAATAAAACAATGTAATACATGGTCATTTATAAAGTTGTTCATACTAATTGTCCATTGATCATAACCTTGAAGTACATCTTTGTATACAACGCTTGTAGTACTTTTCTTGATATTACCATCTTGATCGAAATGATGACCTTCAAACCGCGTTCGCTTTTGACTCTTGAAACGACAAAGTATAGTTGTCTATGTGTGAAGACAGACTTGGGAGATACAAACCAACCTTTGAAAGAGATTGACCCACGCTCTTGTTTATTGTTATAGCAAATGAAATGGCCACGGGATATTGTTCCATTACGTAATCCGTTCGACTGATCATTATTTCTTAACAACATTATCGGGATGTACACTTGAGTGCGTGTGAACGGAAAAATATAACAAATGCACACGCTAATATTTAAGGTGAAGAGAGTAAGAATAAAGTTGCCCAACTTTCATTAAGAACTTCCAATAATTAAGAGCATAATTGTTTAAACAATCTAATAGAGAAGCACTTGGATCTTTACATGTTAGTAATGCATATTAAGTATTGATGAGTTACATATATACCCACTAAACTTGCATATTTACATATTTCTTCTAGACATGTTTAAATATCATTGTATATTATGTATTAAAAAATTTTGTTTTAGAAAAATATGCAATATATGAGTTTTGATTGGTATATATGAAATTTCCATAATTAGTTTAATGAATTGCATGGGAAAAAATGCTCAGCATTTATATGCTAATGAAATGAGCTTTTTATAAATTTTCATAATCATAAAAGGTACATACATGTTTCAATCTTTTAAACTACAAAAGAGTTGAATTTCACTACAATTCGTATTCTTTATTTCTTTATAAGTAATTTTAACGTTGTTGAAGTATAAGACAAAAATACAAACTATTATAGGTAGGTCATATATACGCTACACTCCATTTCAAAGAAGCAACACCATACTTACCACTCTTGTGAGTTAAACTTATTCCAATCCTCTTGCATAAAGACTTATAAAACAAAATTTTTTCGCACTTATGAAGTTGTTAAAATGAATCATAAACATGGGAGTCAATCTTAAGTTTATAATGTTAGCTCGGATTGGTACTCGAGTTGGTAACCATATATTAGATGAGCGAAAACCAACAATAAAATTAGAACGGTACAAGTGACAAACCTTAAGAATATCAAAAATCTATTTCGCGATTAAATGTTTTCGTTGCTTTTCCAAGTGAGATTATGATTAGAGAAACAATATTAACATAATGATAAGAGTTAACTACATTTTAGTCCTTGTGGTTTGCTAGGTTTCATTTTGCTCCATTTTTCAAAAGTTTTGATTTACTCCAAAAGTGATACTTCGTTCGAGTTCGGTCCAATTTTATTAACACCGTCGGTTTGACTTGTTTGACCGTTAGTTAGAAGGGTTTTTTGTCTTTTATTATATTAAATTAGAATAATAAAGTGGGACTCATGAACACTATTTATGTTTTCCTTTTTTCCAATTCTTTCCTCGTAACAAAATATATGTATATCTTTTACTTGGTGAAATCTACCGATCATCAAAATAAAGTTGCAAAACCAAAACACAATTAAACATAACAAACAGTTTTAAACAAGTTAAATCCCAATTTTTTCATTTGAGTTTACACAAATCAACACACAAATTCAATCAACACATCAAAACCCCAAATCAAAAACCTAACTATCAAAAGTTCTAAGTGTTCTTCAAGTTCTTTTCATATTAAAACAAGCATTCAACAAACCACAAAAATAATCCTAACCATAAGCCAAAATCCAAAAACCCAGACTGTTCGTCATGATTTAACCTATAGTCTTTGTGTTCTTGTTGTGAATAAAGGATAGATGTAAACAAGAAAAACCACAATACCCAAAGACAAACACAAACCCTAGATTCAAACAAGAAATTATTGACGAGCTACAACAATTGCGCCGATTAACGCAACTGAGAGAATTAGTGAATCCAAACACAAACACATACCTCCACATGTCTACCACCTCCTGTTGCCACCAGCTACTCCGGCCACCAAACCACCACCACACGTACCTTCCACCTCCTGTCGATAAACCCATAGTCTCCTGCCGCCATCCAAGTAGATGTAAAAACCCATAGTTTCTGCCACCAAACCACCACCACACGTCTACTGATATGACTAAGGCTACTGACAATCAATATCTAAACTTGACTACTCTTTGAAAAGTAAATACTAATGTAACTCAAAGTAAAGATACGAAACTTTGGAACAATTTTCTCTTCTTTCTTCTTGTTTATTTTGAATGCAAAGTACATATTTATAGTAAACAATTGCAACAACTTGCTAGACTTTAGGATGCATGAAGGAAAACATGGAAACATGGGAACATAATTATTCTACTCTACCACTACTATCTAGAATTTAGGAACAATTGATAAACATGGAAAACATGAACTAATAACCTATATGCAAATGTGAATTCGTCTTCACCCAAACATGGAATTCGGTCCATGCATGAAGTGTGCAACATTACTAATCTTATTCCAACTTACAATTGGAAAAAAGCAATGATGAGGTAGTCCCATGCAGCATGACATACCAAATCCTTTACAACTTTAATGCGGACCATGGCAAATCAAATTCAAGTTCATTTCATTTAGTATCTTTTAAATTTTAAACTAATTATCCATTGTAAAAAAATGATTATCTACATCTACAAATAATACCTCCGCCTCAAAATATAAGTCCACTTTAACTTTTTAAATATAACTTTGACTTTAAATATATTTCTTTGTAGTATATAATACTTGATGAAAATTATAACGATGAAATTACATGTAACCACAATCCATTTATATATTTTGCATCAAGTACTGTATAGGACAAACAAAAATATTTAAGGTCAAAGTTTGATTCAAAAAGTCAAAATAAACATATATTTTGGAATAAAGGGAGTTAGTTTAGAAAATTATGTATTAAACATAAAATCTAGACATATTTCATCCATTCAGCCCATGTTGCATTTGTACGTATATTTGATTTAAAAAACCTAGAAACCAAATCGACCCATTAAAAAATAAATAGGTCAAGACTGCAACTTCATTGAAAAATATATAACAACCTTTAGCAGCATAGACTTAGTCACCTTCATCTTCGATAAAAACCTCGGCATCATTTAACAGCTTCCTGTCACCTAGATAAAAGAAACATTTGAATACACTTAGGCCAACTTTCTACCCGTCTATCACGTTTCATTATAATCAGGGACGGACCTAGCAAGTAAATATGGGGGGTGCCTCTACTACAAATTTAAAAAGTTGATATTTTAGTGTCATTTTATATTGACCTTTTTTCGAAAGTGACCCACTAAAAACTCAAATCATTTCACCCATATACTAAAATCCAACATTTAACTCTTTAAAGCGCTTATAAATCCTTCATGTCTAAGTAAAAATACTCGATTTATCATTACGATTCTAGTTTTTTCTTTAGCATTTTGTTGCTATCGTAAAAAAAAAATTTTTGCCCCCCACATTCAATTTTTCTAGGTCCGTCACTGATTATAATTAAACTTTTCAAATCCAACCAACTTGACTTGTTAGAAATGACGTACGACCAAATACACCTGGTATTTAGTAAACAAATCGAAAACTGAACCTCTATAACAGTAGTTTGAGATTGCCACCCATTTATGGCCATCAATGCAAGAGTTAATAGGCATACGGTAAAAATTTATATTTAAAGATTAAACGTGGGATCAAGAACTCACCATTATTAATTGAGACTCTGCAACAACACCAATTATCACGAAGTATAGAATCAGTACTGAAGGCAGTGGTAGTTGCAGAAGCGGCTCCCAATAGAAAACATGACAAAAAAAGATAAATGCAGAAGCGTCGCCTGAACCTAGTAGTGAAGACAGTGGCAGTTGTGGTTGCGATGTCGTTATATCCCGGAAGAGACGAAATAATGGGCTTTCAAGTATTTGGCGGTCTTTGGCACCTCGATGTCGGCTCTTCGAGGTATGGACTCCAGAAACTCAAGAAATTATTCTTAAGCGAATTAACTAATGGCATCGACTCCATTTCAACCTGAATTCTATACCTTGTCCTAAATAAAATGTTCAAAAATAGAAATTTACTTTCAAAATCCAAATGAAAGTGAATAGTTAGATACGCTGGAGGTACATAGTCATCAACACTTTAGTAATATTTAGTTGGTCAACTACCTTGTTGTTGCTCCAATATTACCTATTTGACCCACACGATATAAAACACAACTCAGTTTTATCATTCATATTACCTGATTCTTTTCCTCTATTCTAGGCAATTTTTCCCATGTTCCCAGCAAAAGGTGCAATTATGGCCAGGAGTAAAATGCAGTTTTCCAAATCATAATCAACACATCAACTATTCAAAGAAAAGTTGGACAAAAAATATCGTTTGCGGGTTGACCCCACCCTGACTGGATTGGTTTTGACTTGTACTCAGATTGACCCATTTAAAAATGTGACCCAACCCACTCGACATGCCTTCATAAGAATACAAACTTACCAAGAACAACCAACAATGTCCTTAAATCTAGAAAATAGAAGAAAATCATATACTTGCCAATTGCCAATACCGTTTAATGTACTAATAGTCACAAAAAATCAACACAAGTTGATGTTAATATTAAAGGCAAAACTGATTCATTAAATAACTTTTTCTTTATAACGAAGTATACCTGGACAATTTTAGCTTTCCCAATTAAATCATGACCATTATAAACAAAACCGATATTTAACCTTGAACCGGATACAACGCCTTAGTCCCCTTAGCCTTCGTGCATTCTTTAAATGGTCCAAGATACTAAAACATAGAATCCGCAGTAGAATTTTCCACTTTAGCCTCGACCATCACTTAAAGAATTTTCCACTCAATAATTAGATCGTAAAATAATTGTTATTAAAACGACACTTAGCAGTTCTTCCATGTTGACAACCACGAAATCATTGGCAGACTGATGTATCGAGAGTGTTTATTCATTTTAGTTTGAGTCGGTATGTCAAACAATTTTTGAAATGATTTGGATCTGAATATGTTTTTAAATATGTAGGATGGTTTTGAATTTTTAAAAAAGGGAGAATAATGAAGAAGATTGACGTCTACAAAAGGGACAAATGCTTTGAATGAGTAGTACTTAACAAAAATATCAATGTGCTAGCTTCAAGACACGTATGAAAATTAATTATAGGATGCTTTAGAGGGTTGTACTAAAACTTTCTTTTATTAGATAACTAGCTAAAAGACCCGTGAAATTCACGGGTATTTAAAAAAACATAAAAAGTAGATATTATTTATATATTTCAATAAGCCGATAAAAAAAACAATGAGTATACGCATTTAAAAAAATAAAATTGTGCAAATGAAAGGTATGTGTAATCAATCAAATAATCAAATAACTCAAAAAGAATATAAAGTTGCATTAACATATTTTGTAGTTTTAATGTTGATGAACTTATATTTGTTTCGTAAACACAAGGATATGTTGCTTCAATTGTCGAGAACTTGCGTTGAGCTTTAATAACCATATCTACCTATAAAGTTCCTTGCCACATATGTATATTTAATTTATAAAAATTTAATTAATTAGTTTGATCATAAAGTAATAGTCTATATGTAACAATGTCAGGTAAGTTTGGTTACCTATGATCACATATTTTCTAGTATTTCTCTGCAAACAATGTTTTATTCACGAGTCTACCATGTTTGTGCTAAATAATTATCTTTATTACTTTTTTTCCTCATCACTTAGGCACTCTGAAAATATGTAAGAACCAAAACAGATGCAAAAAGGAAGAATAAAGGCCGGTAAATATAAATGATTTATGCATATATTTCAATGACATCTTCTTCTTTTTTAAAGGACTTTTAGATCAACAACATCATAATGGTGGCAACCCACATGATCGACCGACTATTGTGGGCAGCCTAAGATGTTTGCTACTTCCGGTCAAGAGGAAATTACCAAACTAAGCCAAAAGAACACATTTGGTTCAAGATTTGGTCACTTTTTGCACTTTTTTTCTTATTTTGGTCATGTTCAAATGCTCAACTGTTCGACATAACTCATTTAGTGACACGTGTCCCTGCCTTGTACTTTTTTTAAACACCTTTGGCCCACTATAGGTGGAGTCGAGTAGTTGAACATGACACGTGTCATTAAAATATGTGAAGTTGAGCGGTTTAGCGATTGAGCATGATCAAAATAAGAGAAAAAAAAAAAAAAAAAAAAAGACAAGTCTTGAATCAAGGGTGTTTTCTTGCTTAATTTGGTAATTTTCTCTGAAATCAAAAGTATATAGCTTGTTGTTTTAACTTTTCAACTCTTCAGTTAGAAGGAAAGTAAATTCTTATACACCATCTCAGTCTATGTTTGAATTGTTAGGTGATATTTTGTATTGGGCTCAAGCCCGGATTTTAAAATAATCTTAGTATCACTGTATATGTACCCGATCTCTATTATGAATAATATATGAAACATTTACACGATTAAGGAAAAAAAAAGTAGAATTTCTATTTGCTTCGTCATAAGAATTTCTTTATTTACTTTTTAGTTTAGTTTTCCGTTTGGTAGAGGATAATTTGGTTTATTCTCTCGCTGGATACTTTGGTTTATCCTAGTCCGAGATACTTTGGTTTATCACATATGCAAAAGAGGATACTTTGGGTTATCCGCAAAAAAAATGATACTTTAGGTTATCCCGTATGAAAAATAAAAATTGATACTTTGGGTTATCCGAAAAATGATACTTTGTGTTATCCCGTATGAAAAAAAAAAAAAAAAAAAAAAAAAAAAAAAATTTGGTTTCGTAGGTTTATTAGTTACTTTATGTTTTGAAGATCAATCTCCGCTATCGGATGTCCACATCAACAATTTATTATGAATTTAATGTTATTAGCTTTCTAATCCGATTCGAGCTTTCACGATTTCGCCGCTCGAATTGCGAAGGAGTGTTAGGTGATATTTTGTATTGGGCTCAAGCCCTGATTTTAGAATAATCTTACTATCACTATATATGTATCTGATCTCTTTTATGAATAATATATGAAACATTTACACCATTACATTAGTTTACATGAACATACTAATTTTTGTGTTTTATTTCGAAATTTCTTGCACATTCAGACTCTTCAAGATTAAACCACGCATTTTACCTTATCTTAAAATATACTTTGAATATATGATGATATTGTCTCATCCATAGTAAAACAAATAAAAATACATCTAAAATATCATGTATTGTATAACAAAGAAAAAAAATCCAAAATCCGCATGTGTGAAGTCGATCAGATCAGCTACCTACAGATCGTCTTGGTTGTAGACATGAACATTTCAAATTTTCAAAAACAAACTTAAAAATGATTGCTAATACATACTACATAGCATGCACAAATAAACATTTAGCCAATTTGAAATCAAATGAAGAAAACATGTACCATATATAAGGCAATGACTTATGAAATATATTATATTTTAAAAAACTCCCAAAATCAAAGACATAACTTATGGATTTTAATTCTAAGTAATGTCAAATTTGTTAAAACTATCGGCACTCTTTCGTTGTCGTAAAGAACCGTGGCTTTTATAAGTTCCAATAACACGATCCTCTACATGTATTCTTAGAAGAGATTTGTAGATTGTCAACAAAGAAATTTTTGACATGTGTTTAAAAATCGATTTGAATAACAAAGCAAATACGGAGTGATCGAGGGTACATTTTCAAACATTCGATAACTAATCCTTTCCAAAGTTATGTTTGAGATGTGTTTCAAACACAAATTCTAAACGCCATATTCAAATTATATACTTCATAGATGGAAGACTCAAAAGGTAGGTTTGACCGGCTATTTATACGTACATTGAACTATTGAAGAATGGTGTTATTCATGATTCGGATTCAAAAGGTATTTTTTGAGTATTTTTTAACATAAGAACTTAAATGTTAATTCAAAAACCTAGACTGCTACGTGTCAAAAGGAGAGTTAAAATTATCTTTGAAAAAAATTAATTAAGAGTTATGACAAAAACTGTGTTTTATTAAATAAAATAGATATAAATATAGATATAGATTAAACAAATATCCACATAAAGCAACGATGTATAACATCAAATAATTACACTTATGAAATAATTATTTTGTTTGACTTTTAATGCAAACTTACGGGTTCAATTTGTAGTCAATTCGAGAAAAAAAGTTCATGAGTTATAAATAAAAGAAAATAAAAGTTTAATGGTTAAAAAACATTTAAATATTAATTAGTTGTAAATGATGTTATTATTTTTTATTTAAGAGTATAATACTCCACTAACATTTACTCATATTTTAAGCAATTTAAATTTGATGAACGCATAAAAAGCAAAATATAGTTGTTTGAACCTTGAAAGTACTTTAAGCTATAATTATTCGGATATTAATGCCATAAATTTAAGAGTTAACTAAATAAAGGTCCATGTGGTTTGTCGGGTTTTAGGGATTCAGTTCAGTCTCACATTGTTTTGTGCGAGGATCAAGATACATCAGTGAAAGTTCACTCCATGAGACATCTTTCTCATGGGTTTACTTTTCTCCTCCGGTGAAGGGAACCCTCATTAAAATGGCAACCATCAAAATGTGTTGTGAAGACATCACCCGTTAAGGGTTCAACATATCTTATGATAGAAGTCGTTTCATATCCAACATATATCCCTAACCTTCATTGAGGACCCATTTTCTCTGTTTTGATGGTGCAATAGGAACATATACTGCACAATACATTAGTCAATATTTTTTAGTTACTATATAATGGTAAATAAATTTCTAAAAGGCAATAACTTGGTCACAAAACTCATTATAAGATGGTCGTTTTCCAACTATTAAGTGCAGCTCTTATTGAATATAATACTCAATTTGAATAATCAAGTTGGTGATCATGTACAAAGATTAAAGGCACCTCTTGCTACTATGAGGGTTTGCTCAAGCCTAAAGCAAGTAAAAATATGGTTTTTAGAAGGCCTTTTGATTTTCTAGGACTTTGTATATATACAAAGTCAGTCAAATACTATTTTTTTCGTTCATCTTTGGAGATCCTATTATGTGATAAATGTTATATAATAAAAAGTTTTGGGCTATTTTGTTTTTACCATTTTAGTTTTCAAGCCTACGAAGTATTTGTTGAAATACAAAATATGATGATAATGTTTACAATGAAATTATAAAAACTGGCAAAGAGACTCTTTTTTCCTAATGAATCTTCTAACCCCCTAAATCTTTTTTTCCGAGTGACATGGAATGTGACGTGTACATATTCACAGTTTTTGGCTCAGAAAACACACACTTGCTGTGTATCACTCTTTTCATTTTACAATGAGACAAGTACCTTGCCCAACGTGCACCTGTGGAGGCCAAAACAATGTTACACAACCAATTTGAATAGGCCTACATCAGTCTGCATATGTTCATTTGGTAAATTTATTCATAGTATTTAATAAGCTTTTCACACCCAGGCAAAGTTAAGAATATTCATATCCACATGATCGATATGGAGTTAATGTTCGATTAATTCTATAATGGTATTGAATCACATACACTTAAATTGTTATGATAATTTTTTCACTCATAATGGTGTGGTGTGCTTATTTCTTCCATGTTTTTGCAAATGAAGGTATTCACTTAAAGGTTTTTTTTTTTTTTTTAATGAAACACGAGAAGGTGATCAAACTAGGGGTGTTGATCGGTTCGGTCATCGGGTTATTCGGTTAAATTTTTTTTTAGGTCAACCAGAGAACCGAACCGAACCAAATTCAAATTCGGTTTTCGGTTTGGTTCGGTTAAATTCTAATTCGGTTCGAGTCTTGGGTTGACCCGAATAACCCGAATTTCACTATTTTTTTAAAAAAATTAGTAATTACATAGATATTTAGCAAAAAATATATTTCAAGCATAAAAGTGTTTTATTATATTATGATAACCTTTTAATAGTATTTATTTATATATAAATATACATAAAAATATATGAATATATATATAAATATATAAAAATATATATATTTATATAAATATATAGTATATAAATATATAAAAATATATATATATGTATATGAATTCGGTTTTCGGTTCAAACTGCCAAACCCATACCCAAACCGAGAACCGAATTAGTAGTTCGGTTCGGTTTTAACAAATTCGGTTCGGTTATTTTCGGTTCGGTTCGGTTTCGGTTTTCGGTTTATTCGGTCTTTACGGTTTTCTCGCTCACCCCTAGATCAAACTCATCTTTGTGCAACCATTCGAAGAGCATGAGTATAATAAATTGCACAAGCCCACTATAATTGCAAGTATCATCATTGATGTTTAAAACACCTTTCGTGTATTGGTGATGGTGGTGTACCTATGTTTTCATGTTTCCCGATTCAAAATTAAGAAATCACTATCGGTCATATGATGTGACAACAATATCAAGATATCAACTACATAAAGTGCACAAACAAAGTATACAAGAAAGTTTTCAATTAGCTATGAACATTAGATTTTTCAGATCTATTTTTGTCATGTCTACAAGAAAGTTGTTTTTATGATCTAAAGACATTATTTCTACTATATATGTTCTAAAGATTGATTTTCTTTTCGACTTATTCACATAACTATATTATCATGCTTATTTTTATGATTTAAGATCATTTGAGGATAAAAGATTATTTACATAGGATCAAACTCCATCATCCATTTTAACAAGTGCAATACCCGTGCGTTGCCCGGGTACAGCTTCTCTGTTGTAACGTTTATACAAATTAAGAAGCCTTTAAAAATACATAATTAAAAAATATATATTTTTACTTCTCGAAAGCAACAAATCACAATAAAGCCTTAGCTAAAGAAAAATATGAGAAAGCAACACCGTCTCGTAAACTATATCATATATCAGCAATCGAGAATTTAAAGTCAAAATCGATCTTAAGTAAGTATATAAGATATGTAAAATTTATAAGATATAATCCGAATTGAAAATTATCTATGCGTAGCTCGGATCACATCCTTAAGATAAAAACGCTTATCATATTCCTTCAACCATTCCAAATATATAGGTTATATTTGGCGTGAAGCGGTGTGAAGCTCTTTGAAGTAATGAGCGGTGAACAATGAGCATTTTAATTTTGTGTGATCGTTTAGTAAAAAAGCGGTGAGCTGTGACTATTTTTAGAAAGACTAATTTTTTAATGCGAGCGGTGAGCTCATTGCTACCACTACTTTTTAACAAAATAACATTAAGTGAGAAAATATAAGTAGATTAAATGATTATGCTTGTCATCTACTTCAGAGTATTTTTTTTAATAAACTTTTGAAACCATGGTGTTTCTTCTAATTCTAAAATAGCACTCATTAAACATTTTGTTCAATCATTAGCATGCTTCTTTAGATGTTTAATATATAGGAACATGTGTGTAAGATTATAATGTACCGACTATGCTAGAAATATGTATGTGTTCAAGAGAGATATTTTCAAACACTCCATTAATAGTATCAACCTTCGTCCATAACAATAAGAAAGCACCTAAAGAACCTAGCTACTATATTTTTAAGAGGTATAGTATCATCTCATCGTTGGAGTTCTCATTGAATATCACAACATCCTAGCATTTGGAGTCTTGTACTCTTGTAGAAAAGTTAACGAAATTGCTAGAGTAAAATTAAAGAAGATATTAAAAACAAATTAGATCTTCTTTGGAATCTACTGATCGATACATATACAGTGCATAATTCTTTTGAATTTATGTTGTATCCAAATAATACCAGATGCATGTGCATGCTTGTGAGATGATGCTCTAACTCAATAGTACAAAATGTTTTGTGAGATGATGCTCTAACTCAATAAATCGTATGTTTATGAAATATGATTTATTATGTGTATCTTTTCTCTTAAACAGAGATGCAAGTTTTTGAAAATCCAATGAGGCAGGGATAAACATAATTAAATTTAGTATTTACTTTGACTGACTCACAAATTTAAATTAACAGATAATTAATAAATAATAATTTATAACTTTTGAGATTGTTAATTTAAAACTCTTTTTCATCCTCTTTTTCAAAAATTAATAACTTTCAAACCGTTAATCATTAAGCGAAAAAAGTATTATCATGACGAACATTTAATTATCTTTCTATAGATGACTTTGATATACTTTCGACAAAAATAAAAATAAAAATCGTATTTTTCACCTTTTTTGTGTTTTCGTTTTTACGTTATTGAATTTGCATTAAAAATCATTTATAATTAAACACAATTTGAATATCACATATGATATTAGTGTTATATCATATATGATATTAGTGTTATATCATATATGATATATAATATCAATGTGATATTAGTATAATATCACATATAATATACATATCATATCACATGTGATGTATATTATATGGTTTATCACATATCATATATAATTTAACACTAATATCACATGTGATATTCAAATTAGTGTTTAACTATATATGATTTTTTTCATCTAAATTTCAAATAACGAGAAAGAGAAACGTGAAAAAAGCGATTTTTTCCTTTTTCGAAAGTATATCAAAGTGCCCGTCTATATAAAGATAATTAAATGCTCTTCGCGATGGTGTAAATATTTTCACTTAACGATTAATGGTTTAAGAGATATTTAAATTAAAAAATAGGTGAAATAATAAAATCCTTTTAATCTCGACCATTGATTTTTTAGATGGATGGTAGAGAAAGATTTTGACATGTAATAAAAGTTTATTATGTAAAATAATTCTCCCTTATTTTATATAATTAACACTTGAAATTAGCTCACTCACGGGTATGAATCTAGTTACGATAAATGTAGATATATTGTCCATACACGTAAAGAAACGGTATATAAAAAAGTAGATATTGTTCATTATTCATTAGAGTATGTGGATTGTCACGTGATGCACGAGACGGTCATTATGAGATGAAGATCTCTTAAGTTGTTATACATAATTTGAGTCAAG
>CM040240.1:296417422-296703114 GCA_022545495.1 Chrysanthemum lavandulifolium
TGTTAATCCACCATTATCTAATGTTAGATCCTCGCCTTGGCAACAATTTTCATTTCCTTGTGCCATTTAACCCATAGTTATGGCACATAAAATCAATGCTTTAAAGCATCTACCGTACACATAACTCGAGTATCGGTCTCCCTTTCATCAAGTTCGAGCAGATCCTTAGATGTCACTCATGACATTCGAACATTCTGTTAATGCGAGATTCCGCTATTAGTGTAAAACTAAATTTGAAATAATTAACAACTTGTTATATCACAAAGTGTTTCTTAACAAACACGATAACATCGAATTTTGTTTAAAACACTACTATTTTGTAAGATCCATTATACAAAACCACTTTTAAACAAGTCTTTCGATTAAACAATTAAACAATATCGCATATTACATAATGTTTTAAACAAAACAAATTTGTAATATGATTTTGTCAATCTTCTTTGTTGATCCCAACAGCAAACGATCTAATATAGAAACCGACTTGTAACAAAAACTTATCAAGTATTACGCGAATTTAATACTTAATCTTAAGAAGAAGAACAATTAACATTCAACACCTCAATATTATTTATTAATACGAATACTTTTACAGATTAGGGTTTGCAACCTTGAAGTGTATCGACCTTAGATATAAAACATACGATATCTAACCTAACCAGGACCTCCTTTTATAGGCTAAGGATTCTATACAATATACAATACGTAACCTACAAGATAAATATCTTTTCCATATTTATCTAATACAATAAACTAACCGACTATACAAGACTAAGAAGCTTACTATATACTATCGCTGGTTACATTATACTACTAGTCATGTTGTGTTCATCCGTGGTTACACTCTTCATCAAGTGGTTACATCAAGCTCCGTCCGTGGTTCCAAGATTTAGATTAATTCTTTATCCAAGGAACCTAAAACCCAACATCCTCCCTAAACTTGATAAATTCCAACGTAATTCTTCAAGTTTCTTTTTAAGCTCAAAACATCCGAATGGAGGATGTAGCCAAACACTTACTAGCTTTAAGTATCTTCTCATACTTCTTCAATAAATCATAAGTTGACCATCATAGATACTAACATCTTGATACAACCGGTCTCAACATCTCGAGCAATTATTCCCGGATACTTATTCAATTGTGGATAATCACCTTCTACAAGCATATGAATAACCTTCCGTAAATGTTAAAACATGAACTCCACAAGTGTGATATAAAAACCATCTAGTAACTTGACCATTGTAGAGTCCTTGCCATTCGGGTTCATCATGAGTAGGCTCAAATAGAATCTTCAAATTATGATACATCGCCTCTCATGATAATCATCTCGGATGTACTTCACCAAATTTATTCTTGTAAAGTATCCAAAGATTCAAAGAAATCATCTCTATCAAAATATTGAAGCATTTGTGAAAATTTATTATACTCGTAAACTTCATTGTTGAGTCTTAGAATTTTCCAAACCCTTCACTTCCATCTAAAAGCTTAAACTCATAAGAAATGATTTGATTTACATCTTCAACAACTTTCAATCTTTTAGAATCGATGTCACCGAACCTCGATTTTCTTTTTCTTTTACTTTGCATCCATTCATCATGTTCTTTAATCCACTCTTCTTCCTTTTAGAATTCATCGACGTAAATCATCATGATTAATTTTCATACATCTCATAAATCTCAAAAATTCTTGCAAATGAACAACTCATCGAGATTATCGAAACATATATGCCCGAATTCTTGATAATCTTCATCAATATATTCTCAAACCGAGCAATAGTAGAGGTTTCCTTCTACAACTCGCTTTTCTTTACTAACCTTCCTTGCCAAGATACCTAAAAGTCTAGCTTTTCTTCATCATCAAACAGAGCCCATTCTTTTACAAGATACTCATCATTTATTAATTCGTAAGCTTCAAGATAATTTTGTGATTCATACCATGTAGCTAACAATTTCGACTAGCTTCTCTTCATCTTGCTTTCTCTTCATCAAAATTGCTTTATCCTCGCTTCCATATTTTAGCATACTGCATCATAAGCTTCTTGTTCGCTTTATTCTTAAACTCAAGACTACTTTTTACCTTTTCCAACATTAGATTTAATCTCTTTCTTCTTCAAAGGTTCACCAATAACCAAACTTTTACCTCGGGTTTAGTAGCAGATGAATGAGCAAGATAAAAAAGTGCAATGATGGTTGTAGGTATAGATGATGTTTTGCTCGTATTAATCAAGGTACTTGCGCTTCTTTTCTACTTTAGACTTAAGTGGTATTATAGAGAGTTGTGACAACAAAGGAAGTGGTTATGATAGCGATGTGTGTGATAGTAGGAACAATAGCTAAGTCTCAAACTCAGATCGCTGGTTACAAGAGTACTAACCATGGTTTCGTGTATACTATCGCTTGTTATGTTCGCACTACTTCAACATTCTTCAATTTTTCCGTAACAACCTCATTCCCATCTTTATCGAAACCAAAAATCTTGATCTCCACTATCAACATCTTCTTCCATAGTACACCAATGTATACATCATCCACACCTCCCCGAATTCATGCAATCACCTCCCCTGCTTGGATACATCATTCATATTCGAGCAAGAGAGAGTCCACCTTCTTTTTCTTACGCCAGAGCTTAAAAAAGAACACCGTGTCTTTTTCACTTTCTCCAAAACCAAGACCCTATGCTTCAACCTCCGAATATCCTTACCAAGCACGATAACTCTTGTAGACCGAAATAGTACCTCCAAAGTAGCACATTTAACCGTCAATTCATTTAATCGCTCAAGAATATCCTCCCACTTCGACCTGTGTGAACCGTCCGGAGGTGGTTCATTGGAAAAGTCATCTTGTACAAAATCATTAACCGTCAATTCAATGTCGTTCCATCTATCCTCATCACTGATTGTGTTAATCGCCCGGAGGTGAACTGGATATAGAGACATAGCACCGCATCGAGCCTCGATCATCTATGCACCCCTGTAGCGGCCGGTAGGGTTGGGATACCTCCACCTGTTAAGCTCCAAAGAACTTTCCACATTAGAGTTGCCAAAGGTTGGGTCTTATTGATGTTTCCACTATCCTCGACCAAGATCTAAGCATGAATCAAGAGTGGAAGCCCTTCCAATCATGTCACTCCACACCGTGTGACAGCCTCATTAGCCATACCACTAACACTAGCCCGAGGAAGCTTAGTGCCTCCTGTACGCCTAGTCCATGATGCAAGACCTTCATTAAACTCGAATCGCAGTAAAGCAAGCATGTGAGGAAATAAAGGAACATCTCTAATGACAACATTCTGTGGCTGATTCCTCATATGTGCAAACACTCTAGGAAGCATACGATGTACATCATACTTTCTAACATGTTCAATAGGTTCCTTTATTTGATGTTCCACAAGCAGTTGAACAAACCTAGGATACAAATAATATTTACCCTTCTTCCTAATATTCTGCACTAACCCCTCATATATCATCCTAGACCAGTTAAATTTCCTCCCATCAGACAAACAAATAATAGCAGTAGTGATGTGCTTCATCGGGGTTTTAAATTTGTAACAAGAATTACCGGTTAACTAGGAACACATTCGGGCAAGTATACCCTAGTCAAGTTGTAGTATAGTATATGGTAAATCAAGGTCGTCCCAAGAGACTTGGTTGCACTACAAGTGTCGTTTGTTTGTTTAAGCAAGTAACAAGTAACAAGTTGATGGATATGATTGTCACGGATCAAACCAACAAGAAAAGCATTATAAGAACAAGTAACAAGTTGATGGTTATGATTGTCACGGATCAAACCACTAAGAAAAGTAACAAGTTGATGGTTATGATTGTCACGGATCAAACCAACAAGAAAAGCATTATAAGAACAAGCAAGTATCAAGACATTCATCATTATTCCAATCAAACACAAAATCTCAATAATCATATCAATAACAAACATCTTTAAATAGAAAAGTAACAAGGTTTACCCAAAGTATGAATTACAATAGGCAAAGATGAAGGATTATAGCACTCCTTCAAGCCTCCAATCAACTACAATAGTTCTACCAAGCCGGAAAATGATGTCCAAACGCCTTCGACAACACATGAGCACTACTTCTGGAAATGGAAGAGGTTGGTGGTCTTTTGGGGAAGATAAGTTGGTGTAATTGGTGGAAATTCGTCCTTAAGGGTGGAGGCTTGAATTTCACACAAGTTGGGATAGGATAGTTGGTGGAAACTCGTCCTTAAGGGTGGAGGCTTGAGTTTCACACCTTTGGAGTGAAGATATTGAGAGTGGGTGTGTTCTCTAGGTGGAAATTCGTCCTGGGTGGAGGCTTGAATTTCACACCTTCGGCGAAGGTATCGAGTGGCTGTGTTCTCTCAAGTTATGGTTTGTTCTCTGGTGGAAATTGTCCTTAAGGGTGGAGGCTTGAATTTCACACCCAGAGAGGAGTGGTGGATGAAAGGGATGAGAAAGATGGAGAAGGGATGATGAAATGAGGTGCCAAATGGGTTCTATTTATACTACTACCAAGGCCTAGGGTATTCAATGCATTTTTGGAGGCCAAGGAGCTGGAAGGACTAGAAACCATGTAGGAAGGGACTAGAATCATTTGGAACACGTTTGGAGTCTTAGAAGTGCAGAAATGGCTGAAACAGGACCTCCAACCGGATCCGGTTGAGCTCCAACCGTTCGGTTGGTCTTGCTGACTAGTCTCCAACCGGATCCGGTTACGGGTCTCGACCGATCGGTTGGAGCAAAATCACAAAAAGTTATAAACGGCAAAGTTGTAGATCTTTCTCTTAGCTTTCCGTGGCCGCGAACGGGGGGTCAAACGGAGTCCGTATGCAAAAGTTATGGCCAAAATGGTGAAGGTGTGTCGGAACAACGAGTCTTCCAATATGTCTTCGCTTAGCTTCTTTTCTTCATTTCTTTCTCGCTTTCCTTCTTGAACTTTATTCTTGAGTCTTTGGACCACTATCTTGATGACTTTATCTTCTCGAATATACTCCACAAGTCTTGCTTTTGTCGGAATTCTTCGTATATGGAGAAATCTTCGATTTTACTTCTTTTTCCGTCTTTTCTCCACTTTCCTACTTGGCTACAAATGAACTAGCAAACACACTTTGATACGATTAAGCATTAAAACATATGATTATAGCCAAATAACACACATAAAATCATGGATAACGCTACTAAAAACATGCACAATTGAGCGTTATCAAATTCCCCCACACTTAAACTTTGCTTGCCCTCAAGCAAATCTAAGAAAAGAAAAATCAAACTACAAACCTAATGACAAACGAAAAAAAATAAAAATAAAATATTTTTTTTTTTTTTTTTTTTTTTTTTTTCAATATAAAATAAGCGAGAAATTAGCGCAAACTCCCCCACACTTAAGGTTTTGCTTGCCCTCAAGCAAATATAGAAATTAAGAAAAATAAATCCCACATGGTGCATGAAAATGATTAGAAAATTATGATGCAAATCTATCAAGTACAAGTACGAGATAAGATTTATCATTTTAAGCTTTTAGAGGTGAAAAATCGAGATGTTTGACAATACCCTATGGATTCTCTCGCTTGATAACATGGTTAAGCACCTCACGAAAAAGAACGGATGTATAATTCACTCAACACTCAATTTATTTAGTGATAGATATTATTAAGGAATAGTACACTCATATTGCTCAGTCATGATCTAAATATTACCATAGACTTGTACAAGAAACAAAACTCCACCGACGTGGCGTAAGCACCAAGTGTAAACATCTAAAGAGGGCTTTTATTCGGGTTATAACGATAGGCTTCGGGTGAATAAAGGGTATGGATAAGGCATAGGAATAATTGATGAAATTGGTGTTAAAAAAAAATAAAGTCAAGTCTAATACCCATGTTGCTAGTTACGAACAATCCGCAAACCTGAAAATGATTATAGTTACAATCTTTCTCCTCTTTGTACTTTCACATATCGATCACCAAATATATATATATATATCACGTCTTAGCTCATTGGCTAATCAATATCTCAAACATACTTCATCTTTGTCATCACATATTTTTTTTTCTTTCATTCATTTTTTTTTTCGATGACTTATTCTTTTTTTTCTTTTTTTTTCACATTTTTTTTTCATACATCACACCTCCCCCACACTTCGTATAAGCATCACCACAAAATATAAAATATAAAGGTGATCAATCTTCATCTTTGTCGGAATGGCACACACGAATGGCAAAGTGCGGCTAACTCATAATCATCAAAAACAATCCAACATACCAAGCAACTAGCAACCAACCATTTAGACATTGACAAGGGGAAGGCTAAGGTTTAAAGTGTAAAATATTTTTGTATTTTTCTGGATGAAACAAAAAGAAAAGAATGGCTCAGAGGGTGTACTAAGGGTATCTAGCGCTAAAGATGAGCGCTAACAAATGGGTCCATGTAAGTGGTTAACTAACCGATGTGGTTAGCTAATATATCATTGGATGTAAACGGAAGGCCATTTGGTTTTATTCCTAAGGTTGCCTCTTTATCACGCATAAACACTTATATCACACGAATGCGATCTTACTGCGGTCTGGTAATGATTTACAAGTACAAGTTCTAGAATAAATAAAATCACCGGCACACTCAAGGAAAAAGATCCAAGCATAAAAGATGTATGCTATATATATGAAACAGGCTCAAATCCTCACAATTTAGTGGAAAGGGCTATAAATTGTGCAAGCAAATGTCATCGATCTCAGAATGGATTGCAATATTAATCGGAACACATCTCAAGTTTTTCAAAAATTTACCGATTTCACCAGTGGGTTGATCCAGTTATTCTAATATATTAACCTATACGCGTGAAAACAACTAGATCACAAGGGCAAACAAATTCACAAATTTTAAAAATTAGCCCAAAAATTTTGGAATTTAAAAATTAGTTTCGCTTTTCACAATAATATTTTCCCCCCCACACTTAAGTTAAGCATAGCCCTCAATATGAAAAATAAACTTCAAAGCATGTAAGATAGGGAAAATGAAATAATAAATCCAAGAGAAACGAAACCTCCCGGCCAAAGAAATCGCGATCGAACTCCAATGATAAGATGCAAGCAAAGGCTAGCATAAGCGTGTGAGATCAATCGATTTCTCTTTCAACCAAACATGTCCAATCAAGAGTTTAAGGTTCACGATCCAACCAATCCTTCCTCCAAGAGTTTATTAAATCTGCAAAATAAACTAAACTACAAAACGCGTAAAATTCTAAAACTCACTTTCGAGGCATCACGGTTGCATTTAGCGCATGCAACAAGCCTTTAAACCCTCGGTGGCCCGAGTGGACGAGTTATAGTCTCGTGAGGGTTTCCAAAGAACATACCCACAAAGTTCAAAACACTTTTATTTTTAAAACACATGTACTTATTTATTCACAATGTACCAAATTAACAAAACTTAAAATGGAAAAACCAAATAAAAGAAATGATACTCTTGCAAAAACAAAAAGACATTTAAACTTATTTAATCTAAACACAAACACACAAAAACAAAAAAATTGAAAACTGATTTTTTTTTTTTTTTTTAGCAGATTAGTCCAACCGATCCGGTTACGGGGAGTGACCGATCGGTTGGAATGAACCAAATGAGACAAACCTTCCAACCGAACCGGTTACGATGTTGCATGCCGATCGGTTAGAGGAGTTTTTCTAATTTTTTTTTTTTTTTTATATATATTTTTAGAGAACTAGTTTTATTTCAAAACTTTTATTGATAAAATGAAACAAGGACACAAAAGGTTACGAACACAACTAAACCAAACACATAAACTAGAAGATGACCAAAAACATAACACGACACTTAAAACAAATTAACGCACGATCACAGAAAAATGACAATCACATAGATGCAACCACACACAATTAGCCACGTAAAACAAATCAAACAAGAGAATCTAAAACAAGATAATCTTATTCAAAATTAATACGAAAATAATATAAACAAAAATAACAAAAACAAATAACATAGAGACATGCAAGAGATCATATAACATATAAAACATAAAACTCACGAAACAAGAGACACACAAAATGGATTTTTTTTTTTTTTTTTTTTTAGAACACACAACCGGATCCGGTTACGGGTAGTGACCGATCGGTTGTAGTGGTTTTATTAAGTACGAGGCTTCCAACCGATCCGGTTGGAGTGCCAACCGATTCGGTTGGAGTGATCTGGGTGGTTTTGGAAGTTTTTTCGCAAACGATTTCGAGCACATTTTGAAAGCAATCATTGAAATGAGCATTTTAGAACACATGAAACGAAATCCCAACATCAAAAACTTGTTTTGATGCAACGATCATTTGAGCAATTATGAGAAAATGAGATTTTTTTAGAAAATGAAAGACAAGCATTCAAGCAAACATCATGAGCAAACTTCAAGAGCAATCAAACAAGAGCAAAGAAACAATCATTCATGAGTAAGAGCAATATATCATTCGAACAAACAAACAAACAAACACCTAAGAACAAAAACCAAATCCCCAAGAAAACTTGATGGTGACGCCAAAAACTTGATGTGCTTCATCGGGCGTTTTAAATTTGTAACAAGAATTACCGGTTAACTAGGAACACATTCGGGCAAGTATACCCTAGTCAAGTTGTAGTATAGTATATGGTAAATCAAGGTCGTCCCAAGAGACTTGGTTGCACTACAAGTGTCGTTTGTTTGTTTAAGCAAGTAACAAGTAACAAGTTGATGGATATGATTGTCACAGATCAAACCAACAAGAAAAGCATTATAAGAACAAGTAACAAGTTGATGGTTATGATTGTCACGGATCAAACCAACAAGAAAAGCATTATAAGAACAAGTAACAAGTTGATGGTTATGATTGTCACGGATCAAACCAACAAGAAAAGCAATATAAGAACAAGCAAGTATCAAGACATTCATCATAATTCCAATCAAACACAAAATCTCAATAATCATATCAATAACAAACATCTTTAAATAGAAAAGTAACAAGGTTTACCCAAAGTATGAATTACAATAGGCAAAGATGAAGGATTATAGCACTCCTTCAAGCCTCCAATCAACTACAATAGTTCTACCAAGCCGGAAAATGATGTCCAAACGCCTTCAACAACACATGAGCACTACTTCGAAATGGAAGAGGTTGGTGGTCTTTAGGGAAGATAAGTTGGTGTAATTGGTGGAAATTCGTCCTATGGGTGGAGGCTTGAATTTCACACAAGTTGGGATAGGATAGTTGGTGGAAACTCGTCCCAAGGGTGGAGGCTTGAGTTTCACACCTTGGGGTGAAGATATTGAGAGTGGTTGTGTTCTCTAGGTGGAAATTCATCCTGGGTGGAGGCTTGAATTTCACACCTTGGGGAAGGTATTGAGAGTGGTTGTGTTCTCTCGTTATGGTTTGTTCTCTAGGTGGAAATTCGTCCCAAGGGTGGAGGCTTGAATTTCACACCTAGAGAGGAGGGTGGATGAAAGGGATGAGAAAGATGGAGAAGGGATGATGAAATGAGGTGCCAAATGGGTTCTATTTATACTACTACCAAGGCCTAGGGTATTCAATGCATTTCTTGGAGGCCAAGGAGCTTGGAAGGGACTAGAAACCATGTAGGAAGGGACTAGAATCATTTGGAACACGTTTGGAGTCTTAGAAGTGCGAAATGGTGAACAGACCTCCAACCGGATCCGGTTGAGCTCCAACCGTTCGGTTGGTCTTGCTGACTAGTCTCCAACCGGATCCGGTTACGGGTCTCGACCGATCGGTTGGAGCAAAATCACAAAAAGTTATAAACGGCAAAGTTGTAGATCTTTCTCTTAGCTTTCCGTGGCCGCGAACGGGGGGTCAAACGGAGTCCGTATGCAAAAGTTATGGCCAAAATGGTGAAGATGTGTCGGGAACAACGAGTCTTCCAATATGTCTTCGTTTTAGCTTCTTTTCTTCATTTCTTTCTCGTTTTCCTTCTTGAACTTTATTCTTGAGTCTTTGGACCACTATCTTGATGACTTTATCTTCTCGAATATACTCCACAAGTCTTGCTTTTGTCGGGAATTCTTCGTATATGGAGAAATCTTCGATTTTACTTCTTTCCGCCTTTTTCTCCACTTTCCTATACTTGGCTACAAATGAACTAGCAAACACACTTTGATACGATTAAGCATTAAAAGCATATGATTATAGCCAAATAACACACATAAAATCACGGATAACGCTACTAAAAACATGCACAATTTGAGCGTTATCAAGTAGCAATTTTTGAAGGAAAATCATTAAAGCCTGTGGTCTTATTGCTCATACACATCAACAAAGTGTGAATCAAAAACTTCCATTGTTGGGAAAAGAAACTTTTAAAAAATTGTACCTTGTCACCTCTGTGTGTGTAACCTAATCTCTCTAAACCAAGAACAATCTCAACATCTCGAAGATTATCAACACCATCAGATCATCAAGCCTCAAAACTTTCTAATAATCTCCTCGTAAATGTAAATAACATTCTCATCCACCCTAGTACTAAAAACCTCCAACCCATTAACCTCTTCAAGTTTAGCATTCTTCCAAAATCGACGATGTAGGCTTTAAGAATGGTAGGTTCAACCGTTAAAGCAAAGTGAATGGGACCGTGAACAAGGAAATCAATCATTTGATGAAACCCTTCAGATCGAGCATCCTTAGTAAGTATAGCAACAAGATTATGTGAAGTGGAATACGTCTCAGCCATTGTGATTAATGATGTAAATGAAGAGGGTGTTGTGAATAAACCAAAGAAAATGATTAGGGTTTAAGGGTATTGTCAAGTGGAAGTGGTTAGAAGATCAAAGAAATTGATCCATCCGTGATTTTGGTAAGTGATATATACTTTTGCCAAAGTGTCGAAACAACCCCTGTAGTATCCATAACAGAGGATCATACTATCCATTGTTCCACAACAATCGTCTGATTGTAACAAACCATCGCGGATACAGATGATTACTCCTCCCAATGGTCCAAATTAGAGCAAGCAAATCAAAGTCATTGGAAAAGTGATCTTACAAGATATGAAGGATTACACAAAACAATCTCTATCATATATATATATATATATATATATATATATATATTTTACACAAACACAAGCAAAAACACACTAGCTCCTTATGCATACAAATCCTTCTTTCCCGCAAGACAAACACGTAGACAAAGATTATGGTTGTCAGTGGTTAGAAATAGCCGGGTGGTTACACAAGACCTATCCGTGGTTAGAACAGAAAGTCAATATAGTCAACTTCTAGAACTTATCTCAAGACAAAACCCAAGAACCTCATTAACTCTCCAACCACATTTAACCTTTGCCCATATTAACTTCAATAACCCTAAACTTCACTTATAAAAGCACCCAAATATCACATAACGCCCAAACCAATCAAAGGTTAAAACCCTAATTGCTCCAAAATTCCCAATCAATCAAAATGTGGAACCCTAGTTGGAACAAACCGTAAGTGGTTGATCTAACCTCCTCCTCATCCTCTTCATCATCTTCATCATCAAGTGAAGATGGAAACCCATGGTCGACCTACTTTCCTCCACTAGAACCAAGACCAAGAAAATCTCCATTTCTCCCATCATCCAAGATGATAGTGTGGTGAATCCAAGTGATGCCTCAAGACTCGATGACTCTTCTAAGAAGAAAACTTCAAACCCCAACCTTCATCATCTAACCTCAACAAAGACCACGAAAGCAAGAAACCCACCACTCCCTAATGACGAGAGGTGGTTCTTGGTCTTAGTGCACCAAGTCATGGTGCTTCTTCACACATCGTAACCGTGAAGGGAAAAGGAAGATGGAGTAAGTTGTTTGAATGGTGGTAAGAGAAGATGGAGCACAAGAAGATTATCATATCATCCATCTATCTCGCCACAATCGCCTTCACTTCTTCGTTGCATCAATCCATCCTTTCCATTTTGATCCTTAGTCGCTTCGTTTGCATATGATAAATGCATATCCGAAGATTCAAACGATATAAGCAAGGATAGTAGTAGTAGAAATCATGTATAGATGTAGTCTTTATCTAGTACTTGAAGTTTCATTGTAAGTCGTAGTCGTAAACCTGCTTTTGTTGAATGAACAATGTAACTTCGATTTTGAATTTCTATAATGACTTGTCTTTTATCTCGCACATTGGTTAGTGGAAACACGAACAAGCAAAGGATAGATCAACTCTATCGGTGGATATAAAAAATAGCAATACTAAGATTACATGATAACAAATCCAATACTTTTACAAACTTATACAAAACAATTTGAGAATTTTAGAGATTAATCATTCCAATACTAACAACAAGATATCGAAACCTCCCACATCAAAAGCTTTGGTGAGAAGATCGGCAACATTGAAATCGGATGGATTTTTACCATTTGAATCAACCTTTTCTCATTACAATCTCTAATAAAATGATGTCGATCTCAATATGTTTAGTTCTAGAATGTAAAACAGATTTTTGATAATGCATATTGTAATCGTTATTATCAATGTAAATCTTAGTATGCATAAAATTGTACCCAAAATCCAAAGAATTGATTACGAATCCAAAGAACTTGACCAAAAGAACTAGCGGCAGCCACATATTCAAATCGGTTGTAGAATTAGCCACAATAGTTTGCTTTTACACCGCCAAGAAATTAGTCTGCTTCCCAAGAACCGACATCCTCCGGTAGACTTTCTATCCAAACTAGCTCCAAGATAGTCACTATCAGTGTAGGCCACCAAATCAAAAGGAGAATCCTTAGAGTACCAAAGGCCCAATTTAGGATGACCTTTCAAATATCTAAAGATCCTCTTAACAAAGATTCATGTGTGAGGTATTGGGTGTTACTTGAAATCTTGCACACACACACACGAGAACATTATGTCCGCCTAGATGCAAGAAGATACATCAAAGATCCAATCATGGATCTATACAACTTCAAATCAACTTTGGGACTTCCATCATCCGGTAGCATAGGTTTCGAGTCTCCATAGGTGTACTTGCACTCTTTACATCTTGAAACCCAAACTTCTTCAAAACATCTGCTACATACTTGTCTTGACAAATGAAAATACCATCATCCTTTGTTGAACTCAGAGCCTAAAAGAAAGTGAGTTCTCCCATAGAACTCATCCAAACTTATCATGCATAAGTTTCTCAAAGTCTCTGTGATAGCTCCTTGTTAGTAGAACCAAAGATGATGTCATCTACATAAACTCGAACCAAGAAATATCATCTTTGTGCTTTCTAATGAACAAAGTTTTATCAATCGTCCTCTTTTAAACTCATTGTCCATCAAATAAGTAGATAGGCATTCATACCATGCCCTAGAGCCCGATGCAATCCATACATAGCCTTCCTCACCTCATAAACCTTGTCGATGATCAGATCTTCAAAACCGTGAGGTTGACAAACATAAACCTCCTCATCAATAGTGCCATATAAAATGCACTTCTAACATCCATCCGATACACAACAAAATTCTTGAATGAAGCATAAGCCAAAACAATCTAATAGCCTCTATCCTTGCAACTGGTGCAAATACTTCATCATAATCCAAACCTTCAGTTTGTGTGTATCCTTGAGCAACCAACCTTGACTTGTTCCTCACAACAATTCCTCTTTCATCCCTCTTGTTTCTGAATACCCATTTAGTCCCAATAGCCCTCTTCCCATTTGGAAGATCAACCAATGTCCAAACCTCTTGAAGTTTGAACTGAAGAAGCTCCTCTTGCATTGATTCTACCCAACCTTCTTCTGTTAAAGCTTCTTCTACTCTCTTGGGCTCCTTTTGAGACAAAACAAGCAAACAAGCAATTTTGCGATCTTTATGACTGCTTTTGTGTTGAGATCTTGCAAAGAACCCATGTTCGTGAAAGGGTTCATTGTTCTTCACCTTGCTTTTGTTTGAACCGAGTATTCAAATTTCCAAGAATCTGCTCCTTGGGATGAATCTTGTGAATTCGTAGTAGTTATTGGGCTTTCATTAATTACGCTTCCAAATTTGACAAATCGGCATTGAAGAATTCATCCAAGTCTTCATCATCGGTGGGAGTATCAATCTCAATTAAATCAGCATATTAGGATCATGTGGATACTCCTCATCACCAAATAATGGCTTTGGATTTGGTCCAAAGAAAGTACTATCACCAATTACTTGTAGCGGAATGTCACCGAACTATCGGTGGTAGAAGATGGCTTGTCAAGATTTACTGATGGCCTATCAACACTTTTAGTAGACTTAGCGACTTGCGCATCGCTTTTTCTTCTTTTCAATTTCTTCTACCGACACCGAGTTATCTTGCAACAACTCATCCTTATCTTGATGATGATCAACATTACCTCAAGATTCAAGACATCATCACCGGAGGACCTTGCTTGTGAATGATGGAAGGAACGAACCGGCTTTCCACTTTTCAACCAAATAGAACTCCTTTGGAGAATCGCCTTCCTTTGAAGATGTATCTACTTTAATCCTTTTGTATACCGCATCAACATTAGTGGAAGTTCCTGCAATGATAGGCTCATAATTCATAGATTTGGTTAGCATATCAATGTTAAACACCCGATCGGTCCTTTGGTCTCAACACTAGGAGTCTTTTCAACGAATTGAACATGTAGGTTCTCTTCAACAAGTCTAGTCCTCCCATTGTATACTCTAAAGGCTTTGCTATTTGTGGAATAGCCTAAAAGTATCCATCATCTCGCTTTTTCTTGAAACTTGCCTAGGTAGTCTAGGGTATTCAAAATTGTAACAGACACCCAAAAGGTTTTAGGAATGCAATCATTGGCTTCCTATCATGTAACAAATCATAGGGGTCTTGTTATGAGGCTTCACTACCTTACTGCTTTTGCACATAACATGCAATTCCTACTGACTTCATTTCAAAAGGTAGTTGGTAACTTAGATTCGACAACATTGTCCTAGCACCTCAATTAGTGTTCTATTTTTCCTTTCACTACACCATTCATTGTGGTGTTCTAGCAACACTAAACTGCCTTTCAATACCTTTAGCTACGTAACTCGATTCATCACATCATTCTTAAACTCGCCCATTATCACATCCGATTACTTTGACCTTTTGATTTACTAGATTTTCTATCTTAGTAATGAAACTCTTAAGGATCTCACTAGTCTCACTCTTAGTAGCCAAAAAGTATACCCAAGAAAATCTACTATAATCATCATGATAACTAGGCAATCGCTTATGGTTCAAGCTTCTAACAAAGGTTGGTCCAAATAAGTCCATATGAAGCATAAACAATGGTTGTGTTATGGTGTTTACAGCTTTGGTCTTACAAGAAGCTCTATGTTGTTTTCCTTTTGACAGCCACAATACGCCTTACACTCAAAACCTTAGAAGGTAACCCTCTCACTAAGTTTCCTTTTACCGCTTTATTGATTGTTTTGTAATTGAGATGACCTAGCCTTCTATGCCACATTTTGACTCATCAATGATGCTTTAGCAAACAAACATAAGGACCTATTAGGAAGAACATTTTTAAGATCAAAACAATATATATTTTCCTTCCTAGGTACCCTAAGTTGTATAAACTTCTCATCGTGCATCTTAAACTCGTGGAGATAACACCACACCCGGTTTCCCAAAAAGGTACCCGTTTTTCTTATCACATATTTGAGAAACATCGAATAAATTATACTTAAGTCCTGTACCAAATAGACCTTTTCAAAGTCTAGCTTCCCTGCTCGATTGTGCCTCGCCAAGTATCTTTCCTCCCTTTGGATCATTGCCAAATGCCACATATCCTCCATCATAAGCTTCAAAATCTTCCAAATTGCTTCCATCCAGTCATGTGCCGGAGCAACCACTATCAAAAGCTCCTTTATCCTTTAGCTTAGTTTGAAGATTGCCGCACATAAAATTACACAAGTTAGTTCTTCTTGTGGACCCAAGCCAAGATCGACTTGGGTGCCTGTGCATCAAAATATTCAAATTTCTTTAGGTCCATTGATGCACAGTTGACATGTGGTAAAACCTTAGTCTTAGGCTTCCACCGCCAACTTCTTGAGGCCTTATGAAGATAAAATGATTTCCAACCATCAGATCGATTATCACCTTTGGAATTGTTAAAACTTCTTTTGAATCGGTGGTGATATTTTGCTTATGATGGTTTGACATTTGCTTAGCCGTGTTTACATTTTGCTTAGCAATGGTTGGAACCCATTTAGGTGAAGCATGACAATAGATTTTGTAGTCCCATTCCTCATCAACACCGCTCTTGGAATCATGTTATCATTAGGATGAGGGTTTGTTTTTCTTGAAAAGTTTTGATGATTTACCTCCTCCAATGATTCCAAACTTGGGTCTGCTTTTTGTGACAATTTCTCGTAAGTGTTCAAAACTACCACACACAAAACAAGCCTTTTTAACACATTGAAACTCATCACCTAACTGCTAGAAATTAGACCATTTAAGCTTCTTTGATTACCCCTAGGTTTATATTGTTTCATCTGTTCCCTAGGAATTTCCTGTACTCTACTACTTTCTTGGTAACTTTAGCTCCAAATCTAGGTACAAGGTTGACTTGCTTAGAATCAACTTTCTTAACTGTTTCTATCTTTTCGCACTTAGTTGATTCGGTTCTATCATCCTCAGAATCGATTCCCAATCTTCAATTATGGGAGCATCAGATAACTTATCGAACTTATCTTAGGTGTTTCAATCTTTTCAATGTGTTTGTTAAACCGAATTCACTACTAAATGAGCGCTTCTTTGGGTGGTGCATGTTTCATCAAAGGGGTGGTGGCATATCATTGTAACCTAAACCAAGACCATCTTTGAGCAGTTTTGACCTATTGGTTTCCTTACTAGATCGAAGCATATTGTGTTTTAGCAACCCTAACAACATGTTTTTCTTTTTCATCTAGGGCTGTATTTTTACACTTTCTCCTCCGCTAGTTTATCTTTAAGCATTTTAATCTCTCGTTTTAAGATCAATCTCACCACCTAGTATATTGATCTTTTCTACATACTCAAACTCACATTTAATACAAAATTTTAGCTTCTCTTCCACACCTCTAAACCAACTCTATAACCTAAGTTATCTAGAGTCAATCTCTACTTCTTTTCTCATACTCTCGTTGATAGCCTTTTGAGATTCTAAGTTATCGTAACATGATTTAAAAGAACAAGTAGATGTTTTAGAATCATTAGATACCTCGAATCTCGAACCGTAAGATGAAGCATAGGCCATTAGAGCAAAGTTATGCTCTTTTGAAGCTTCACTAGCAAGAAAAGGCGCATTTGGACCTTCTTCTATCCGATCACCCAATCATAATCACCAAGTCCATCCCGAGCAACCAAAGTCGAAGAAATAGCGAGCTCTTCTGTTGTCTTCTTAATGCTTTCAATTCTTTTAGAGCTTGACATTCCCCAGCAAATGACCTTTCTTCTTGCGCTAAAGCACTCCATCTTGCTTTTGTGAATCCACTCTCCTTTGACCATCGTACTTAACCTCGCCTTCCAGTCCTCCTCGAAACTTCCTTGCTTGGAGAGTCAACATTGCCATTTTCCATTGAAGATTAATCTCTTCAAGATCATCGGGATCAATTTCATCCGGATCTTGATTCAAGACAAGAATAATCGGTAGTTAAATCGACCGAGAAAAGCACGTATTGCACCATCACTAACATTATCACTAACAAGTGGTATTGTTTGCAATAGCTGGTTATACCATATGCAAGATGGATACATCTTGTGGGCTTTTGTGATTAGTGGATACAAAAGCAATGTTTTGATTAGAAGAAGACGAGTTAGAAAAGTTGTTCTCGGACTCATAAACCTTCAAGTTATTAAAGAGATTGTCTAGAGTCATTGTAGCAAAGTCCGCCTTATTTCTCCACACAATTGTATGAATAGCCCAATCGGATGACAAGCTCCTAATGAACTTCAAATTAATATCTTCTTGAAGGAACTTGTAACCAACCGCCTTCAGCTTGATCGATGAGTTTTGAAGCCTATTGTATGTACCATCAATCTTTTCTCCACTAAGAGCGTTGAAGGTTTCAAACCGATGCTTGAGCATATTCATCCTTGACTTCTTAGTAGCTTCATTACCAAGAAACCTTAATTCAAGAGCATCCAATAACTCTTTAGCATATTCATATTGATCAAAGTCTAATGCAAACTCATTAGGTATTCCCATGGAGAATCATGTGAGCTTTGATCTCCATCTTCCTCTTAGCTTTATCGGGTTCACTAATAATAGCAACCTCCTTACCATCCACACCCTTCAAAGGAAGAGTGTCTCCTTTTCAACAACATCCCATAGAGCATAATCAATCATACGAATGTATTGCCTCATTCGCATCCTCCGATTGATACTCACCATGTTCGAGCATGGGCACTTTTGCGATCACCATGTGAGTTTCTTCGACATCTTACCTTACTTGAGTAAAGTTTAACAGACTTCTTCTTGGTTACGCTTTCTAGATCACAAGCTCGATACCACTTGTTGATCCCAGTTGAGCAAACGATCTAATATAGAAACCGACTTGTAACAAAACTTATCAAGTATTACGCGAATTTAATACTTAATCTTAAGAAGAACAATTAACATTCAACACCTCAATATTATTTATTAATACTAATACTCTTACAAGATTAGGGTTTTGCAACCTTGAAGTGTATCGACCTTAGATATAAAACATACGTATATCTAACCTAACCCAGACCTCCTTTTATAGGCTAAGGAGTCCTATACAATATACAATACGTAACCTACAAGATAAATATCTTTTCCATATTTATCTAATACAATAAACTAACCGACTATACAAGACTAGCAAAGCTTACTATATACTATCGTCGTTACATTATACTACTAGCCGCGGTTGTCTTCATCCGTGGTTACACTCTTCAGTCCGTGGTTACATCAAGCCTGTCCGTGGTTCCAGTACTTAGAGTAATTCTTTATCCAAGGAACCTAAAACCCAACATTCTTTAAGAATATCTTAATAGATCTGCAATTCTACAATCAAACTCGACAAAGTTTCAAAATAGATTTACTCTTTCAAAGAAACTCAACAAGGTTTTTATAGATCTACTTTCAAATGCATAAAGTTTCAAGAACTATATTTAGTTTATAATTAAACTCAACCCGTTTAAATAAGCTAAACAAGTCAAAGAAATTTTCACCAAATATGATAACAACTTGTACATTATCGATTTGTTTCAAACAAACTCATCTTTGTTTCAATAAACACGTTCTAGCAATCTAATAAAATAACAACTTGTATTTTATGAGATTTGTTTCAAAGAAACTCCACTTGGTTTCAATGAATCGATTTCATCATAATTTTAACCATGTTAGTAATCGCGCACCAATTACATTCGCAAGATTCACTAGGGTCACAAATTATGTTACCATCAGTTAACTTGTGAATATTTAAACATAAAAAACAGTTAAAAACTGTTAAAATAATATGGTATCTAATAAACTCGACATGGTTTATGTAAACTTGTACCAAATATGATTCCGAGAAACACAAGCTTGGTTTCAAAATCCAGATTTAAACAATAAAATATGCAATAAACAAACTAAATAAATCAGTTTGAAAAGAAACTCATCATGGTTTCAATATAAATTGATTCAATAAACTGCTTTTAAAAATCGCTTATAAATCATATACCAAATCATTAATTAAAATTTTTAGTTATAAACCGATTTTCAAAGAAACACAATCTTGGTTTTAGCGTAAAAAGCAGTTTATATAAAATGTATTTTAATAAAAAGTGTTTTAATTTCATTACGAAATATGTTTTAAGATTGTAGGAAGCGGTTACACTTTTATTAATAAAATCTAAATTACAATAAATAAAATTAACAATAAATAAATAATGTAAAATTAAATATAAATGTAATGTAAGCGGATAAACGATAATTAAATAAAATAATAAAATAGTCAAAAGAGATGATCACCAAATAGAGATCAACGAAGAAGCACTAAAGCCGATGCACGTGTTTTACACGCTTCTCTTAAAATAGATTCGCCATTTGTTCCCAAGGGTACAACAACCAAAACAGTACGTTGTATTGTCGAACTCAACTAAACTGCTAGGAATTTCATCTTAAGAGATGCGTATTCCTTACGTTGGAAATCAATAATACTTATTGATTTGATGTGTATAAAACTTGTGAAATTAGGGCCTCTATTTATACACAATAGACTCCCTCTAAGTTTACCTATCCCACCGATGTGGGATTGAAAATAAACTACTTTTACTCTTTAGGCATGGTACCATATGCCTAACTTTGAGACCCGATATCTCATTCACATCAACTTTATTTTGGACACATAAAGGCTTATTGCGAAGCTCTCTTCGAGGAGAACGCGAACCTACAAACTATTACTTATACATATTGTTAATACAAATAAGCCGTAAAAACGTTTATTTATATTTTACGATCTTCTAATGTTTTGTCGATAACAAACGTAAAATCATATTAACGAAACAAATAAAATACGTAAATGGTTTGAACTAATAGTTTTCTAACATACTCACATTTTCACATAAAACACTAAAACAAGTATAAGTGATTTTATGATCTAGATATATATATGTACAACAACTAGTGTTTACATATTGGCTTAACAAGTCTAAGTGATTCTATGAGTTAGATACATATGTACAACAACTAGTGTTTACATATTGGGCTAATACATACTTATATTAAGTATACTAAATGGGTAAAACATGTATATACTAAAATGGGTAAAAACAAGTATATACTAAATAGATAAAACTAGCAAATGGTTTTGACCCATAACCCATGGTTTTATATATACCACTTACACAAGTTCAATGTATCCTTAAGGTACATTGTATCTAGATAGAAAACCATGGATCAACCCATAACCCATGACCCATGACCCATAACCAAAAATACCCATGGGAAAGAGGAGCGCCCACGGATCCCTAGCTTTGTGCTAGCCGGATCCCAATGGAAGGGATCCGTGGGATCCGGGAAACAAGAGAGAATTTTCTCTATAAATAGAGAGCCATTTGTTCCTTTCTATTCATCCCTTTGCACACATACTTCCCCAAGTATTCTAACCCTCAACCTCGGATCCAAGAGATCTATGTAGTCTTTGTCTTTTGTTTTGTGTGATCTTCTAGGTTCCTCTTAAAGGAAAGATCACCACTTCTTGAAGACGTGCAAGCTCAAGTCCATGAGTTGCCATGCTCGTCATCTTCAAGACAACGAAGGTTCTCTTATTGATAGATCTACCTTTCTCCATAGATGTTGGGTTGAAGGCATTAGTGAAGAATGCCGAAAGTGTCAAGATGCAAGCATTAGTGAAAGATGCTCATCATTCGTGTCAAAGCATTAGTGAAGAATGCTAAAGGTGTCAAGACGAAGGCATTAGTGAAGGGTGCCAAGCGTTGTGTCAAAGGCATTAGTGAAGGATGTCAAGAATCAAATCAAGTAGCATTTGGGAAGAATGCTTAGGTCGTATAATCGATGAGGTGCATCGTTATACATATAAGTATTTGTTTATTTACAAGGATGGTGATATCCTTGATGGTGTTGTAACAAGGAGTGATCTCCTTGATAATAGGTGTTGTGTCGTGAAGGGTAGTAGTTCCTCCATAGTAATGGAACTAGGTGCTTAGCCTAGTACCCAATAAAGGGTAGGCGACGTTGTGATAGGTTTAGTTCTACTAAGGTGTGAAAGAACTCGTGGTTAGCCTAGCACTAGAGTAAAGGGTAGGCGACGTAGTGTTAGGTGTGGTTCGCCTTGGTGAAGGAACTCGGTATTTAGCTTTGTACCGAAAAAGGTTAAGCGACGTTGTGAAGGCTTCTCCGCCATAAGGAGTTGGTGTAGTGCTTACGAACTCTCGAGTAGGTGACTCGGGAGTGGAGTAGGGCAAGGAAGGTGTCCTTAGCCGAACCACTATAAATAACTTGTGTCGTGGTGATGTGCTTTCTCTTTATCTTTCATTACATGTTTATATATCTATCTATCAACGTCCAACATAAACAATCAAATAAATTGACATAAGCCGATCTAAATATTTAAAATGAAGTTTTAAATTGGTAAAACTATTCAACCCCCCCTTCTAGTTTTCCACACATATGACACATACATATAGATAATTGTGTCCAAAGTTGGTCAACAGACACTTTTGCCAACCAATTTTCCAACAATCCCCCACATGAATGGAGATCGGTCGTAATATACAAATATTACGATGAAATTCCAATAGTTGAATCTTGCAAAGGATAGGTAGGTGTGACCCTTTGAACCTTCCCTTGTGAAATGCACTTAGCCTTCTAGCTGTCAATAGACGCGATGTCTTTGAACTGAGCTTATGTTTATGTAAACGACAATACATTTCACACAAGACTCTCCCTAACATTGTTAAGTCCTCATAGTCATGTTCATTATGGTCCTAAACATTTGCGTGGTTCTGCAAGAGCTCTTAGGAATTGCGCCCCCTACAATTCCCTTCGAAGCGACCTCACGTCTCTCTCACATAGGTGATTTCATCTTGAATCATTAAAAAAATATGTTTTGTGATTTCATCTCGAATCATTATGCTTTGTAATTTCATCTTGAATCATTAAAGCCATTGTTTAACCTCTCAACAAGTCACATTTGTTATATGAATGGACTAGGAAGTTATAATTTGTAATAGGAATGGACTAGGAAGTTACAATCATTAAAGCCATATGTTTAACCTCTCAACAAGTCTATTGTGTATAAATAGAGGCCCTAATTCTACAAGTTTTTTACACATCAAATCAATAAGTATTATTGATTTCCAACGTAAGGAATACGCATCTCTTAAGATGAAATTTCGGCGGTTAGTTAAGTTCGACAAGACAACTTAATGCTTTGGTCGTTGTACTCTTGGGAACAAACGCAATAACTGCTTTTAAGGGAAGTGTGTAAAACACGTGCCTTGGCTTTTAGTGCTTCTTCGTTGATCTCTATTTGGTGATCAAGTAAGTCTTTTGACTATTTTATTATTTTATTTAATTATCGTTTATCTGCTTACATTCTGTTTGTATTTAATTTTCTGTTATTTATTTATTGTTAATTTTATTTATTGTAATTTAGATTTTATCAATAAAAGTGTAACTGTTTCCCTACATAATTTTGATGTATAACTCATCGTCCTTGTATCCACAATAGCTAGTCCATTATACAACAAGGATAACGAAATAATACAAGTAGGAGGTTTTTAAAAAATAGTAAGTTGTAAAAACTTCCAAGTTACACACTCCGTCTCTAACATTCCAAAAGTGCAGGCGAAGTTTCTGTCAAAAAGCTTCAATTCATTTTTTGTTCATGTCTAAACCAATTGACAAATATACTCTGATCATACGGGTAAAAGGTTGAATATGAATATTGTGGTCATTTCACTTTTTCCCGAGACGAAAATTAAACATTTTTGTTTTTTTTACAAATATCACATATGCACTTCAAAGTTATGCAAATTGCACCGATTTACTCTTTAAAAGGATACTATAACAATTATTAAAAAGTAATTATATTCAACCATTAACATTCACAGACATCACTCATTTTCAATAATGAATCATGGTTGTTAAAATCTCGATCATAATCTTAATTACTTATAATTTTACGATACTAAGAAGCAAAACGATTCAGATGTTACATAGGATCTTATCCGATTTGATCTTACTTTTTTGAATCGCTAACTAAAAAACTACTCCCCCATCCCAATTTATTTGTCCACTTTTAAATTTTTTGGTATTTCTTGTTCAACTTTGACCTCAAGTATTTTTATTTGTGTTATATAATACTTGATGAATATTATACCAATGAAAATACATTTAAAACGCAACTCATTCATATATATTGCACCAAGTATTATATAAAACAAAAGAAAATAACAGATGGCTAATATCTTGGAGATGGTCAATTGACGTGATTTTATTCTATTCACATTCTGAGGGTGGCAGCCATGAAATTGGTATAGAGTTGGTCTATCCATAAAGTAGTTTCCTATTGGTATGCTATAATCAGCACTGTGCAGAGTTCAAATCTTGTTAAATCTGCAAATTTTGGTTTATCCATATCTCAAAGTTCTGCTAAAATCTTTACAAGCTTGAGTTATTTATCTCATTACAGTTGATGGCTACCTTGGAGCTGTTGGTTATAAGTTCATCTTGGTTCTTTCATATTTCAGTAATTGGCCTTATTGGTGCTATTGAATATGATAGTCTCAAGTGTTTTTTTTTTCCAATAGTTCCATAAAGTAGGTATCCAACTGTGTAGGGTAAATGGTCTAGGTGGGCTTTGTATGATGGAAGGAATAAAGAGGTGTGCAAGATGAACCTTTTTGGTCCTTCCAATGCAATGCTAAAGGAGGATATATAGGTTGGATTCTAAATGAGGGTGTGTGTCCCTTGCTAGTGATGCATGATCCTCTTTGCTTCTAAGGCTAAGTTGGTGTTTGTTTTAAAAAAAAAAGGTCTTAACAGCCTCTGATAAGCCCAATCTCTTACTCGGTCAGATGTTTGAGGCAAAAAGAGTGTTTGTTTTTTTTTTATTTCATCCAGACACGGACAGACCCTAAAAGATCTAGTTGGCTAAGACTTGAAAAATCATCTTGTTGCCTCTGATTAGAAAACAATAGTGCAACACTACTTCATTATCTCCTTCCCAAACCCACTTCAAGTCATTTGTGAAAATGAAAGTTGGGTTTTTTTTAAAAAAAAAACTTTAATAGAATATTGGATCTTCTTGAGAAACATGAAATGGTAATGTGGGTATCGATGTTGATGAAAAAATTGAAGGATGTGTAATTAAAGTTAAAGAAATTGATGCGTTTATTAGAAGATTATTTGATTTCGAGTGAAAATGTTTATGGTTTGAACTTTAAAGCTTTGTATAAGGAATGAGTAGTAGACTTGGATCATTTTCTCAACTTTTTACTTATGACTGCATTTTGTCTTTTTTTTTCTTCGTAAATTGCCAATATTTTGGGAGACAAGTTCTTAAAAGTTTAGAACCATTTAATTTTAATGTTTAGAGATTTTAGTTTATTTTAACTGAAATTGCTTTTTATTTAAATAGAAAAAAATATCATTAGGAGGTTTTGCAAAAAAAACAAACAACATTATTTGATTTAGATTCAGATATTTACGCCACATATTCAGATTTAGACGACGTGCGAATCAGATTCAGAAGCTCTTAACAAAAAAACAACACCTAAGTAATGAGGTTGGGTTGCTTATTAGTCTTTGGAAGTTAATGATTTGGAAATGTAGCTAGTTGGGTATAACCCCTCATTTGAGATATTGGGAGCTATAACATGCATGATGATGCCCTCTATATGTCATTATAAATCATTGTGGATGATGGTTGAATGGTTTACGATATTTATATATTTGGGAAATGTAGTCATGATGTTATGGTGTGGCGGAAATTGGTGAACATGATCCTCTGTGACTGATTTTGATATGTTGGTATGAGATGATGGCCTCTTTTTAGTATATCTGATGAGAGTTTTCAGGTTTACTGCTGTATCAGATTTAGTGCTGTATGGTTTCTGATTGTATTATTACTGATATTGTTCTACTACCTCCGTCCCAAAATTATAGTCCCCGTTTGACTTTTTCGGTCTTTTTTTTAACTTTAACCTTAAATATTTTTGTTTATGTCATAAAATAGTTGATGAAAATTACACCAAATGAAAATACATTAAAAACCCAATACATTCATATATTTTGTATCAAATATTATATAACAAAAACAAAGATGCTTAATGTTAAACTTGTAAAAGAAAGACAAAAAAAGTCAAAAGAGGACTACAATTTTGGAACGAAGGGAGTATGTTGTCTAGAGTTGTATTGAGTAGCAGTATTAAAGGTATAGGCATGTCTATACCTGTTTCATTATTGTTGTAATCTGTTTTGTTATTAATATATGTTCACCGGTTTTCAGCCAAAAGAAAAAACAAAAAAGAAAATAAAAGAAAATAGTTAAGGTCAAAGTTGTAAAAAGAAGACTTCAAAAGTTAAAAGTGGACAAATAAATTGGGATGAAGGGAGTAAGTTATGGATTATTTCGTCATGATGGTTCATTTTTCAACGAAGATTACCGTTTGCACGATATGTTTGTTTAAAAAAAATATAGTTTTTTAATTAATTTTGATAAAAAAATGTATGGCTAAAATCGGTTCATTTGATATATAACAAATATGAGATCTATAACTCCTACTTACAAAGTTAAAAAATAAATAAATAAATAAATAAATAAATTCCCAAAAACACGGCAAAAACCAAAATCAATTTCCCTCTTAAAAATTTCACCAAATCCCAAAACCAAATTCAATTTCCCTGCACTTTTCCCCCAAATGAAAAACCCCGACGCTAACTTTTCAATCCCACAAAATTATCTCCACTTCTTACACTCAACCCATCTTTTTTAATTTCATCGATTTGTTAAAATTCTTACTATACAATAAAGCTTTCAAATCAGTTGGTTTTAGTGGAGTTTAGAGCTTTTATTTCTAGGGGTTTTTCAACAAAGTCTTTTTGTGTACAGTTTGGGTCATTCATAAAAACTTCACATTTTTATAATGCTGATCTTATAACGAGTAAAATGTTATACTAAAAGAGTAGAATTCGATTTGATTTTATAACTTTACTCTTAGATTGAAATAAGTTATTTTGAATAAATTGATTATTTGGTTATTTGCATAAGTTATTTAAAATAGTAATATTAAACATCCCTTATTTCGTTGATGTGGTAGATAAGCAGATTTGAGTGTTTGGATGTGATATATGCTTATGCTAATGATCTCCTTGATACTGTTATAATGCAAATGCAGTCTTCTTCTGATGGTATACTGAATTGGATTGTTTCAGATTTTGAATTGTTTTTATTACAGATTATCTGCTTATTGTGTTTTTTGAGCAGATGGAGAAATGTGACTGCTTATCTACTTAGTTTAGGGGTGAAATAAGGTCTTTTCAGTAAGATGTTTCAGATTGTTTAGTTTCAACTGGCTAATTTTAGCGGATCCAGTATCGGAAGTTTAACCTTAGGGGTGAAAATAAGCTATTTTGGATAAGTTGGTCTTTTGGTTATGAGCATAAGCTGTTTAACTTAGTAATGCCAAACACCCCTTGTTTAACAACAGCTATAAGTAACAGTTTCGGAGTTGCCTATTCAAACAGCATATGCGATTCTGATTATTTTACGTTTTAATCCCTAATTAGCTGATTGCAAAAAACTTAAACAAATGCGATATCTGATAATTATCTGGTTTCGTTACTGTAGAAGCCTATCTACACACTTTTTGCAGCATTGCCTTCTGTTATAGCAATTGCTTATTTCATGAAAGCATAAGCAGTTTTAATATGCATTACCAAACATCCCCTGAAGTCAATGTAATCATAGAAGTGTTGATGTTGTATGCTGAATTAGTATTATGAATTCTTCTTACAAAAAAGGGACATTTATGTTATTCTTTAGGAATATCAGGGCTATTGGTTTCTTGATTAATCTAGTCCATATTACATGACGTCGTAACACTTTATCTTTCCCGAAAAGTTTTCTGATTCTATGTTATTTTCTAGACCAACATGGGATGGTGGTTAGTACGACGGAGATGAACAAATTCGATTGGCTGCTCTTGGATTAAGCAATGGAATTAGGAGCTGATCATATCGATGTTGAGCTTAAGGTTTTCTTTTCTTGACATAAAAGGGCCCGTCTAAAGTACTATTATTAGTGTTCTTACATATTAAATTCCCGTTATACTATCAGACATAATATTTCTATCAGATTTCTCATTTTAGTTGCTCAAATGCAGGCCGTTGATGATTTCAACCATTTAATCCATGGAGACAAGCCTACAAAGTGCAAACTCATAGTTTCTTCTCACAATTATCAAAATACTCCTTTGAAAGTGCAAGCTTGGGAACCATGTGGCCAAAATAGTCAACCGGAGCTGACATTGTCAAGTTTGCAACAACCGCTGTAGATATAACTGATGTAGCACGTACTTGCTTAACTTTCTCTTTGCATACAAGTCATTGAAAGGTGGCTTTGTTGTACCGGTTGGGTCATTTAATAACTGGCATATATAAATTTGATATTAATATAAATAAAGTTGACATTTTTTATTAAAAGTAATCATATTGACTGTCGGGTAACTTGGTACCGAATGCCCAAACGGCATACAAAGCCATCTTTTATTGACTCAAATGTTATATAAAATTACTGTGACTCAGGGCACACATGTGCAAGTGTGTTGATATTTTAAGGAAAAAAACCCTTATTTCTACCTATTCAAATGAGTAAAATGTATCATTATTGTTTGCAGTTGTACCATTCCTAACAAAGAATCTTTACTTCAATGTTGTGATGAGGTTGATCCGGTTGCAAAGGTAATTTTCATTGTCATAAAAAGCTTTACCATCAAACAATATGCAGACAATGATAAAAGTATGGCGTTTAATGTATTGTGTTATTGATTGTATGTTACAGTCAATAGGAGCGGTCAATTGTGCCATCAGGTGACCAAATGATGGGGCATTATATAGGTGTAATAGAGACTATGTAGGTGCTATTTCTGCTATTGAGGAAAGTCTATGAGGTTTCTTTCTATACTTCCTAAAAGAAGTGATAACATGGGTGGTTGGGTCAAAACAATGCCTTTTGTTCACTTATAAAAGTTTCATATGATTTCACATGTTACTTTCCTGCTCAACCCATTTGACCCATTTGACATTCACTTAAAGCACAAATTGTTGCAACCGTCTGCAGGTTCGGTGTTCAAAATGGTGCAACAGATCACCTTGGCTGGTAGACTATTTGTGGTTATTGGTGTTTGGCGGTGTTGAAAAGCTCTTGCTTATGGAGCAAAAGCGAAGGGTGCAAGAATTGTGATAGCAATTAGGACTTATGGTTAGATTCAACTATCGTTCGCGTTCACATTACCATTCTATTGCTCGTGCTTGATTGCAAATAAAACATTATACTAGTTTTATTGCATTCTTATCGATTCGAGATGGGAGAAAGTCATGGTTCTCGTCATATTTAGAGGTGTTTGGATTCGAGTGGTTTATCAAAACATCAAAATTGATTATAGCTACTTCAAGTCGGAGTAACCATATGATCGGTTGCAAAATCAAAAATTGATTATAGTTCACATTACCTCTCACATGCATAGTTAATACATCAACTAAAGTTTTCTCTTCACATCGCACGCATCGTGCTAGAGAACTTCTTGACGTAATTGGTGGAGAGGCTATATTTGAGCACTTACACCGATGGCATGATACTTGCAAGTACATCAATTGGTATGCACCAAATATAGGCGTTACTCCTATTTCTAAGGTACGGCTATCTACCTTTTTCGGTCATATGTTTTAGTAATAATGGTATGCACTTAGATCTGTTTTTCTATTTTTATTATGACAGGAAGCTTTAAAGTCGTATGCATTGGTATTTGATGTTGTGTACACACCAAAAATTAGGAGATTACTTCGGGAAGCTGGAGAGTGTGGAGCCATAATTGTTACAGGGGTGGAGATGTTTATAGGACAAAGCGATAATGCTACTTTTCATGCCTCTCCATCATGCCTAAAATCTAACCGCTTCTCTTATGAGTTTATCCTACTTTTCATTTGCAGCCCTAAGGATTTATTTAGGGATACTATGGAAAATCTTAATTGTCTCGGGAGTGCAGTAGGTATGTATCTTTTCTATTCCATCTTCCTTTATCTTGAATTTTGAGTTTATGGGTACCGTGGAACAATTAACTAGGCAAAATAGTTGGAAGTGTTATGGCCATCGATACCTTGTCCAATCGTATGAAGTTATGTAAAACGAAAAGATTTGATTTGTCACATACTGTATTCTAATGCTTATCTCTGTCACTATTAATCTTCATCGAACACCTTAGATTACTCCATTGTTTATTTGGCATGATTAAATTGACCACTTGTGTTCAGAACTCGTTTAAATTTGAGGAATTTGATGTGATCGATTGACCACTTTTGCTAGAGTATGGAGTTAAAAAGTATTATACTTAAGTTATCCCGAAAATAGACATAATGCTTCTACAAGTTATCATCCGAGATATGTGTGAGTTAAGTAATGAGTCAACCTTCCTCTGTTGTGGAACTTTTTGATTTTTTTCCCTTTTGAATCATTGGTTCTCTTCTCACACAAAACCCGCTTTCATCTAATCATTAGCCTTAACATAATAATCAATTATTGCTAAACAAAATGATTTAGGATTTTGACACACTTTGGGTGACTTGCATCTAATCAAATTATTAAACTTTACCCATTTGACCCATTGGAGATAGGATATTACCCAAATTAGCCCAACTTCTAAGTAAATGGTCAAAATTTCTATAGCTGCAGACTTTGACTTTGGATCAAAATTTCTATAAAATTACATAAAGTCAAGTTTTGTTACTTTGTATACAAAAGTGTATGGCAAACGACAAGCGAGGAGGCTCGAGAGTAAGATGTGTTGTGCAAAATGGTACACACGGGAAGCACGGAGGAGGTGATTATAGTTCTTGTTTCTCCATCATTTGTTATTGTATCATTAGTATTTTTGTTCGGACATAATAAGGAATTTTATATTCGATGTCTTGTATTCTCGGTTTTGTGATACTAAAATTAAATTTATTTTTATAAATGAAGTACTTATAAAACCCCAAAAGGGTAAAACCACGGCAAGGAAAGATACGTTTCACTATGATGAAAATTAGGAGTTACACCTTCTCTAATTACAAAGATTAATAAGAATCTCTTGTAATTAGGAAATACTACAAACTCTCTAATAGACTCAAATACTAGGGGAAAGAATGAGACCAAGAACACTATGTGTTGCTTTGGAATGGGATGATGAAATGAGGCACTCAAGCCTTCCTTTTATAGGCCTCAAATGAAGCTTACATCATGCATGACCAAATTACAACTTGTCCAACTTTGTTTCATTATTGGCTCACCAACTTGTCCACCATCTTTAACAATTGGTATGGCCACCACCTTTAACAATCTCCCACTTGAAGATCTGATTGAAGCTAAATCGATCTTCACACCGTTATCCTTCCTTGCACTTCCATGTTGCTTATGTTTCCGCTAGGCCGCATGAGGATCGGCACCATATGAACTTGTCACAGTTGATTGCTTTTGTCAGATAATCTGCCACGTTATCATCGATGTGAATTTTACGCATATCCACGGTTCCTTCTTCCACTTTCTCACGAACGAAGTGATCTCGAACTCGTATATGCTTTGTCTTTGAATGAAATCTTGGATTCCTTGCCGGATACAAGGCGCCCGATTGTCACAAAATAGAGTAATTTTCTCTTGTTCGTGCCCGAGCTCTTCCAACAACATCTTCAACCATATCGCTTCTTTCTTTGCTTGAGGTGCAACATATTCTGCTTCGTTGTTGACATAGCCAAAACCGATCGCAGCTTTGAAACCCGCCTACTTTTCCGCCACAAAGTGTAAACGATACCCGGTGGTTGATTTACTCGGTCAAGATCACTGCATAATTGGAATCAACATATCCTCGACGCTTAAACCCGATTCCCCATAACATAATGCAACATCAGAGGTTCCTTTAAGATATCTAAAGATCCTCTTCACAGCTTCCCAATGCTCTCTACCAGGTTCCGCCATGTACCGACTCACTACTCCCACTGCATGTTTGTACAAATCATCGCGAACATTAAACTTCCCACTGCTGATGCATACGGTACTCGAGACATCTCCATCCTCTCCTCTTCACTGCTAGGACTCATCTTGGAGGATAACTTGACATTAGTAGGAAACGGGGTTGATATTGGCTTACAATCTTGCATATTGAATCTTTGCAAGATTTTCTTCACATAATTTTTTTGTGAAAGCCAAACTTTCCTACTTACTCTATCTCGGTGAATTTGCTTCCCTAGAATCTTGTTTGCGGGTCCCAAGTCTTTCATCTCAAATTCCCTAGCGAGTTGTGCCTTCAGTTTACCGATACGATCTTTGTTGGGGCCTGCAACCAACATGTCGTCAACATATAACAACAGGATGACAAAATCATTGTCACCAAACCTCTTGTAATATGCACAAGGGTCTGCATGTAGTCTGTTATATCCAAGGCCAATGATGAAAGAATCGAATCTCTTGTACCAACACCGCGGCGCCTGCTTTAAACCGTACAGAGATTTGTTTAACCTGCAAACCAAGTTCTCTTTTCCTTTTTGTTTAAAACCTTCTGGTTGGAGCATGTAAATTTCTTCCTCAAGATTTCCATGAAGAAATGAAGTTTCACATCTAGTCGCTTCTAGATGTAAATCATACGTAGCACACATTGCGAACTACTCGAGCAGCTTGTCATTCGAACCATGGGAAAATATTTCATTGAAGTCGACTCTCTTTCGAGCATATCCTTTGACTACCAATCTTGCACGATACCTCTCCACCTGGTCATCACCGTTCCTCTTGATCTTATACACCCATTTGTTTCCAATAGGTTTTCTAGCTACTTGCTGGTAGTGGCATTAGTTCCCACGTTTTATTCTTATGAAGAGCTTCAATTTCTTCTTGCATTGATTCCATCCAGAATGAAGCATCTGAATTATTCAGTGCTTCTTGAAGAGTTGATGGCTCTCCTTCCTCTGTAAGAAGACAATATGCAACATTGCCCTCCATAACATAATCCGAGTGCCACACCGGGCGTTTTCTTTCACGGTTAAGAGTACGAGTCGTTGGAGCTTGAGACTCGGTCGTCTCATTCACCTCGTGCTGTGGTACGGCTTCAGAAGAATCATTCGACTGAATTTGCCTTTCCATCTGTATTGATGTAGTTTCTCTTGTAGTGCTATCACCTTCTTCAATCTCTTGACTTTTGTCTTCCATAAAGACAACATCTCTGCTGACGACTACTTTGTGGGCAGTGGGGTCCCACAAGCGATACCCCTTTACTCCGTCAGCGTACCCCAAGAACAAACATTTTCTGGATTTCGGATCCAACTTTGTAGTTTCTTGAGAATTGTACATCACGTATCTGAGACTTCCAAATATATGAAGGTCGAGTGGTTGATCGGGCTTTCCGTCCACATCTCCAACGGTGTCTTCAACTCAACGCAATGAAGGTGACCGATTTATCACATAGCAAAGGTATTGATCGCTCGCCTGTAACGATTTTTCCAAGCTTGCGTTGCCAACATTGCTCTTGCTCTTTCCAACAAGGTTCTGTTCATCCGCTCTGCCACTCCATTCGGTTGAGGAGTGTATGCTGTAGTGAACTGCCTTTTGATTCCTTCTTGCCTGCAAAAAGAATCAAATTCATCACCAGTGTATTCACCTCCATTATCTGTCCTCAAACACTTGATATTCTTTCCAGAATCAAGCTCAACCCGCGCTTTGTAAACCTTAAAAACTTCAAACACATCAGAATTCTTCTTGATTGGGAATGCCCAACATCTCCTAGAATAGTCATCAATGAAGGATACAAAATACTTTGCTCCTCCCAGGGATAGAACCGGTGCCTGCCACACATCAGAGTGAACCAGTTCTAGAACAGAGACACTTCTAGAATTTGATGTCTTGAATTTTAGGCGATGCTGCTTGCTGATAACATAATGCTCACAGAAAGGTAAAGAAACCTTTGTGAGGCCAAGCTTCTGATGCCATGTTACTGCAACTCTATGACTTGAACTATGTGAAGCAACAGATACTTCCGCCTCCTCCATTACCTCTCATTTCAGTTGGTATAAGTTTGCAGCCACCTTTTCACATTTCATAAGTACAAGCGCGCTTTTATAACTTTCATGATCTTGTTTTGTATTTCAACCTTACAACTAAGATCATCCAATTGTCGAGACAATAGATTCTTTCTCGTGCCCTCCACGTGTCGCACATCCCGAATAGTATGAAGCTGTACCATCATGCACTTTCACCATGATATTTCTAATTCCAATGATCTTTAATTCATGATCATTGCAATCGTACATAGATCCGCCTCCGAGATAGGTTTATATTGATGAAACCATTCTCTTCTTGCGGTCATATGAAAAGTAGCTCCGTGTCGAACGACCATATATCGCAAATCTTTTCCGCCTTCATTTGCAACCGCGCTTCACAACACGCAGCGTTACCATCTTAAAAGTGCTTACGAAATTTACCCGAGGATTAGAGGTATTTAAACCCGAAAATCTTTCCTAAAGTGACCCGCCTTGCTACATTTGTAGCATTTAAAAAAATCCTAGAAAACCGAACGGTGTCATATTTATCTGGATAAATTGTAACTTTGTAGGTTTTGTTGTCATGATAGTAAACTCTTGTGAGTATATGTATGCTGATGTTGTGAAAAACTAGATAGATTTGAGAATTTTGATGGACTATAGTAAAATGTCATAATAGTAAATGCATGTCTTACCAGAATTCTTTCCGAAAGCAGTCTTTTCTACAATGTTCTACCTTGCACATATGTCGCACATAAGTGCCCTTTGTTAGGTGGTCTTCACCATCAAACCAACACAAAATTCTCTTCAACGTGCGCGATGGTAGACACCCGTTATGGGAAACCACGCGTGGAGAGTGCCTACCGTGGGTGGTGATGACTCCATTATGCATGGTCTAAGAAATGTGACTTTTTAAAAACCATCACCATAAAAGTTTTTTCCAAAAAAAATAAATAAATAAAAATAAATTAAATAATACTTTTCACTAGTTTCATTAAAAAAAAAAAAAAAAAAAAATAAAACCCTTAGTGATAAGAAAGAAATTTCAAAAATACTATTTTTGGATATTGCTTGTGCATGGACTTTTTAAAGTTTAGACAATACCTTTCCAATCCTAGAAGTTTAAAAAATGTTTCTAGTCATTAATTGCTAGACCACAAAACAGGGTGAATGTGCTGCTATACTCTTGGTATAGATAGATGTCTGTTTGCATTGATGAAGGCTTGTTGGATGGCCACTCTGAATCAGACTTGGTGAGTCTAGAGTGGACTGCTACTCTGGTTTGGCTTGTGCTATTTCAGTCCAAGGAAATGTCGTCACATCCTCTTCTTAGCCCGACATCAAAGGCTTACCACGCAACATAATTCTCCATACATTGGATGCGAAGGTTGGCTCAATCCGAAATGAATGTTAACCAATAACAGATTAGATTTACATAACTTAATTTTGTTAGCGAAAAATGAGAGTACAAGAGATTAAATAGAAAACTATCTTACAAAACAATTATGGGCAAACAAACCTTTATTAAGCTAACATCCACTCAGACTCACAAATGCTACTTTAAGATGTACTGAGAGGTTGACAAATAAAACTCAAAATAGAATTGAAAAATATACTAGATGGAACCAGGGTAGCAGACACATGCACAAGAAAAATTAAGCATATGTAGGCGAAACAGAATCAGACAGAACATGGTAGAATCAGGCAGGGAACCATAGCATAACCAGAGCGAATGCACAGCCAGTGCGAATCAGACGGAACACGGTAGAATAAGACATAACAAACCAGATGCAAAGCCCTATAACCAGAGTGAAATCAGGTAGAATGGGATGCAGTACCATGCAGAATCATAGCAAAATTGGACATACTTCTGTCATCTTTTCGTCTTTTTTAGGCTAAATGTATGTGTGGGTTTGGGAACTTCAGCTTGCAGCCTTTTCTTCTTTTCTCTTTGCCTTTGAATATCATCGCTCTTTCCAGAAAACATTGGTTGGAACTCGAGGCCACATACAATGAGGCCAGACATAGTTCCTTCATGGCTTGTAAATTTCATATTCATAGAAAGAGAGTCATCCTTGAATTCATGAGAGGAGTTAAACTTCCACACTTGAATCTCCATCCATCCATCTTCTCTTTGTTTTGGAACCCGAGTGATGCCATTTATGTTCAATGGGCTTGGGGTTATAAAATAAACAAATTCAGCCTCATTGTTTTCTTGATGGAGTACATCTCGTACATTCACGGGACAATGTAGCCCCTCATATTTATCTGAAAGCTTGAACACAAGGTAACACGCGTATTCTGTATATGGTGATAACATTTGACTTTTTATCGTGCATTTGATATGAAATACTTTTTGTGGTAAAAGCTCAATCACTTCTTGAAATCTGCATGTAAGATATATTTTATGATTACATACTTTACAATAAAAAAATAAAAGAAAAGAGTCATATTTATAGAAGTAAAACAAAATTCAAGAAATGAAACCTTTGCCAACCATCATGTCACAATTTTCAGCTTTGAATTAGACTAAAAAGAAGAATAAATCCTTAGTGATTTGATTTGACATGTAACAAAGTTAGTTCAAAAAAGCAAACCTGGACTGGGATATTGATTTTGAAGTAAAAAGGTGCTCAATTGACGCATTGTATAAAGCTGCCTTTGCCGAAACTATAAGAAGCTTCATCCTGTCTATGTTTCCCAACCAGAACAACTCTTCGTAGTTTCTGTTTATCTTGAATATTTCTTTAAAGTCAGTTGGCAGTTGACACACCCGATCCACATTGAAGTTTGATTTCAATACTTGTTGGACTTCCGCCAATTTTCCGATTCCTTCATGTTTCACCTGCATGCAGTTATTATAAATATGCAACTTAGAACATGATTTTTTTTTTGTTACCATGCATTCATGTCCCCTTTATACAACTTAAACAAAGGAATGTAGACTGGAACCAAGGAATAATTTCAAAAAATTACTTTTTCAATTGCTCGAAATTCAATGCCTTCAACATAAACTGCAACATCTCCACAATAGTACGTTGAAAAACTCTCTAGTAGAAACTCAAAAACAACATGTTCGTTCTGATTTGAGAAACGGTGCAACTCAACCATCATCCACTGCTCATCTCTCCATGTTGCGAAATATGCATGCAGACTTTCGTGCCCCTTTCTATACTTTAGGTTAACATACATAGGTTTACTTGAACAGTTTCTTGAATCACAAAATTTGAAGACTAAATAGACCCCATAGATAACATCTGAAGATAAAAATTGAGCTCTTGTCTTGACTTCGAAGTTCAAGTCGGAAATATCTAACATCTCCACCACTGTCCCAAACCTACGCATATTATAAACATCCAAGTCTAAATCAGTCATAGCCTTTATATTCACATACACTTCTACTTCTGACTTTCGTAATTTTTGGAACAAGAGTTTATATTCTATATTAGAATTTATTGTACCAAACAAATCTCTATTTAAATTAAGGTAAAAACATTATAAAAAACATTATCAAGATGCTTAGGAAAATTTATAATTCCCAACCATATTAGAAGGTTTATAACATTATAGTTCCCAATCATATATTGAGTATTGAAATCTATTTTGTCATGTACAACATCAATTCTCATTGTTGATATGTATGTATGCATGACTAATCTTGTTATTAACCTGATACTTTAACATTAAAAAGAGCTAAAGATGAAGCACTACTCCTTTGTTGATTAACGCAGAGGATTAGTAGTTCTAGCAGAATATAGTCAAAGGGGTTCTTAAGTTTGATCCTATTTGATCATAATTATAATTATATGATTAATAATCATATTATACAACCGAAAACAACTTGTCATGCATTAAACGGTGAAGAGAATAACCTTATACTTTAACATTAAAAAGCATAACATAATTCTTCCAATAATGCATATGTTTGCTTATCATTAAAAACTAACAAAGTGGAGAGGTAGAGACAATAACCTTGATTCTGAAAGTGATTTCAACTCATGTGGACAACTGTTTATGTAGGAAAACATTGTGGCTGAAACCATTTCATTTCTTTCTCCATTACCAACGAATGACAACAACTGTTATACAACCGAAATACAAATCAGACTCAATGTGTATGATGCATAAATGCATGTGTGATTTTGTATTATCTCTCAATAAGGAAAAGATACATAGACACCCAATAAAGGAGATATGAGAATGAATAGGTTACCACTTTGTCCTGTTGAAGGAGGATTCCCTTACAAAAAATGTTGTAAAGTTCCTCTTTCTTTTTGCTAGAATAGATTTCTGGGCACTTTGACATCTGGATTATTTCTTTATAGTCATTAGGCAATTTCGGCTCCCATAGCTCATGATCCTCCTGCATATACATTAATCAATTAATAAACTCATGTTTCATACAATTACTTTCATAAAGTTTATAAAACAGTTAAAGGCCATAGTTTAGATATATATAAATTAAAATTAGTTAGCCAATTTTGTCAAAATATATAAACTTACCTGGAATTCCAATGCTTTCTTGAGTTGTATGACCACTTCATGAGCTGTTGGTCGTCTTTCTCTCCTGTGATGTAAGCATTTAAGGGCAATCCTTGTAAAAGTAATATATGACTGTGGCACAATTTTTTCTTTGATACCCTCAAACACTAACTCATCAAGTTTTTCTAAATAATAGTGTTGTTTAGCCAAAAAGGGTAAATAAAGATACTCGTCATCTAATTTTAAGGATGATAGTTTCCCACACAATATGTCAAATAAAACCGCACCCAACGAGAATATATCGGACTCTTTGGTTAAGAAGCCTGTTTTCAAGTATAGTGGGTCACGATAGCCAATTGTGCCTGTAACATTGTCGATGACATAGTCTACATCCTGATTTGTTGGACATACTAAGGATAGCCTGAAATCACTAATTTTTGCTTTCCAATCATCAAGCAGTAGAATGTTGCTGCTGCTGATGTCCCTATGTATTACCATTTCTGGACTTGAAATAGTTCCATGAAGAAACTCCAACCCGATTGCAATATCGATGCCTATTTTAAGACGCATCACCCACGTAACACTATCATTGCTCACATACTGATCAAGACTTCCTCTGGATGCATACTCATAGACAATAATTTTCTCATCCTCTTCATCACAGTAGCCCAAAAGACCAATTACATTTTCATGTTTATACTCCATAAGGATTTCAAGCTCTGTCATAAATTCAGCTTCTCCTTCGGCAGATTTCTTACCCAACCGCTTTGCAGCAATGAAGTTATGCCCATGAGTGTGACCCTTGTATACATTCCCAAAATCTCCATGTCCAATGATATTTTCTTGATTGAAAGTTTCAGTGGCCGACTTTATGTCTTGAAGTGACAGTTTGAGGCTGTCCGTGTGGTTCTCCTGCGAATCATCAGACAATCAGACGATTAATAAGTAAAAAATAACTGAACTATTTTCCATCGAAAACTCCTTTAACGTTTCTAATAAGTTCAGGGTTACGGTTGTAAATCAAGCTTAGTTGTTTCATTTTAGAATTAAAGAGGGGAGGGGGCTGAGGATTAAGTTATTAAGGACTAAATGACTTAAATGGTAAGATTGTTAATTCGGTAAAAGTTTGAGGATTAAAATGTTAGTTACACAAAGTATAATGTAAGAAACGTCACGCACCTAACTATATAAAGAATATATGAGGAGATTGTAAGGTTATTAAAAAATTATGCACCTGACTATATAACGCTCTCTTGAGTTCGCTAATGACAACATCTATTGATGGGCGTTCGGCTTGAGTCATTGCTAGACATCGAAAGGCTATTTTTGTAAATATGTCCAAAGACTCGTCATTGGGTCCTTTACTCAGAGAAAATACATGTTCATTTGTTTCTTCCTTTATCTTGTGATCAACAATTTTCATTAGTGTTCCCTTCTGAAAATGATGTCGTGCAATGGGTGCAATCCCACGCTCATCGATGTCGGTGAAAATACGATCATAGGCCACCTTCCCAGTCAAGATCTCAAACAACACAACTCCAAAAGAGTAAATGTCTGATTTCTTATTTAATCTTCCAAACTTCTGATACTCTGGATCCAGATACATATTTGTACCTGCGACCGTACTTTCAATGAAAGTACTTGCATCTTGATCTGCTGGGATTTTGAGAGCCCAAGTCAGCAATTTTCGCCACCCAATTATTGCCTAATAGAATGTTCGCTCTTGATGTCACGGTGTATTATCTTTTGTTTTCCTGATCTGTGTTGGTGTGAATGTAATTCAAGCCATAAGCGACATCAAGACATATTTTCAAACGTTGCATCCAAGTAAGATTAGTCAATTTATCACTGCTTCCCAAATATTCTTCAAGACTTCCTTTCAAGCAAGCTCATAGACAAGGATCATGTGATCAGGACCTTCATCACAAAAGCCAAGAAGCGAGATTATATTTTGTGTTTACAACTCATCAACGTTTCGATTTCTACATTGAACCCTTGTTCTCCTTTTGGATTGTTGATTCGTTTTATAGCGACAGTGCTTAGTTTTTTTGGAAAACCACATTTATTTTCCCCATCTATCAATGATGATTTGCTGCTATCAAAGTGTTCGAGTTGTGCCTTGTATACCATACCAAATGCACCTGACCCAATGAGATATTTGTCGGAAAAATTGTTGGTTGCCAACTCGATATCATTAAGTCCAATCTTCAAGTGTTCCAAGTTCTTCCACTGCAACATTAACAGCATAAATGCTAGTAAGATATGGGAGTAAAATTATAAGGAAATTGATTTCATAACTGATAGAAATCTATAGAATATGTGAACATTTCGATACAACACACACTGAAAGAAATCATTGATGATAAAAATTCAAAATTTTACTAATTGTGATGTTAATCTATACTATTATATAAAGCATTTAAGTTGTGAGTTCTACCAAAAATTAAGATATGGAGCTCCAATCATTGAGTGACATGTGTCATTTTTCAACTAAAAAAACACTTTCATTTTCAAATTGAAATACTACCTCCGTCCCATAATAATTGTCCACTTTTATTTTTTATGTTTTTTATTCAACTTTGACCATAAATATTTTTATTTGTGTAATATAATACTTGATGAAAAATATATGAATAGATTGAGTTTTAAATGTATTTTTATTTGGTATAATTTTCATCAACTATTATATAACATAAATAAAAATATTAATAGTCAAAGTTGAATAAAAAGACTCAAAAAGTTAAAGTGGACAATTATTATGAGATGGAGGGAGTATCTTTTTTCCTATTTTTTTTATGATCTAATTTAATCATATTTTCTAAAATTTTGTGCTCTTTAATTCAAAATCCATTTCGATATGTTTTAACGAGTTTTTAGCTTTTACATTTTTAGTGGGTTTATTTTATTTTTATTCAAATTTTTTACAACTTAAACCTTTATTTCAATCAATACAAAACTTGATTTGTCAAAATTATTTACTTGTGGGGGAGTGTTTGACGGGTAAGAGACTGTGAAGGTCTTTAGTATATGCGAGAATAATGATGTCACGGGAATGCTACGGGAAGCACAAACAAACATATACAACGAACACATATACATTCGAGTGTTGTAAACGAACACATATACATTCGCCACCGATGTGCACTGATATCCGACTAGTTATTATAACAAACTCTTAGTCCCCAATATATCCTCGGCTAATGGATTCCTTAAACTTCAGTATATACCATTTACGGCTTAATAATGATTTGTGATTTGTGAGTGTGACTATGTGTCAGGTCTAACAACAATTAATTATGCATGTTAGCTGATTTTACTATAATTTATGTGTGATGATTAAGAAAAATATTAAATATTGTCACTATGATGAAAATACTATTAATATGGATATACGAACGTAAGTACGTAACTTATAAAGTTACAATGTATGCATATACTTAACAGTTGTATGGCAATCTATTGTGGAGAATGTGGTTTTAACATATTGTTAACTTAATATATAGCGGTCTCGTTTTGTTTTAGACTACAATTTAATATCGCAAAATGAAACTTAAAACATCTTCAATTCCATATAATTTGAGCAACATCCAAATTTTATCTCAGTTGACGAATTATATGATGTTCGGGGCATAAAACAAACACCCAAAATTTCTTCGAAAAAACATCTATTGAGATAAAATGATTCATTAGTGATATTGCTACATATTGATGTGCGGCGTCAATGATTGTTCTCAGATACTTTTTAAATAACATCAAACTAATTATCCATAAATTGCTTTTTATTTTTTAAGTTTTTATTCGTTTCTAATCATGTAACTGTCTTTTAGTGTCATTTTACATGTTAAAGTTACAACCACAACTAACTTACCAAACACTTATATAAAAATAAAAATCAGAGTTTGTAGTTACCGCTAAGAGCTAACAGTTATCAGTTTATATTTACCAGCTTTCAACTTATAGTTATTAGCCTACACCTAGTTTTACAAAACATACCATAGTATCACTTAGCATTTTTGATAAAAATCTTGTTCGGCAACATGGTTTAAGACAAGCATTAAAATTCTAACCCTACCTATTTTAATGTTACTAAACAAGATTGACAATTATAACGTTACCTTTGACACATTTCACACATGAAAATGATACAACTATTTTACCAAGAACTTTTATAAAACAAAACAGATAGTGTTAAATGATGTTGCTTACATCTACTTCTAACCGCTAGTTCTTATAGATTGCTATTTTTGTCAAACATACACTTTAAAGTTTTAATCCAAGAAATGCTAGTGGCAACCTAAGTATAACCAAAGGGTTATGTGCTGTTGTCAGATAGTGATTTCAATGTGTTTGTGGTCTCATGGGAGTTTTTATCACATGTGGGTCAATATAAGTATGTGTTGTGATTGGTTGCTAGAGAATTTTTGGTATTATGTTTTAAGTTATCATGTGTAAGTTTAGAGTATGGATTAGGATTTGTTGGGATCATTTTTGGTCCTGTGTATATGTATTTTGAACTATTGGGTCATCCTCCACTTAATTTGCTTGATTATTTGGGGTGAGATGCTTTCTCTTTGTATGTTTTGGTTTTTTTGTGGGTTCTATAATATTCTTGCTTTTCCAAAAAAAAAAAAAAAAAAAAATTTAATTCATACATTCGTAGTCACCACATTAATTATAAAAAAAAATAGTTTTATGTAATATTTATAGCTTCAATATAATATCAATGTTAAAAAAATTATAATGTAAAATCAAAATCACATACGTTTAAAGCCATTATTGTTTGGTACTTAAAAAAAACGTAAATGAAAAGTTTAAAGAGTTTAATTACCTTCAAGTGATTAGATGATGTACTGTCAACTACATTCCTCGAAATATCCTGTAATAATATTTGCAAGAGAAAAGGAAATGAGTTGATAATATAGCAGTTATTGTTACATGAAGTTGATAAACAAGTTAATGTTCTTACTGGGTTTTCGTGTTTCCATTGAAGATCATACGCTTTCTCAAGTCTTTTGACAACCTGATCTATATATGGCCGATCTCCTCTTTCCTCTTTTACGCAGCCATATGCTGTTTCTGAGAAGATTTTTAATGCTCTTGGGTCCATCTGTTTTTGTAAATGCGTCATGATCATTTCATCCAAATGAGATTTGGCCAGCTGACTTAATAACCCCTCTTTCAACTTATCTTCAAGTTCATTTCCGCCTTCTTCTTCATCTTCGACTTTGCCATCGTTTGCACTCCTTCCGCACAAGACTTCTAGTAATACAACACCGAATGAATACACATCTGACTTGTGGGTCACACCGCCGGTCTTTTTATATTTTGGGTCCGTGTATGCATTCTCGATAATATCACGAGTAAGAAGAAGACGGTGCCTCCGAGTTACTGTATTTTTCATCGAAAGTTCAAAACCAGATAACTTGGGTTCCCATTTGTCATCTAGTAAAATATTCGAGCTCATGATGTTGGAATGTATGACACTAAAATCTCGTCCAGGATCATAATGGATGTAACTCAATGCCTTCGCAACAGCAACACATATATTCAACCTTTGCATCCATGTGAGGGTCAGGTCACCTAGATATTTTGCAAGACTTCTGTTGGTCTCCTTCTTGTATACGATAGTCATACTGATCGTGGACTCATAAAACCCAATAATAGACACTAGATTCTTATGTTTGAGACTAGATAGCATCGAAATCTCTGTCCAAATCTTTTTGCTCTCATCTTTTATACATCTAGTATACCTCTTTACAATAATATCGATGAATTGTTCATAACGTAAGAGACGACCTTTGTAAATTGTTCCAAGCTTAAATTTTTCGATAATATTCTCAGCAGCCAAATTGTTGGTTGCTGATATTAAATCTTTGGCATCGAGTTTTAAGTGAGAAAGGTCTTTGAGGAAAGACTTTGTCTCTTTGCTGACATGGGAATCAACATGTGTAGATATGGAGGTCAATGATACCTATATGTATCAAATAAGACAACATTACCAAGTGTTTCTAAAAATGACACGTGCATATATGGAAGTCACGTTTCTAAAATTCCAGTGGCTTACAACAATAGTAATAAGTAAATAATTACCTGATTGAATGATGTATCTTCAACTTTGGCCGCAACTTTTGACTGCTCCTTTATTATCATAAATATACAGTAATAAGTAAACAATTTTGCTCGTGTTAATATTAATATTATCAATAAATAGAGATTAGTTATTAAAAAAAAAATATGATAGAGAAAAGCCTCTTACAACATTTTGACGTTCCATTTGAAGTTTAAACGCGTTCTCAAGTCCTGTGACAACCTCACTTATATCTAGGCGTTGAGATCTTTCTTCATTCAAGCAGTCATATGCTGTCTTCGCGAAAATGTTGAATGATTGCGGATCCATTTGGTTCCATAGAAGAGGATCAATTATTTCATCTAGTAGTTTCTTTTTATAATGGAAAATTGCCACCGAAGCCAAATACTTATCATCTTGACCGTCAATTATTGATTTCCTACCACACAGTAGTTCAAATAAAATAATCCCAAAGGAGTAGATATCTGACTTGTGGTTCACACTTTTAGTCTCAATATATGTTGGGTCTCCATACCCTTCCACATTCCGAACTTCATTAGTATGAAAAGAATGGTGCCTTTCAGAAGCTTCAATCTTCATGGAACATAGAAAAGCAGATAACTTGGGTTCCCATTCATCATTTAATAGAACTCTGTCACTGCTAATGAGCCGGTGTATTACGCTGAAATCGCGAGTCTCGTCATAATGAATGTAGCTCAATGCATGCGCAATACCAACAGATATCTCCAATCGTCGCACCCATGTCAACAACATCGGGTCACTTAGATACAGGCTGAGACTTCCCCTGATGTCACGCCTGTAAATGATGATTTTCTCATCATTCTCATCACAAAACCCAACAAGAGAAACCACATTTTTATGCTTGAGACTTGACAGCATCGAAATCTCCGTCCAAAACTCTTGTTCTTTTTCATCATCCCATACATCTTTATTAAACCTCCGAGCATGGATATCAATCAACTCACCGGACCACAAGAGCTGTCCCTTGTAAGAATTTCCAAATCCACCTGTGCCGATGAAATTTTCTTCATCAAAGTTGTTGGTGGCTATCAGGATACTTTCAAGGGGGACTTTGAGGTGAGCAAATTCTTTAAACATTATCTGTTAATCAAGTAAAATATGAGTTAGAAAAAGGGAGTTTAATAATGCGTACAAAGTGTTTGATAAAATTCCTGAACCATGTCTAAGACATGTTAGGTATAATTCTGCATATATCTTGTTGTTTATAGCAGTTATTACGTTTGTGGATAGTAATTTATATAACATTCTTTAGAAGTTTAGGAAGTGAATGGTCTTGTTAAGTTTCATTGTTTTGGTTAGTGACTTCATGTTGATATTTGGTCTTGGTTAATGTAGCCAATATTTGCTCCTAAGATGTTTTTTAAAGCATTTGGTCCTGAATCAGATGATGTAAGTTCATAAAGTAGTATTCAGAAAGAAAAAAACTATGGCATGTGCTTTGTGTAACAGTAAATTTTTTAACATTGCAATATACTTTTGTTTAGTGTTGATGTTTGAAGTTGTTTCCAGTGACATGTTTTCGTAGTTGTTGCAGGATACTTTATTTGACAACAGTGGAATTGGAAGATTTTTCAGGATATTGAAAGGAATGGAGAGACATTATTAAATATTGTAATGGAAACTTTAAAAGCCAAGTTGCTGATTTTGAAAGGGAAGAACTCTCCTGTTGTGGAAAGAAAAACTAGCAGTAAGATGCTGCTATTTGGTAATCTGAAATTCAGTGTATTGGAGAGCAATGAAACACATGAATATGAAGGAAAGTATAATTATATTCCAGGTTGATGATGTTCAACTCATACTTTGATATTTGTTCATCCCATTTAACTGTATATACTTAAGTATATTCATCTCATAAAGTCATAGAAACTTGAATATAAAACTGTTGAGGAAGATCAAGAGCTTGTATAAGTTTGATCTCTATGCCTGCATTCATTCTAGTTCTTGTTTCAGGCACAAAATAACTTTCCAAAGCGTATGAGAAGGGGACCCATAATACCAAGGACCAAGTGAAGGACTATATGGAAAGCCTTGAAAAGTGGCAAGGTAATGTTTCAAAGCAGATCAATAATCCCAAAAAGTCAACGGATAAGTGCTTATATAATACAGTAAAAGAATAAACGCTGAAATTAGAAGGTTGTTTTACTTGCATACAATATTGATAAGGAGTTCGGGTGCGTGTTGAGTTTAGATGTCATACATTATTTTGTTGAGTATTCTTTTCTGAAACTAATACGAGTCTTATGTTTTCCGTTTATGCCTCTGTTGAGGCGAATAAAGAGGCCAAGGAATCATATAAAATAAGTATACTGACAAAGTCACAAAACTGAAGGCTAAGATAACCAAGGTTAAAAGGATTAATATGGGTAATATCGAGAAGGTACTTGTTTCATTTTCGTAATGTCTTTTTTATTGACCGTCATTTAGCTACCTTTTTCGTCTTTTTAATGTTGCTTATATTGGTTGAGGTTACTAGGTATGTTGTATTTAATCGCTTACATTAACTTCAGTGTGTCACTCTGGGTTGACTTGAAAAAAAAGAATTTGTCCAAGAAAAACTGATAGTCAAATATGTTTTATAAAAAGGATTTAGAAAGTTTTATTCACTAAAAATACACTGTGGGTGACTATCAAGTCTTAACAAGTGACCTAATTGACCTTTTTTCTTATCAGTTATTCGTTTCTTATCGCCACATAGAGACAAACCATAACCTGGACAAACGAATTTACAAGTAAAGGAGTTGAACCCGTATAATGGAAGTTGCTTCTCTTCCGGTCAATGTGTCATAACTCTCTAATATTTGTGGTTTTCTTTCGTAGATAATTTTGAAATGGGAAAATACTTTGAAGATTAGAGTTCCTAAAAATTTACATTTTGAGGTTAAAGACACAAACAAAAAGGGGATGGACAAGCTATAGTGCAAGGCCATCAACAAGTACTTTTACTATACCACTTTTCTTTTTTTCAATGTTTTGAAACCCGGTTCGACCCGTCTGGTTCAACCGGTCGAACCAGGTCCAGCTTAGATAATGGGTCAAAAGAAACCGGTTTTAAGAATTCAAAACCAGCGTGACCCGCCTGTTTTACCCGTTTCTATAATTCCGGCTGGTTTGTCATTAAATCTTCTATATGTGTTCCACATTGCTTTTTACAAGTTTTTAAAGGCTTTAAAAGCTGTTTAGACAGAAAGATGGGCTGTTTGGACATGCTTATATGCTGTTTTAACAGCTTTTATATGTTGTTTGGACATAGCCTTTACATGGCTGTTTGGAAACAAGTATTTGCAGCAATTACATGCTCTTTTTTTTAAAATAAATTACGTATTATATGTTGTTTTTTAGCAGCAATAAGTGTATAGTACGAAAGGCTAAAAGAGTTTGAAATTTGTAAATTTTACATTAGGTTTTATTCATGAATAATTGTTAACCCAACCGATAAACCACACATTATAACAAAATATGACAGTGTGTGCGAAAGAGAGCTCAATACATAATTTTTGATCATATATTCAAATTATTAGAACGGAAATTCTATTAAACCATTTATAAGAGACATTCTAATAAATTCAAGAGAAAGAACAAGGTTGGCCAAGTCCATGTAGATATGATCAAATTTACTATTTTAGAGCAAAATACTAATAGAAGTATTACAAAACGTTAGGGTGGGCCTTGGCCAACCCAACCACTAATGTGGCTCCGTCACTAAGCAATTATAGCTTTTAAATGCTGTTCCAGCATAGTATTTTACAGCAACCATGTTTTTTTTGCAGCAATTACATGTTTGTAAGCTGTTTTCTTACAGCGATTGGCAATTACATGCTTTTAAAGGTTTGTATGCTGTTTTTCGGAGAAATTACATGCTGTTTGGACATCAGAAAGATGGATGTTTGGACTCTAAATGAGACTATAAGTGTGTTAAACTCATCAGAGTCTAGTAAGGTACTAGGAGTTTATAGGGTGTAAGCTAAACAGCAAACTCAAACAAATAGATAGTAGTACTTATTATTATAGAAAGAGGCCAGAGGAAAAACCATCTTACCTCATTCTGATGCTTGAGTTGAAGTTCCAACGCTTTTTCAAGTCTTGCGACAATCTCATCAATATTTGGGCGCTGTGATCGTTCTTCATTCATGCAGTCGTATGCTATTTCCGTGAACATGTTAAATGATTGAGAGTCCATTTGATTCCACAGATCCCAATCAATTATTTCATTGAGTTTCTTCTCCCTATAATGGGTAACAGCCACAGAAGCCAAGTACTTATTATCTTGGTCCTCGTTGATTATTGATTCCCTACCACACAGTAGTTCAAACATAACTATCCCAAAGGAGTATATATCTGACTTGTGGTTCGCACTTTTGTCTCTATATATGTTGGGTCTGTATACCCTCCACATCCAAAAGTTTATCAGTATGAAATGAATTGTGCCTTCAGATGCTTCAATCTTCATGGAACATTCAAAATCAGATAACTTGGGTTCCCAGTCATCATTTAATAGAATTGTGGACTGTCGATGTTTCGGTGTATTACGCTGAAATCACGGTGCTCGTCATAATGAATATAGCTCAATGAATGCGCAAGGCTGACACATATATCCAACCTTCGCACCCATGGCAACAGCATCGGGTCACTTAGATAGTTGTTGAGACTTCCCCTGTTCTCAAGCTTGATAATGATGATCTTCTCATCATTTTCATCACAAAACCCAACAAGAGAAACCACATTTTTATGCTTGAGACTAGAAAGCATTGAAATCTCCATCCAAAACTCTTGTTCTTTTCCATCCCATTGTTTAAACCTCCGAGCTTCGATTTCAATCAACTCACCCGACCACAAGAGCTGTACTCTGTAAAGCTTTTCAAATGCATCTTCTCCCATAAATTTTCGTGGCATCAAAGTTGTTGGTGGCGGATCAGGATATTTTCAAGGGGTATTTTAGGTGAGCAAATTCGTTGAGATGAAAACATCATGTTTGTATCTTTATCAAAAATCTGAGGGGTTTGAAATTTGGGTTACGAAATGAAATAGTAGCGAGTGGTGGACTGGTAGTCAATAGTCAAAAAGGAGGGAGGTAGGTGGTGGTGATATGAATGTGTTTAGCATGCGTTTGATATGTGGTTGTGGGTGGATGAGTATCTGTATATCTAAGCATATTTTTATTCTATTAATAAAAGAAGACTATATTGACTTTGCATTTGTATAGGAAGGAAACTTCCTTTATTTGTTATCCTAGTATCTCTACTCGGTGGAAAAAGTAAAAACAAGTGGTTTTCAACAACTTGCATATGTAAAACTTGTATTTTGAAAATAAATTATTACTAATAGCAAATATCAACATCTTGACAAAAATTTATGAAAGATGATGATAGTATTCTTTGTTTATATAAATAAAAGTGAAAAAAAAAATTAAAAAAAAATAAAACCTAAAATATTTCTGTAAATATTGCATAATCAATCTGGAACACAACAAAAAAAATGCATAAATAAGATATTTCATTGTGAACTATGAAAGGGGATAGCTGGTATTTTAGACAAAAGATACTCGCAAAACGTGTATGAATAATGGTAGGTTATTGTTTCTTCAACTTTCAAGTAAAGAGAGGAATACTCCATGTTTATTGGTTGCTTATGTATACGTTTTTTGGGCTGCAACATGAAATAAATGGCATTTTACACATAAATATAGAATAATTCAAAGTTCAAGAAGATGAAACTTGTGAGAAAAATGATATTAAAAATACGAAACATTTTACATAGAAATGTAGATAAATAATTCAAAGTTCCACAAGATGTAAAAAAATAAATAAATAGTTCAAATGAAAAAATTATAATAATAAGCAATTGTGAGAAGCCATAGGCTCATGTTCCCAGAAGCCATAGACTCATGTTATAAGGTAATAGTGCTGCTAAACTATCACTATTTTCATATAAATCAACACAAAACACCCTCATTCAATAACTCAAGTTACAGGACACACATAGACCACGTAGTTTTGAATTTTTATCATTTACTTTAATAAAACAACACATTTCATTAAATTAAAAATATAGAAAAATTAAGAGAAAAAAAATACCATTTAGTGAGTAAGCACAATTGAACGCCCTTCAACCCCATATATAATTCCAAGTGATACAAAGCAATTAATATAATTCATGATAACAATTGAAACAATTAAAACGTATCATCTTTTTATAAATAAAATCTGGAAATAGAAATTGAGGGACCTAACCTCCTAACTTTCAAAGTTCTTTTTAGTGTGTTTTTGGTGTATGCATGTTTATAAAATTTCACAGGGTTTTATTGCAAAATGGTTAGAAAATCAAGCGTATAATTTGTCCTCGTATTCAAAATTCAAGGGTGCAAAGTGGATGAGCCTAAACCTACTAGGTTTTAATTCATCTCTTAATTTTCCCTGGTTCTAATCTCATAAACGAGCAACTTTGCTCTCATGCATGAAAAATGGTGCTTTTTAGATCTTTTACACGGAAGCAAACTCTTTATAAGGTCTTCATTCTAAATTTTTAACTATCATTAATATCATCATTAGAATTATCAAGATTGTATATGTTAAACACGCAAAATTATGATTTATATCATTCTTATTTTTTTTAACATTATATCATTCTTATTATTACACCCTATTTAGTATAAGATATCTGTGTTTTCGTAAACTATATACCAGAAGAATCACTTAATAAAATAATGATGGTGATACTTAAAAAATAAATAAATAAATAAATCAAGATGTGGATTTTCTTACATTTTGTCTAATTGCAAAATGAGCTGGAGATTATGACATTAACTACACCATGATCAACCATGATGTATATATGATAATCATGTTCTACAACTACATTTAAAAATAGAAAGACTAAAAGACACGATCAACATTCAACACTATTAAATTATAAGATGCAAGGTATCCAATGAAAACTATTGCATGTGATTAGCTTATTCTATTAATCTTTATAATACTTGCTATCTTTATATACAGGTTTTATTGTTTTTGCATCAATCTTTTCTAAAGTAAATCTTCTTTGAATACAGGACAACTTATGTCAAAAAGTATAAAATTTAGGATATGCCCCCATATATTTGCATTGAGGCTTCGGAGTTTTCACTTTATATTCTCAAAATACATCGTTGTGGTTACTGATGTCGTGCAACTAGGGTGCAAGAATTAATCGTCCTACATAACATGAATAAGCAACACAATAAAACATGTATTGTGAGATACATTAATGAGGCAAATGACGCTCAAACTATCATTGTATTACATGATTAATGTCTAATACAGAAAATAAAATTAATTATTAAGACACGACATCGCAAGGTGACTCTTCACTTTTGATACTCCTGTTGTCCCATACTATGTGCATGTTCTCAATTGGGATTAACCCAAGTTAAATGTGTACTACTAAAAATAGATAAAACATACTCTAGTTGGAAGAAGAAGTCATGATTGAAGTTATTAATTGATTAATTATTGATGAAAACTGTTATTAAACAAGAATAACCAATGTTTTTTTTTTTTTTTTTTTTAATTGTTTGGTTTTACTCTTTCTACAATTACCTTGAGATGGAGAGAATATGATTTTTGTGAAGATTGGACTAAAATATTAACTATTTAGATGCAAGTCACGAAAATTGTATCTTGGCACGTTATTATAAAAAATACCCACATAAATTCTAAGTTCACACACAATTACAATAGACTTTGTTTTTTGTTTGGTAATAATAGCGTTTGTCTATACTAGTTTATAGCCAATGAGAATATGCCTTAAAGCTCGATTCATACCTATTTCTTATCATTTAATAAATTTTTTGAAAGAATTTCTAATACCTATTTCATATTAGTTATTTAATCGAAAAATTTTAGCGAAAAAAAACCCGGGCTTGAAAACCAAGCAACTCTATAGAACTAAACCACTAGAACTATGTTATGATTGATTGTTTTGCTTCATATCACGACCTCGGAAGGTTGAACTAAAGCACTAGTACTATGTACAGTCTTCGTAATAACATATCCAAACTATCTCCATCCTGTAATAAGTTTTATCCAATAAAATATGACATTTACTTTTTTGAAGTTCGTGGATTGGTTGAAATTTGGTATTAGACGCTTATCATGAGACACACCAAAATAATAAGATGAACGCTTATTATGAAACTGAGGGAGTTTTACATTTACCAAAAACTTAGAGAAATGATCAATGGTTTCTTTTTGGGAAAATAACAAGAATTTTCTTGAATTGAGGTATCAATATAAACTAGATACCACAAAAGTACAAGCTCATGAAGTGAGATTTTGTCTTAGATCTTTCATTTTCAAAAACTTACTAGAACTGCACTCAATTACAACAGCACATTGGCTAAAAAGGCTCTGTTAGATTTTGTTGAAGCATAATCTGGCGCGGACTAGATTCAACGACTCTCCTTGGCCGTTAGTCGTCTTCTCGAGCCCTAGTAGACCTATCAACAAAGAGAACCCGTTAGGAGTGGACCCGAGGCCGTAGCCCCGGGGTCCACCTCCGACGGTTAAGTTAGTATCAGTGTGATGTGATGAGTTAGGGTTAGAGTAACCTGTCATGTATATATAGGGTATGGATTAGGGTTTAGGCGTAGAGTGGGCCGCATCTGCCGGGCCTGACCCATTCCTGGCCCAGTCCGGACCATACGTCCACAGATTTAGTCAAAGATTAGGATGGGTTGCGTATGAATGTGAGAAAGGGAAAGAGTCAGAGGCAATACAAAAACATATGAACAGATTTTCCTAATCTGTTGTTAATTACTTAATTAATATTAAAATATTAGTCAGCTAGCAATGGAATATTATTTATTAGTCATCTTGTGGGTGTCATTAGTTAGATGCTAATTTGTTTTTTAAATCAACTGTTAAGACCTACCACTTTACCAATGGAGCATTAGTCCAATGGTTGGAGCACTTGTGCTTGAGTCAATTGGCCCAGGTTCAAGTCCCATCATTAGCATTTGCTTCGTATAGGTACTTACCTTCGCAAAATCTATGAGCACACTAGAGAGACTTTGTGGAATAAGAGCTCAGGGGTCCGAGTCTTGGCTTGTGCTCACTCCAGTTGGTGCCCCACTAGGCCATGAGAGTTTCCGGAGCTATTCCTTGTGGGGTGGACAATAGCTGATACCAAAAGGCACCCGGGGTCAGAGTGTTCCCGCCAACCTACCACTTTTTTATGATTCATCCTGAAAAGGGAGGGTTTTACCTAGTTCGACTTTGTGTGACGGTGGATTCAAACCCCATGAATTAGTCGGCCAAAATGTCGGAAATCATGGTTACCGAAAATTTAAAAAAAAAAAAAATGATAGAATATGATATGAGTATCGAGACACTTGATATCTTATAAAGTCATTTATTTGAAAGTTTTAATTGTGTCTACCTGTATAATATTCCCTAGACGTGTTAAAGTCTCAATGTTGTATTTAATTGATCGTAGATTTGGTTTACTTGATTATAAAGTACATACAAACTCGTCAGCACAAAGGTCATCCCTCAATGTTTTCATTATTAAAATTCATAGAAGCTTGTCATGGTAAATCATGGCATTTAAAAGTTTTTGGTTCAATTATGTTGAGTCCTTCACGATTTATTTTTCTTCCCAAAGTCCATAGATTCAATAACATTTATTTCAAGGCGTTTTGTATAATAGTCGTTGAGTTTACTAAGCCCTCCTTGTGTATTCAACATAAGATCTATCGCAACATGGAGCTTGTCTCTTTACACTCACTTTGACCATAAACATTATAGGCTTGATCACAGTTTGATTATTATGATTACATAATTTATTGAATCAAATGTGAAAATGGCAACATGCAATTGATTGCAAGACTTGCAACCAATTTTAAGACGTTAGCGTTATACATAAGGGGTTTAAATAATATCTATCACAAATAAATTTCAACAGTACTAGTAATAATGAAAGGTGTCTAATAAAGTTCCTTTTAACTCTAGTGAGACCAAATGTAATTGCTTACCAAAAACGCGCTCTAACAAAGAACTCCATCTTCAGCCAAAGAAAATGTGACCAGAAGCATGTGCACACTTCTGGTAATCTACCCTTTGATTTAACATTCCCATAACCTTCATTGCTCTAGAAATAAAAAAAAGTTGAGATTAGCAACGTAAAACAGGGTAAACAATGTATATGATATAGAATGTGATCGAGTGGGCGGGTTGTGTAACGGCTGAACACGGGTTATGGCTTGAACAGGTTTCGTACAGGTCAACCTGAAAAGAAATTTTTTTTCTGTCAACATTTGAACCCATTTCGTTTTAAGCAACTTTTTTCATTTACCAGTTGGCCCATTAAATTAATGTTAAAACTTAACACAGATAATATAAATTTATATGATCATACCTGCTGTTTGTATTTATAGCAGAGGATGGTTTACATATAACTCAAAATCTTGAAGGGTGAAAAGTGTAAATATTGAAAAAAAATTGGTCCTTGCTGCAGTAAAGATAGCTGCTGCTGCAGCAGTGATGTTATTCCCAATTTATATTTGTCAAGAGATACCTAAGGCTTAACTGACAACTCAAAGAACACGAGGTGATTGGCCAGCAATAACATCTTAGCAACGATTGAAAAGTGTGGGGTGATCAAACAAATTGCCAACTTGTGTTGAGAAGTTCTAATACCTTTCACATGTTGAAATTTCTACACGTGAAACACCAATCCATATTTTCTTCGCTCCTTGAATCAAATAATCTCCCGAGTATGCTATACTTTCGCTTGGTGCATCCTACAAAGTAGAAATAATCTGAAAGTATGAATGATGGATTTATTATACAAATATCACCAACAAAATGTGTGTATGTGTAATTCGGCACCATATACTAGTGTAGCAATTTGAATTATTTACTTATATATGGGGTATTCAGTTTATGTTTTATTTCTAATTGGTACAATTAAAAGATCATCTTAACAGGAAAGAGATCAAACAGGTTGAAGGTCACCCAAAATGTATTTTTAATGCATAAAATGATATATATTTTTGATAATAATATTAGAGACACCAACTATTTACTAAATAATTGGACTAAAAATGTTTCGGGTCAGCCATCAGCTTTTTTTTACCAGAACCCGCCCATTTTGATACCTCTGCAGTTTTGCTCATAAATCTTTTAGAGTCTTCATACATGCTCATTTACATCTTGCCTATCTACAGAATAATTATCGGAATACCTGAGATGTTACTAATATGCGATTCATTGAGTCAGCAACAATTTTAGGTTCACACATATTACTCACTCTCACAGCAAGGTTATCCTGAAAGGAATGCAGATACACCTTCTCCTGCGATTGGAACCAATGAATTTACCAGTGTGAGCACTCTCCAAAGCTTTAATTTCCTCCGTTCTCAACTAGCAAATCCTTACAGATTAGATTTACGTGCAGTGTTGTAAAATTGTACAGCAATATACAGTCGATGTAAAAATGGATATATCAAAGGTAGTAGCAGCAAGACATTATTGTGGTTACCTTGAGTATTTATTCCCCCAAAATCAGTCTCTTCCTCACGATAGGCAAGCCATCTTTCATTTACTGCAGGCCATTTTGATTAAAAATATAGCTGCTTCAGTTACCACAGCTATGTCCACAAGTTACATTCATCATACACAATGCATGAAGACCTGCAACAAGATGTAGCACAGGATGCAACAAGTACAATAGCCTACAGTTGGATGTGTTAGCTTAATACAATAGTTTTATATGTAGTATCAAGTCTGTAATATAGCTTAGTTGATGTAATAGTAGCTTAGTTTGTAGTTTAGCTATCTTGGTCAAAACGGGTCAAAGTGTGGTTGATTGAATAACCAACTTTGCCGCCAAAATACTTTGTATAAAGTTTGTCTAAGTGGTCATTTGATCACAAGTTTCCCACTTCAATAATAACTCATTTCACTTTCTCTCAATTTCAATAAAAAAAATAATGACACCAGCATTGTCAAAATTATATTCCAAAGTGAGATTTTACCACACATCATCAGCTACATGAGGCATTATTGGAGCAATAACTCTCACTATGGAGAGTAGATGCTCTGAATGAACTGTTTGACAACTCCACCTTGTAAAACTCGAACCACTGAGAAATAGAATCAAACTTCATATAAAAATAGTCTACTTAATACTTACGTCCTTACAAAGCGTATAAAACTTCATTGAAATATAAAAGAAAATGTCTTACCCAACATAAAGGCGATCTTTGGCAACATCATCTATCCCCAATTCTGATTCAGCTTGTCTTACTCTAACCATCGATCCCCAATTCTAGTTAGTACATTCTATTTCGTCTCCTGTACAAGTAATTTTCCATAAAATAACACTCCAACCATCTATCCCCAATTCTGATTCAACTTATCTTAATCTAAGTACTATAGCTAAACCACTCCACTAATGGTGCACGGTTCTTCATAATTATGAAAGACAAGTCCAAAATACAATCACATTTAAAAGTGTCATAATCTTACCACCAGGTCTACTTAAAAAAACACACTCAGAATACCTGATAATAACCATAGAGTTGGCATGTCTATGAGCATTCAAAAACTACCATCTCCTTGATAAATCACTAATGTTAATTAAACTCATTGAGAGATTAGATTAAACATCTAATAAGTTTTCATGATATCATATCAAACATGCATACAAAGATATTAAGAGGACAAGATAATGGTGTACGAGTCCTTCTCAAGAGCAGATAACAAGGTCAACAAAAAAATGTGAAAACACTATTACATTTATGAGTATGATCAGAATCCTACTACGACTACCGTATTACAGGCTTGTTCAAGTGCAATTACAATGAAACAATCATAATAACAGTATAAACCCCATCTCCTCATAAGTCAATAAACACATGAACTTTAAGCACTATCAGCAAACAAAAATATTCAACTTATTCATCACCAATATAGTGTCATCCATAAACTGAGCAACAGAAAGAATTTCCATCATAATGACATTTAATAGCTACAATAAACACATATGAACTTTAAACACATGTCAATAAATACATATTAATTTTAAGCTCTATCAGACAATATAGCGTCTTGAACCATAAACTGAGCAACAAAAATAATTCCCATTATAAAACACCATTACTTATCCGATTTCGCTTCATAAAAACTGAATCCTCCAACAAAACAAAGTCACTTAAACAGCAAAACAATGTGATTATCAACAAGTCCATGGGCATAAGTAACATGACCAACTTGTATCACTATTCAAGTAGACATTTCATCAAACACTTGCTATACCATTTTCTTTGTTACTATACAAACTATGAAAAATAAAACTCTGTATTATCACAACATGTGATGCTCACTTTGATAACAGACATGTTTCAGGGTCGCCACTAGTTTATCCGATTTCACTCAACCAAAACCGAATCTCCACTAAATAAAAGGCCATTTTCGTAAAGGCGATTTAAGTCCACAACATAATTCTAAGCAGCAACAAGTCTCAAAGGGTCTCACTAACATCACCAATTTACAACACTATTAAAACAAACATTATATCAAACAGTTGGTGTGCAACTCAATTTTGTTTGTTGTGTACTTTGCTAATTATTGTTGTTATTAGTCCATAAAAAAACATTTTTTCGTACATAGATTATAATCCCAAGATTCATCACTCATACCTCTTTAACAATTAGATATTTCTACTAATTCAAGACTTGTTTTTGCTAATTCCAAGTCTCTGTTTCTACCATTTTTTAAAAAATGGATGCAGTTAGAGGATGTTTGACTGTTGGTGTTGTCAAGGGTTTTACATCAACTACTTTGACCATCATAACCATGAGGTAACAACACAACTAAACCAATCTGACGTAGCCATTTGACCTCCCCACTACTCAAGAATTAATCGAATATCACTTGAGCTCCGTCATTTGTTACTTTGAAGTAAATCCTTTTCAAGTAAATGGGTGATAATTTCATAAATTTATGTAAAGCTGAAGTTTTTGTTACTTTGTGTACAGAAGCAGGAGGCTCGAGAGTAACATCTTTTGTGCAAAATGGTACATACAGGAAGCACAGAGGAGGTGATTATAGTTCTTGTTTCTCCATCATTTGTTATTGTATCATTAGTACTTTTGTTGGGACATAATAAGGAATTTTATACTATTTGACAGCCATTGTATTCTCGTTTTTTTTGCTAAAGTTAAATTTATTATAAGATATATAATTTATGGAAGGTAAAGCGACACCCACATATGTCGTTTAGGACTCTGCTTTTTTTCCCGGGCTCCTTCTCTTCTTCTTCAGCCCAACCGCTGCTGTTTCTTGGCTTTCTTTCTAAACCGTGTGAAACGTCGGCAGCCGTCTGCAAACCGTTACCGACGTCGGCTGCTTTAGTAGTGGATCTCATATGAGTGGAATTTCTTTTGCACTTTGTCTCTCCCACTTACCGTTGCCGATCTTTAATTCCGGTCTATCTCTTTCATCCCTTTCTTTTGTTCAACGTAAGTAATCGGTGCCTAATTTATTGGATATTGTTGTTTCTTCTATTTTTTATGCGTTTTCCTGTTGTTATTTGCCTTTGTTTTAGTTGCTTCTATTTTCTTTGCTATTCCTGGATGATGTTGATTCTATGTTCGAGGTTGCTGGTCCGGTGTCGATTTTGTTTGGGTATTGGTTGCCTGTTAATTGTTGTTATGAAAGGAGTTGGTTTAGAATCCTAATTTCTAGGGTTTGGTTCTTCATGATGCAGCTGCTCATCAGCTGTCCTCTTGATTGACGCATTAATTGTTGTTGTTAAAAGGGGTGATTTGTAGCCTTAATATTCAGGGTTTGGTTCTTCAGATTCAAAAATTTTATCCGATCGAGGTAATTCTTAAATTCTTTAATCTTTATTTTTATGTAGTGATGGTGTTAATTGTTGGAAAATTGTTGAATTTAAGGTTTGTTAGCAATATAAATGTTACTTTTAGGGAAATTATAGTATTTCATGATTTTTGTGTCCTTATTGTGTAGTAGATTAATAAATCAAAAGATGGCTGAGGTACATGTCTTTATCGATGTCAAGATCTATTGTTTTGGGTTACTAACTAACCACTAGAAAGTTGTATTCACAGCGGGGTTACAAGGTTCAATTGCCACGCCAGGTTTCCATGTCATTCCTGGGGAATGTTATCGAAGCTATATAACTTTGAGAAAGACCTTATCTTGGCGGGGCGTTTACTAACGCAGCCATTGAGGTCTTTCCGGCTTTGTTTTGCTACACGTTTACAGTTTACTACTGAATGATATTTCAAAGCTTTAAGAAGTTCTTATCTTGGCGAGGCGTTTACTAACGCAGCCATGGAGGTCTTTCTCACTTTCTTTGATACACTTTTACGGTTTATTACTGGCTGATATTTCAAACCCTTAAAAAGGTGTTATCTTGGCGGGGCGTTTATTGTAACGCAGCCACAGAGGCTTTTGTGGCTTTTCAAACCAATACACCAACTTTGGTTTCTCTGGCTTTTATCTGAAATGAAGAAAAGGCGTCGTTTTAAACGCCTTTTAGTATAATGTATAATTAAGGCAATGACGAAAACTATTACCATTTTTTGCAACCATGATTTACCGAACACCGTGCTTTGGCGGGGCAACCACATCCACATTACGGTTGCAGCCATGCCGGGTATTTCGTGTTGCTTTCATCTTCACAGATCCGAGCCTCATTATATTATACATGATACTAATCGTTGTTCAAAAATGATCCCATTTTATGTCCTTTTGATATCTTCTCACTCTAATAAAAAGCCTCTTGCGTACTTCTGCATGTGCGACAAAAAAATTTGCTTGCTGCGTATTTCAGGTTCTGTGCCAAGACGATATGGTCGGGTCGGTGACGTAAATGAAGGTGAAGAAAAAACTGCTTTTCTTTTCGTTCAAACATTTCATCTTTAATTCATTATTTATGTGATTTTTGGTAAAAATATATGTATTGCTAACATACTTTTTCTTTTACATGTTTGCAGACGATTTGACCAAATTTAAGGTTTACTGGTACTACATATCATTAGGGAGGAAGATCTCTCACTCACAACAGCTGCTATTTGTGGGTTGCATTTACAAGCCTTGAGTGATGATGCAGACAATGTTGACCGAGATGATCGAGCAGTTCTATCAGCTGCTACTGTTGCTGCTGCAGCTAGAATCACTGTTGGACCTCTTGCCTTGCAGACTCTTATAGAAGACGTGTCTCACTCTCCAGCTATTCATCACTCTTCCTCTTCCGCCGGTGATTCTGAAGAAAAGCCAAAATGTTAGGTCTTCAAAACTTTTTTGGAGCTTCTCACTTTGGGTATATAGGGTTTGTCACTGAATGTCTGATTATTCTGCAGCTACTGATAAAAATTATAATAAGATTGTCGTTTGGTTTTAACTGTGTTTAATTTTGTGGAAGGAAACCAAAAATGCTGTTCATGCGGTCGTTTGTTTTTATGATGGAGAAGAAGCGAGTTCTTTGTTTATCCCAGTAAGATTTTGTAAGTTTGTTAACCCCAAATAGTGTCCTTTTTTCTTCATCATTTGGACCTCAAATAAGATGTTGAATCCAACAAGAACTATTAGGTCATTTTTCTTCATCATTTGGATCTGCTATTTGTCACCAAACTGCTGACATTGGGGTTGGCATTTCTCGCCGTCTTTTAAGCAATGTCCAACCTGCGGATTTGGTATCTCATGACAATGAGGGGCATCAGGTCCCGAAATATTCGGCTTTCACAGGTTGTTCTCCCATGACAAATTTCAGTTAACATTTTCCTTTTTTAGTTGTTTTAAGATTGTCGCTAATCCTTTTAATGTTGGATGCAGGTTTACCAACTGTGCCGCTTATTTTGGATTTTCAGTCTAGGAGTATTCGGAGGCCTGAAGGGTGATCATCTTCTTCCAACACTCCTGAATATTGTCATCATCTATCTAAACATCCACAAGGGCGGGTGCCTAATGGTAAGTGGCATTTGGAGCGTCTGCAAAAACATGGATACACAATTGTTTTACAGTTAGTTTAGCCTCCTACTTTGTGTTTCTTACAGATGCATATGCGGAAGCCTGTGACGTTTCAAGTTGGGGATGGACGGCCACTGAGGGATTTGATGAAAGGTATGTCGAGACTTTATTATAGAGGTTTTTTACAGCGACAGATATGGTTAACCGTTAATTTTTTCCTTCCTTTAAGGCTGTTTCTGATCGTTTTATTGTCGAGTGCAGGTTTGTCAAATGTACCGCTGCTTCTGGATTTTGGGTCAGGGAATATCCGGCCGGAGGAGGGATGCTTTTCTTCTTTAAATCGCCATGACCGTCCTCAAAATCCCTCTGACCATACAAGACGTGATGGATGTAACGATCGACAACACCATGAATGTGTACACACTCATGAGGTTTTTCTTGCTTATACTCTATTTGTTAACACACGCACACGTATATACATATATTTAGCAATTTTGAGGGTCGAATTGTTATGTTTGATCCCCAACTGGTACAAAGGGCTAATAAAAAAATTTAGCTAAAAAAGAAATGGATCAAATTGGCCAAGGGATCAAAATTTATGAGACTAACATTGACCGGTTTACAGAATTATTTGTTTATAATTATAATAGTATATTTGTTATCTTAATCATTTAACAATACTTATCCGGAAAAAAAAAAAAAAAAACAAAAAAGAGAAATGCAATGTCCATGAGTCAGCCCTTACCTACGATGACCCATTTTTACTTGAGGTTTATTTTCACCTCACTCAATGAATATAAACCATTTGGGCCATGTAACCGCAACTGCTTTCACTGGCGGCCATTGTTTTGATCTATTTTTCCAATAAACAGTGTTACAAGAGATTGGGATAGCGAGAGTCAAGTCCCACGTCTGATTGATGTTCACAACAGAAACAATAAAACTGGAACAAATAATAACACACAATATTTCTTGGAATAAGCTCTCCAATTAATCAGAAAAGTATTGGCTTACAAAAGCGATATTGATGGTACAACCAAACTGGCTCGTTTGGTTTGCTTATATAGGAATAGAAAACGACTTTTCCTAATCCATCTAGGACTCTAATATAACTAGGAAGTACTTATCTTAAAGTCTAAAAATAAGAATACTAATTATACTAGAACTCATTGTAGTTATCCATAAGCTCGGATCTTCTTGGACTGCACATAAGCTCGTTCTTGTGAACTACTCATTAGCTCGAGTAGACATTAGACCAACAATCACCCCCCTAATTTCTGACTCGAGATAAGAAGGTCTTCAACTCCGAGTAACTCTTGCATTTCCTTGAACTTAATCCTTGCGAGAGCTTTCGTTAGAATATCGACCTCTTGCAAATCACCTCTTACAAACTCAACTTGTACTTGGCCTCTTTCAACACATTCTCGGATAAAATGATAACGTGTATTTATATGCTTGCTTCTCCCGTGAAAGACTGGATTTTTCATAAGTGCAATAGCCGATTTGTTGTCAACAAATAAGACCACCACTCTTTCTTCCATTCCGGTTATTTCACTCAACAATCCACGTAACCATATCCCTTGACACGCGGCTGAAGTTGCAGCCATGAACTCGGCTTCACAAGACGATAGAGCCACCGTGTTTTGCTTTTGTGAGCACCAAGTGATAGGTGATTTACCTAGATAAAATACATGCCCGGTTGTGCTTGACCATCATCTTGGTCCATAGCAAAACTACTATCACTAAACCCCACTAACTCCTTGGTTTTCTCTTGGTTGTTTCGCATTCCAAAATTCAAACTACCTTGGATATACCTTAGTATTTGTTTCACAACGCCATATGTGATTCTTTTGGTTCTTGCATATAACGACTAACCAAACCAACCGAATAAGATAAATCAGGTCGAGTGTGTAGTAAATACCTTAGACATCCAACTCGTCGTCTATACAAAGTTGCATCAACTGGTTTTCCTTCCTTGTCCATGCTTAACTTCATTCCAGGTTCTAATGGACATTGAGTAGAATTCGCTTCATGCATCCCAACATCTTTCAAGATCTTCTTTGCATAGCTTTCTTGACTTATTGAGATACTCGAATCCTCTTGCTTTACTTCAATGTTTCGTGCTATGGATGGTGGAGAAATTGGTCCAAATTTTGCATAGGAAACGACTTCTTGGTTTGTTTTCCTACCAAACAAGATTCACACAACTTGTTCTCTTGATGAATTATTGGCAACTTTTCAACCATGCCCTTCCTTGCCATTAATTCCATCGTCTCGAAATTAATGTGACCCATCCTAGCATGCCATAACCAAGCATCATCTTCCATCTTTGCTTTGAGACACACCGGACTTCCAACTTGGAGCTTAATCTTGTAAAGTCTATTACTTGTTCTAGGAACCTTCATCAAAGCTTGCCATCCGAGTCACGCATAGTAAGAAGGTTACCTTTCATACGAATGTCACATCCGCCTTGGTAGCTTGCCCAAGACTAATTATGTTGCTTTTTAGCTCGGGTAGGTAATAGACTCCGATGATTAACCGTTGCTCTCCGTTTTCCCTTCAATGATTATCGAACCCTTCCTTTTATCTCGATGTAGGAGTTATCACCAAACTTCACTCTGCGGAGATATTCTCATTCAACTCGAAAAGTATTCTCGGATCCCCGTCATGTGATTACTTGCTCCATTATCCAAATACCAAGTGTCTTCCTCGTTTGCCTTAGTATTCAATTGGTTTGGGATAATCTTTTCTTCATTCAAGAAAACTACTTCTTGAACGCTTTTCATCATAAAAGTGTTGGGTCATCATCATCCTCCGTTTTCAAAAGGTTTGATTCATGTTTTGCTTCGCTCACTTCGTTCGAGGCGCTTAGAAGCAAAGTGACCATATTCATCACATCCAAGCATTGAATCTTTGAAAGATCTCGACTTTTGTTCTTCTTTGCTCTGTATTGCTCCGGAGTTGTTACGGTTGTGGTTATTAGCTTGACCACTATCATGAGATTTGTTTTGAGAAGAAAAGTTTTGACCTTTAACGTTGCCACGGAGGAATTCCTTCCTCGACCTTTCTTATCATATCTTTCACCCTTTCGAACATCAACATGCCTTGATCTTGAGTGGTGTCAACACCCTTCATTCTTCCTTCAAAAGCTTTCAACCTTCCAATTGCTTCTTGAAAAGACATAGTATTCAAGTCAGCAAATTGTTCTATTGAGGCAACAATTGCAACATACCTATCCGGAACGGATGCAAGTAGCTTCTTAACAAGTTTCTTGTCTTCATAAATTGTTCCCAAGCTATTGACTTGATTTACAATTTTGCCCAACCTAGCCGCAAAGTCATTGATTGATTCGTTGACTTTCATCTTTAAAGATTCAATTCCGTCTCCAAGGTTTGCAACCTCGCGTCTCGAACCCGTTCAACACCCACATACAGGTCTTCAAAGCTCCCAGTTTCTTTGGGTGTGTTGAATTGTGAAACTTGAAAAACAAGTTCTTCCGGAATCGCTGGAAGAGTAACGCCACCGCCATGTGATCTTGCTTGGCAACAACTTGTGTTCCTTCCCACGGTTCCAGGTGCATCAAGTATTCCATGGACTCGAATACCGCTTTAACTCTTATTGCCCATATGTTATAATTCGTGCTTGTTAACATTGGACATTGAAGAGCCAATTTAGAATGTTCAATTGGTGGTTGACTCGACTCGCCTTGCACCATCCTTCTTGAACGTCTTTTGTAAGTTACCGGTGTTGTTTGTTCACCTTCCAAATTTAGGTTCTAAAGGTCGAATGATTTACTTCACCCAAGTAAACCAAGTCGAAAGTTTGAAACTTTGATCAACTTCTTGCTTAAGTCGAACCTAGTAAAACCCTTGTGATCAACTTTTAGTGATCGACTACGTTGAACTCTTTAGTGATTGACTACGGAACCCTCGACTTCGGAACCCTTTAGTGATCGACTTGGAACCCTTTCGGTGATCGACTTTTGGAACCCTTTAGGATCGACTACGAACACCTTTGATCAACTTGCTTAAACCTCCTGCCGTGATCGACCGCTTAACCTCCCGTGATCGACCCCTGCGTGATCAACCCCTGCGTGATCGGCTGGTTAAACCTCCTGCTGTGATCGACCCCTCAACCCTGTGATCAAGCCTTGAATGCTGTGATCGACTTTTGAACACAGTGATCGACTACTTTATCTGGTTGAAACAACCGGTGATCTACGGCTCGATACCAATTCAAGTCCCACGTCGATTGATGTTCACAATGAAACAATAAAACGGAACAAATAATAACACAATATTTCTTGGAATAAGCTCTCCAATTAATCGAAAAAGTATTGGCTTACAAAAGCGATATTGATGGTACAACTAAACTGCTCGTTTGGTTTGCTTATATAGGAATAGAAAAACTTTTCCTAATCCATCTAGGACTCTAATATAACTAGGAAGTACTTATCTTAAAGTCTAAAAATAAGAATACTAATTATACTAGAACTCGACTGTAGTTATCCATAAGCTCGGATCTTCTTGGACTGCACATAAGCTCGTTCTTGTGAACTACTCATTAGCTCGAGTAGACATTAGACCAACAGAGAGATACCAACGCATCGAGGGATCTCCTATTCAAGAAATATTTGGGTACTTTTTAACTTTCTATTTAAAGGCCGCTTTATGTTATGTATCTTTGTTTTGTAATGAATGTTGTGTTTCTTTACGGTTATGCATCAGATCCATAGCTCAATCACAAGAAAGCACAAACAATGGGAGGATAGGCTTCCAGTTGTTGTTCTAAAAGCTGACGAAATCATGTGCTCTGAAGCTAATTCTGAGGTATCTTTAGTTTCAGATTTTGATTATGGGTTTGATAAAATTTTGAGTGACTGTGGTTGACGGCACGACAATAGCGATGCTACTAATGTTGGCCTGGTCTTTAACATTTGTTATGGATTTAATTTTGGCACAGGTAATATTGGTCTGGTGGATGAATCTTTGTAACATTAAGTCCCTGATGTTTCTACATTTACAGGTCATTGTCCCATGCTCTTTTCGAACATAATGTGTATATTTGCACGTGTTAACTATTTTATTGTAATGGTAGGGGAATGTAACTGTCGTGGCAGTCTTTCATATATTATGGACTGGGCCGCTCAATTATTAAGCGAAGGGTGCAATCGTCGGGTATTGATAGGAAGTCAATTACCTTTCTAAACTTTGTTCTCAATTAATGTAGGCTGAAATGTAGTCTGTCATGTTATCTTGATATCGATTACAGTTTAATTACACCTTTTGTGTCACTGTTATTGTAGGCATATCAGAGACACAAGAAGTGCCAATAACGAGAACTGGTGCAGGCGGGCCAATGGGAGCACATCCAGTCACTCCACAAAGACGCATTCCACAAAGGCCTGCAAGATCAGCTGCACGCACAGGTAAGCCATCCGCAATATCCGCTTCCTTTTTCTTCTGTTTTCTGTCACTATCTGTTACGATGCGTCGGTTCTTGGTGAGTTTCTTTGGTGTCGTGAAGGTCCTCCAATTCAGTATAAAGCGTTCTGGCATATACTTATTAAATATTTGACACTATTGTTATTTTAGGTGCAACTGATTTGCCTTCAACCTTTGAAACAGCATATGGTTAAGCGACCACTGACAGCATCAGTTGACTACCAAGGTGCATCATATGCAGCTTCTGTGAATGGACAGGTACGTTTGTGTTGCTTTTTGTAGACCAACTAGCTTTTCGTTACAGTTGTTTTAATTGCACCATACTTTTTAGTTGGTCGTTTTAAGTATTGCGCTTTTTGTGTACATATGAACACCGAAACTGTAAATGATAGCTTTACTTTTCTTATGACAAAGTTGTTAATTAGTGATGCTTGAATAATCTTCCTCATACAGGGAACTTACCAAAGCTTTCGAAGCCTTGGTCGTAGATTAGGCCTTTGACCACGGTTTAGAAAATTTCACAACAAAAAAATGAAAAAACGCAGACAATAGGTATTGGTGTTGATTAGTAAAGTTCTTCAAGTATGATTCTGGATATGGCTAAGCATAAGATTGGAGTTACTTCGGGTTACGAAGAACTGGAAATACGAGTAATAATGAGGTAATATATAGTCATCAGTATATTACCAAATGTATATTATCATTGTCATATATGAGGTCTCATGAACGATAGTTATTAGCGCTGGTAAAAAGAAGGCTTGACTATCTTGATGTGTGTTTCATGTCGAATCAGTGACAAGTAGTCATAAGTTTCATTACTTATGATACAGCACTCATAAGTTCTATTGCTTTTCTGCTTATTAATAGGTGGTTCCTTTTCGGGATGATTGTCCTCACGAACCAGAATTTACAGATGACACTTTGAATGGTATGCATATACTGATGTACGTACGGGATGATTGTCCTCACGAACCAGAAATTGCAGATGATTGTCCTCATTCCATTATGATGTTATTGTCGACGTCAATCATTGTAATTCCCCTCATTTTCTTAGGCAATGCTTACTTAATCATTCATTTTGCGGTTATGGAACGACCATGCTTTCAAATGTACGTCTGCCAAGTTATCTAGAAGGTAATAACAAAGTTATTTTAGTCTATCAGCTGTTGGATCATCTTTTAACAAAAAATGACCAGTTCAAACTTTCTCGTAGAGGGTACAATTAATCACAGGAAGCTAGCAATTTGTTTGATTGGAGTGGTCACTTTATCAACTGTAAACCTGTCTTATAGGTTAACCCTTTTTTTCCGTTGTCATTATAATATTTGTTTTTTTTTTTTCCTATTTTTACCTGTAACATCTGGAATACTAATTTGTCAGTATTCATGCGATGACGTGCACTCAACCAAGATGTATGGCCGCGATTAGTGTCTCCAAAAGAGTTAGTAAAGAGATGGATATGGTATTCATTTTGGATATATAACTCGATGTACCACTATTATAAGGGCAGGCCGGATAAAAAATGTTAGATTTAGTTGCAAAAAACTATTCCGTACTACTTAACTCTTTGGTTAAAATGCTAATAGATGTTTACTGTTTCCATTGACAGGGTATGACACAAACTGTGCGACTACGCCATACTTTGAAAGATGCAGCTCACGGAATATAAAAGGTAACGCTTTCATTTTGTGCACCCTAATACTCTGTAGGCAGAAAACAATAAGATATGCACACTCATACAAAGCAGGTTAGGTTATCAATAGTTTGTACTAATTCTGATTCTATATCAAATCAAATAGAAGTATCTGATTTGCGTCCTTATGTATATACTACTAAACATCTGCAGCTTCCAACATGTTGACAACAGGCTACGGAACACGAAAGTCTCCAGGGTATAGTGCGAATCAGTGCCCTTATAGAAGTGAATCCAGAAACTCACATGCTACGTCAACAGTTATGGTGATTGTTCCAGCTTTACATATAGGACATTGTGATATGTGTGCATAAACATCCTGCTGCGAAACATGCGCCCCGGCAACTAGCAGGTGCGGTTTCAACATTTTTTTTTGTGTTGTTCGTAGATACGTTAAACAACGGCCCGCCGCAACGATAAATATAAAATGCCTTTGCTATGTCACTTGGTTCCGATGTTGCTTCTGTTTGCATTTGTAGTACTCATATATTGTCTATGGCTAACAGCCGTTACCTTTTGTTATGGTTGCAGGAACATGTCCATTAGCCAAGATTTAGCCACATCAGCAAAGTTGACGGGTAAAAGACCTGTGGCAGACCTCGAAGTAGTTCCCGTTTCAAGTATTAAGCCGTCTGATATAGGAAAAGCCGTCCGAGTTAAGCTCTACCGTAAATGGACAGCTACTTCTACTCGCGGAGCAAAACCTGCAATTTTGACTTTTATATTACTTGACCAAACTGTAACATCACATACTAGGTCTTACTCGATTAGATTCTATTACGTTGTAAAAACTAAAGACTCTTTTTATAAAATGCTACGGGCATAGTACTCATGACTCTCAGAAAATGAATGGACACATTATTTATTTGGATGAATTTTGATTTGCAAGTTATTCTGCTAATAGTAAATTCTTGTGACATGTAAAGCTGATGTTGTCAACAATTTTTCATAGATTTGAGAATATAGATCTTTTAATAGTAAATACATGTGTTTATATATGCAAATCTTTGTAGAACATCAAACATTAAGAACATCAACCTTCACTCTTACATGATTTTTCACTGAGCATTTTTGTAATACTCATAGTAAAAAGCGAATGTTAATTAGAACATGACAAATTCTTTTACAGCGGTCGAAACTCGAGGCCATATACAATTAGGCCAGACATAATTCCTTCATGACTTGTAAACTTCATATCAATAGAAAGAGAGTCATCTTTGAATTCATGAGTTGAGTTAAATTTCCACACTTTAATCTCCATCCATCCATCTTCCCTTTGTTTTGGAACCCGAGTGATACCATTTATGTTTAATGCACTTGGGGTTGTAAAATAAACAAATTCAGCCTCATTGTTTTCTTTGTGGAGTAGGTCTCGTACTTTTACTGGATAATGCAGCCCGTGGCATTTTTCTGAAAGCTTGAACACAAGGTAACACACGTATTCTGTATCTTGTGACAACATTTGACTTTTGATCGTGCAATGAAGATGAAATACTTGTTGTGGTAAAAGCTCAATCACCTCTTGAAATCTGCATGTAGGATAGATTCAGAACGAAGTTATTTATAAACAGGAAACTACATCCAAGAAGTGAAACTTTTGTCAACCATTTAATCAAAAAATTTAATTCTCAACTACAAATAAAAAAACATTGGGTTAGTAAATCTACTTTTTCGTGTGACATCTACATATTTGGATGTACCATCAAGATAGTTTGCTGGTTAAAGGTAGTGCTGGCAATTCGTGTGGGATTCAAACTTGTCAACCCCAACTTGTTTAAACATAACTTGAACACGACCCATTTAACCCCAACTTGTTTAAACATAACTTAAACACAACCCATTTAACCTGCTTATCTAACTCTGTTGGCAGTTTAGCGAGTTACACGGGTTAAATATGTTAATTGGGTTGGCAAGTTGCCCCTTTTAACCCATTTAACCCATATAGCTGTATAAAATTAGTATTTTATTTTTTAAAAAAAACTTAAACGGGTTGTCGAGTCTACTTATCTAACCCAACCCAACCCAAACACAACCCGAAATCAGTTTACACCCAACCATAACCCGTTTATTTCTGTATCCGTCTCGGGTCGTGTTTCATGTAGTGTCAGGAATTGCCGCCTCTAGTTAAAGGAAACTGTAATAAAAATAGCTATAATGAAGCAAACCTGGACTCGGCTAATGTTTTTGAAGTAAAAAGATCCACATTAGAGAATTTGTATAAAACTGCCTTTGCCGAAAGCACAAGAAGTTTCTTTCCGTTGACCTCGCCCAACCAGAAAAACTCGTCGTAGTTTCTGCATGTCTTAAATATTTCTTCAAAGTTAGTTGGCAATTGTTGTACCTTATCCACATTGAAGTTTGATTTCAAGACTTGTTGGACTTCCTTCAATTTTCCGATTTCTTCATGTTTCACCTGTATACAAACCATGTTAAATATGCAATACAGAACATGGTTATTAGTTTAATTTTTTGGTATGCACCTGACCTCTTTATATAATGTAAACAAAAGAGTGTAGAATGGAACCACGAGATATAATTGCAAACTTACTTTGTCAATTGCTCGAAATTCAATGCCTTCAACATAAACTGCAGTTTCTCCACAATAGTATGATGAAAAGCTCTCAAGTAGAAACTCAAAAACAACATCTTCGTTCTGATTCAAGAATTGGTACAACTCAATCATCATCCAGTCCTTGTCTCTCCATGTTGCAAAATATGCATGTAGACTTTCGAGTCCCTTTCTATACTTTAGGTTAACACACATCGGTTTACTTGAAAATTTTCTTGAATCACTAAGTTTGAAGACTAAATAGACCCCATAAACAACATTTGGAGATAAAAGTTGAGCGTTTGTCTTTATTTCGATGTTCAATTTGGAAATATCAACCATCTCCACTACTGTCTCAAATCTGCACATATTACAGATATTCAAGCTATAAAAAATGGACTAGCAACATGCTAGCAAAATCACAGTCATTAGAACAGAGGACCCAAAATTGGGGATATGTTGTACGCCTCTACTTTGAAAAGAAAAATCCAGCTACGAAACTTCAAACATAATACCCATATACCAAATATGTGACTTTTATAATTAGTCGAGAAAACACTGAAACCTTGTTAGATATCTACCATCTTCATGTAGGAGTCAACAACAAAGAATTTGATGTTGTTCCACTCGGGTTTATTTACCGTTTAATAGTTAATAGTATAATACATAAAGCACCGAGTTTATCAATATGGGGCATTTATAACAAAAATTTGTCAAATCCTAAGAAATCATTTTGACTAGCGAAAAAAAAAGTACCTTGTTGGAAATTTTTCTATTATATAATACACAACACTGCAAGAAAAAAGAACCACAATGCAAGTTCAAAATACATAGGTAGGCTGTAAACTAATTATTATGCTCCCGTAAATAGCTTGTCATGCATAATCCGGTAAAGTAACAACATTTTTTCAAAGAAAAAAATATATATACATCTAACAGAAATGCATATGTATGCTTATGACTTATGTACTGATAAATATAGAGAGGTAAAGAGAATAACCTTGATTCTTGAAGAGATTTCCACTCATGTGGACAACTGTTTATGTAAGAAAACATTTCCGTCGATACCATTTTATTTCGTTCTCCATTGCCATCGAATGACAGCAACTGTTACATTAAATAAAATATAAATCAGATTCAATTTTAATCATGTGTAAACGCATGTGTGATCTCAAATTATCCCTCACAAAGGAAAAGATATATAGAAAACTGAAAACACCAAATAAACGAGATACAAGATTAACTGATTACCACTTTGTCTTGTTGAAGAAGGATTCCTTTCGAAAAAATGGTGTAAAGATCCTCTTTCTTGATGGTAGAATATATTTCAGGGCACTTTGACATCTGGACTATTTCTTTGTAGTCTTTAGGCAATTTGGGCTCCCATATCTCATAATCCTCCTGTACATACATTTATCAATTAATAAACTCATGTTTCATATAGTTACTTTCTTACAGTTTATAAAACAGTTAAAAGCCACAGTTTAGATATATATGAATCAAAAGTTAGCCAATTTTGTCATTATATAGAAACATATACCCTGAAATTCCAATGCTTTCTTGAGTTGTTTGACCACTTCATCAGCTGTTGGTCGTCTTTCTCTCTGGTGATGTAAGCATTGAAGGGCAATCCTTGTAAAGGTAAAATATGACTGTGGCACAATTTGTTCTTTGATACCCTCGAACACCAACTTATCAAGTTTTTCAACATAATAGTGGTGTTTAGCCAAAAATGGTAAATAAAGATAATCATCATCTAGCTTTTCGGATGATAGTTTCCCACACAATATGTCAAATAAGACCGCACCCAATGAGAATATATCAGACTCTTTGGTTAAGAAGCCTGTTTTTGAGTACAGTGGGTCACGATAGCCAATTGTGCCTGTAACATTGTCGATGACATAGTCTACATCCTGATTTGTTGGACATACTAAGGAAAGCCCGAAATCACTAATTTTTGCTTTCCAGTCATCAAGCAGTAGAATGTTGCTGCTGCTGATGTCCCTATGTATTACCATTTCCGGACTTGAAATAGTTCCATGAAGAAACTCCAACCCGACTGCAATATCGATGCATATTTTAAGCCGCATCACCCACGTAAGACTATAATCGCTCAAGTACTTATCAAGACTTCCTCTGGATGCATACTTATATACAATAATTTTCTCATCCTCTTCATCACAGTAGCCTACAAGACCAATGACATTTTCATGTTTATACTCTATAAGGATTTCAAGCTCTGTCATAAATTCAGCTTCTCCTTCAGCAGATTTCCTACCCAACCGCTTTGCAGCAATGAAGTTATGCCCATGAGTGTGACCCTTGTACACATTCCCAAAATCTCCATGTCCAATGAGATTGGCTTGATTGAAAGTTTCTGTGGCCAACTTTATGTCTTGAAGTGACAGTTTGAGGCTGTCCTTGTGGTTCTCCTGCGAATCATCGGACAATCAGTCGATTTGATAAGTAAAAAATAACTGAATATTTTCGCATCTAAAACTCCTTTAGTGTCTCTAAGTTCAGGGTTAGGGTTGTAAATCAAGCTTGGTAAAGTTTAAGATTACAACAATATGTCACAAAAGTTAAGGACTAAAAAAGTTAACTGGTAAGATCGTTAATTCAGTAAAAGTTTGAGAATTAAAATATTAGTTGCACAAAGTAAAATGTATAAAATGTCACATACTACTATGAAGAATATATGAGGAGATTATAAAGTTATTCAAAAAAATTGTGCACCTGACAGTATAACGCTTTTTTAAGTTCGTTGATGACAACATCTATTGATGGACGTTCAGCTTGAGTTTCTGCTAGACATCGAAAAGCGATTTTTGAAAGTATGTCCAAAGACTCTTTATTGGGTCCTTTACTTAGAGAAAAGACATGTTCATCGGTTTCTTCCTTGATTTTGTGATCAACAATTTCCATTAGTGTTCCTTCTCAAAATGATCTCTTGCAATGGGTGCAATCCCTTCTCATTGACGTCAGTGAAAATACGATCATGGGCCAACCTCCCAGTCAAGATCTCAAGTAACACTACTCCAAAAGAGTAAATGTCTGATTTTTATTTAATCTTCCAGACTTCTGATATTCTGGATCCAAATACATAGGTGTACCTGCAATCGTACTCGGCGTTGAGAGTACTGGCATCTTGATCTGCTGGGTGGAATTTGGAGAGCCCAAAATCAGCAATCTTCGCCTCCCAATTTTCGCCCAATAGAATATTTGCACTCTTGATGTCACGGTGTATTATCTTTTGTTTGTCTTGATCCGTGTTGGTGTGAATGTAATTCAAGCCATGTGCAATACCAAGACATATTTTCAAGCGTTGCATCCAAGTAAGATTAGTCATTTTTCACTGTTTCCTAGATAATCCTCAAGACTTCCTTTAGAAGCAAGCTCATAGACAAGGATCATGTGATCACGATCTTCATCACAAAAACCAAGAAGAGATTTATATTCTCATGTTTACAGCTAGTCAGAACCTCAATTTCTGCAATGAACCCTTGTTCTCCTTCTCGATTGTGAATGCGTTTATGGCTACCGTGCTACGTTTTTGGGTAAGGTCAAATTTATAAGCCGTGCCCTTGGGAAGATCTATCTATTCTTCCCTTCTATGAAGATGAATTACTGCTATCAAAATGTTTGAGTTGTGCCTTGTATACCATGCCATATCCGCCTGACCCAATGCAATATTTGTCGGCAAACTTCTCTGTTGCCTTCATGATATCATTAAGTCCAATCTTCAAGTGTTCCAAGTTCTTCAACTGCAACATTGTGACATTAAAATATACAACAACATACTTAAATAAATTATTGAATGAAAAAGATTCACAATCTGTACTAATTGTGATGTTAATAGAAAAAGTGATACAACAACACTTTATTATCAGCCAATGGATTCTGTTTGCTTCTATATCAGTTACTGTTTTATGCTTAAAAATGATTTGTGATTTGTGACTAGTGTGCAGGTCCATGGTAGTTGGTGCAGATGGTGTTTTGATTTCTGGTTTTTGGGTGTTGATCCTGTGGTGTGGAGTTGGCCTGGTCATATCAATAAATTTGTTAACGGTCGTTTATCATTTTAGAGTGCCAGGATTATGTAATAGGGATGTCAAATTTCTTCGTAATCAAATGTAAAAGCCCTTAACCACATAAGACCATTCATGTAATTTACTTTTTGTTTATTAGTTAGGATGACCAGCTTGAACTAAAACTATAAAGAAGTAAATTACCCTCAGGTGATTGGATGATGTACTGTCAACTGCACTCCTTGGAAGTTCCTAAAATAATATTTGCAAAAGAATAGGAGATTAGTAGATAAATATAACAGTTATTATCACATAAAGTTGATAAGCAAGTTGATTTTCTTACGGATTTTCATACATTGATTGAAGTTTCAACGCTTTCTCAAGTCCTTTGACAACCTGATCTATATGTGGACGATCTGCTCTTTCCTCTTTTATGCAGCAATATGCTGTTTCTGAGAAGATTTTAATGCTTCTTGGTCCATCTGATTTCGTAAATGCTCATCAATCATACCATCCAAATGAGAGTTGGCCAGTTGACTTAATAACCCCTCTCCCAACTCTTCATCTGGAAGAACTTTGTCTTCATCTTCTCACTCCTTCCGCACAAGACTTCGAATAATACAACACCGAATGAATACACATCTGACTTGTGGGTCACACCACCAGTCTTTTCATATTTTGGGTCCAGGTATACATTCTTAACAATATCACGAGTAAGAAGAAGACGGTGCCTCCGAGCTACTGTATTTTTCAACGAAAGTTCAAAACCAGATAACTTGGGTTCCCATTTGTCATCTAGTAAAATATTCGAGCTCTTGATGTTGCAATGTATGACACTAAAATCTCGTCCAGGATCATAATGGATGTAACTCAATGCCTTCGCAACACCAACGCATATCTTCAACCTTTGCATCCATGTGAGGGTCTGGTCACTTAGATATGTTTTGAGACTTTGGTTGGCCTCCTTCTTGTATATGATAATCTTATTGTTCACATCTTCATAAAACCCAATGAGAGACACTAGATTCTTATGTTTGAGACTAGAAAGCATTGAAACTTCCGTCCAAAACCTTTTGCTCTCACCTTTTACATATTCTAGTATAGAACCTCTTTACGATAATATCGATGAATTGTTCAGAATGTAAGAGACGGCCTTTGTAAATCTTCCAAGCTTAAATAATTTGATGATATTCTCAACAGCAAAATTGTTGGTTGCTGATTTTATATCTTCCAAGCTGAGTTTTAAGTGAGAAAGATCTTTGAGGAAAGACTTTGTCTCTTTGCTGACATGGGACTCAACACGTGTAGATATGGAGGTCATTGATCCCTATATGTACCAAACAAGACAACATTACAAAGTGTTCCAAAAATGACACGTGTAATTGTGCATATATGGAGTTCACTTTTCTAAAATTCCGGTGAGCAAATTAAGACCCTACTTGCAACAATAGTAATAATTACCTTGTCATGATTGGATGATGTATCTTCAACTTTGGCCGCAACTATTGAATGTTCCTTTAATATCATAAATACAGTAATAAGTAAATAATTTTACTCGTGTTAATATTAATATTATCAATAAATAGAGATTAGTTATTAAAAGAAAGATGAAGAGAAAAACCGTCTTACAACATTTTGACGTTCCATTTGAAGTTTCAACGCGTTCTCAAGTCTTGTGACAACCTCACTTATATCCGGGCGTCGAGATCTTTCTTCATTCAAGCAGTCATATGCTGTCTTCGCGAAAACGTTGAATGATTGGGGATCCATTTGTTTCAATAGAACTGGATCAATTATTTCATCTAGTATTTTCTTTTTATAATGGAAAATGACCGGTGTAACCAAATACTTATTATCTTGATCGTCACTTACTGACTTCCTACCACACAGTAGTTCAAACAACACTATCCCAAAGGAGTAGATATCTGACTTGTGGTTCACACTTTTAGTCTCAATATATGTTGGGTCTCCATACCCTTTCACATACTCAAGTTTATTAGTATGAAATGAATGGTGCCTTTGAGATGCTTTGATCTTCATGGAACATTCAAAACAAGATAACTTGGGTTCCCATTCATCATTTAATAGAACTCTGCCACTGCTAATGAGCCGGTGTATTACGCTGAAATCGCGTGGCTCGTCATAATGAATGTAGCTCAATGCATGCGCAATACCGACAGATATCTCCAATCTTCGCACCCATGTCAACAACATCGGGTCACTTAGATAGTTGCCGAGACTTCCCCTGGTCTCAAACTTGATAATGATGATCTTCTCATCATTCTCATCACAAAACCCAACAAGAGAAACCACATTTTTATGCTTGAGACTTGACAGCATCGAAATCTCCGTCCAAAACATCTGTTCTCCATCATCCCATTCTTTATTTAACCTCCGAGCACGGATATCAATCAACTCACCGGACCGCAAGAGCTGTCCCTTGTAACGTTTTTCAATTCCACTTCTGCCGATGACATTTTCTGCATCAAAGTTCTTGGTGGCTGTCAGGATATTTTCAAGGGGTATTTTTAGGTGATCAAATTCGTCAGGTGAAAACATCATGTTTCTATCTTTATCAAAAAGAGGGCGAAATTTGGGTTACAAAATGATACGAAATGAAGGAGATCTGAAAGAGTAGCTAGTGGACTGGTAGTCACTATTTGTGGTTGGGGAACGGGGCAAAGTGAAATTTTTAAGGGGTCCGTTTTCTTTTAATATGGCATGTGATTGGCTGTCTTTGCAATTAAAGTTGTACAGTCATTAAAACAGTACCTTGGTGGGCTAAATGGCATGCTTCCATTGGTTGAAGTGTGTTGGTAGTTTTCCTATTCACACTCCGTTTCGTGTAATGACTTCCTAATACTCCTGTATATCATTGTTTAGTTGTTTATAGGGGAAAAAAATATCCTCCTCACAGATCCTTCCAGATCTTCCGAGACCTCAGCAAGGTCCAAACATTAACTCTTTCACCCACAAGAAACTGCCACTCCCCAACATCAAACTCATCTCCCACAGCCCACGTTACAAAACCGCCGATGAAGTTCGAGATTTTTTGTAACCCATTATTACGAATGAAGTTCGAGATTATCATCAATCAATTCATCATGGCGACATCAATTACAACAATTACACCTAATTGTACACTTATTGATTCAAATTAGGGTTTGAAATTAGGGATTATAGAATTAGTTTATTCCAATTGAAATTTATTGATATTGGATATGAAATCTTATAAATTTGTACAAATTTTGAACACAAGATATGCATGACTTTATTGATTTATATTTACTTTGTGTGAATTCGATAGGTGAAATAATTAAACCGAGTTGAACAGGAAAAGATAATGGATTAATATTAATTGGGGGTTTGGAATTGCTTATTTTTTCGACTATGCTTCTTTTTAAAGATAAGTAGTTATAAGTTGTTTGAAAATAAGGTGCTTTGGGAAATAGTGTTTGGGTATGCTTAAACAATTACGCTCCGATTGTTGACATAACTCCTGCATTTTAACAGAGTTTCGATGTATAATCAGTTTTGGAACCAATTGTATTAATTTTGTGATGTTTAGAGGGTATTTGTGATTGATATTCAAGTGCTTATCTTCTTATTTTTATAGCAGATTACTGATTAACGGATAAGTAATTTATTACTTAATTTTTTTGCAGATAAGCGGTTAGTATACTGACAAGAAATGACCGGTCTTTTCAAGTACCAAGAAATGAAAGCGAACCACGTCTTGACCCACGATACAATGTATGTGACCGAGCCATGTTTGGTCAAAACCAAGTGATTGTTCCTCGAGTCATAGACCAAATGGCTTTTAGTCCTGCGGTCATAGACCGAGTGATTACTCAAATTATAGGTCGAGTGACTACTCTTGAGTTATAGGCCGAGTGATTACTCATTAATTATAGGCCAGCGATTACTCGGGGTTACTGACGAGTGATTACTCGGGGGTTCTGGCCAAGTAACTATTAAGCGAGTCACAGCCGAGTAATTACTCATGTGGTCAAAGACCGAGTGACTATTGAAGATGGGGTTCATCTGATGATGATTATGACACCATGGAGGATTCATTTTCACCAATATCGAATTGTGGCACCAATAGTATGGAAGATGGATGTAGAACAAACGGTAATTCAAGCTATTGTTTGGTAGCAAGTAAACTAATGGTTGCCGTTTTCTTACTGTTTGGGTGAGAAGTGAATTGATGGAGCATGTTACTAACATAAAAGCGTCTGTGTTGGCATATCCTCCGCTTTTCATGCGCCTTTTTTTGCACTGTTTCGTCCCACTATAGTAATGGGCTATGATGTTCACCTATTGTTCTCCGAATGAAATGATATTGGTCTAAGGAAGTTTGAACCGTAACTTGGTGGGGCAATTAACGGATGGCGTGATAGCATACTTGCTATTGTGCAATTGCGATTATTTGCAGCCATGGCGGAATTCTGATCCTTTTGACCATTTTCCAGTTTCAATTCTGAGCCTAATGATCTATTGTATTGGTTTTGTGGTTTTAATTTTTTTTAACGGACTATATATATATATATATCGTTGGTTCAGTGCGTGAGTTGATGACACCTTACATTGGTTCAGTGCGTATGTTCATAGGACGTGTTCAGAGGGTGCAACTCGCACTGTTTCGTTCCACTATAGTAATGGGCTATGATGATCAATTGTTGTTCTCTGAATGAAATGATATTGGTCATACGAAGTTTCAACCGCAACTTGGCGGGGCAATTACCGGATGGCGTGATAGCATACTTGCTATTGTGCAACCGCGATTATTTGCAGCCATGGCGGAATTCTGATCTTTTTGACCATTTTCCAGTTACAGTTCTGAGCCTCATAGGAAGTGTTCAGAGGGTGCAACTCCAGGGTGTGTTCACGAGGCATGTTCAGATGGTGCAACTCCAGTGTGTCTGTTCAGCCGGTGTGGAGTATGTTAAGTGTGTTATTTGAGTGTCTCGGTTCAGTGCGTGTGTTCACGGGACATGTTCAGGTTGTCTGTTCAGCGAGTGTGGAGTTTGTTAAATGGGTCACTTGAGTGACTCAGTTGAATGTGTTGGTTCATTAGGTGTGTTCAGGAATTCTGTTCAGGGAACGTGTTCACAGAGGGTGTGTTCACTAGGTGGGTTCACTTTCAGATTGCAATTGAACAGTTTCTGCCAAATGTGTATAAAAGGACTGATTTTTATTACTAGCTATAAAAGGACTGATTTTTATTACCAGGTTGAGCGAGTGTGCAGCTGCATGATGTGTGATCTTAATGCTTGGACAGCCGAGGTATGTACATGTTTCTTACTGAATTGTATTCTTTTTTGGCTTACTCATTTAACGAATTATTACTTATATATATACTGAATCTCATGGCATTACCGTGAATCATGTGAATCAGCTATGTGAAATCAACAGGTATAGTATGCTCTTTTCAATACTGCCTACACAAGTTGTTTTTAAAATGTATTAATTTCATTTTGATAAGTGACTATTTATTCAGGTGAGTTTGCTTACTGGAAATGGTAGCACCAAGTGCATGCAACATACATGTTCTTAATAATTGAGTTAGGTTGTTGATGCATAATTTATTATTAATGTTTTTTCAGGTTTTCAAGAAATTTGGAATGGAGATATATGATCCTACAATGAGGAGTTTGATCCAAATAGGCATAATGTTGTGTTTCAAGAACCCGACCAACACTGTTGTGTTTGTGCTCAAGGTATGCTACCAAAGAAAAATTCATAAGAACATTGTGTTTGGTATTTCATTAAAACATTCACTCATAAGTGGGTCAGTTGAGGTTATATAAACTCCTATGGCTAAAATTAGTAAAAGAAACAACATTAGTTGAAATGTAAGTGAGTCAAACGGGTCCATGTTACTTTCTCCGGGTGTGGGCTTACCAACACCGAACGGGCCATAAACTTTTATGATATCTAACGCATTCACCTAGCAATTTGGACCCATTCACTTTGCTACCTTTACTCTATACTGTATGTGGTTTGTTTTGTCTCGAGTAAAGTTAGACATATTGTTCAACCAAACTCTTAAAAAACCCATGATTTGGTGAAATACCAGTGGGACTCACTAACAACACATTATTACCAAAATTGACCCATTGCATCAAAAAGTAGCTTACACTTGACTCTTTGCCCAACATGAAAAATGATATGATCACGTTAAAAATATTATCTTGCACTTGACCGTATAGAATATTGACAAGAGAGTGTATGTGAACCAAGCGAATCCAGTCCATTTCAACCCAAAGAAGACCTGCATGTTTGAACACAAACCTATTTTGACCCGTGTATGTCTGACTTTTTCCTCTTCCTTTTTGGCATCTTCTCTTGCTTGCGAAGTTGACTGAAATTTTGTGGATTTTTTATGGCCGTCTTTATTCGTTAAGATGCTAGATAGAGGACGACATACTGGTCATCGTTGTTTCGCTTTTAATTATGGCTTTTCTGTGATACATTGTGAAAATTCTGATGATAACGTTAGTTAATCATAACCATGCCTTAAACACATGTCTTCAAATAATGCTCCACCATGACTCATCAAAACCACTAAACCAAATTCTCTTTTGACAGATTCATTTATGCAGGATCTTCAATTTCAAGATGGATAAGATGAGTTTTGCAAATGTAAATAAGGAAGTTGCATAACGACCCATGATATGGAAATTCAGCACGTGGGATCAAGCAACATTGAGGTTCAAGGTGAATAACATTTTATCAACATTTTTTCTACTACGTTCTACGCAACTTAATATATACTTATGGAGTTTACTTTTATAATTGACGATTTCTTTTCTTTCCATAAACCAATCGATTGTTCGACTCATATTAATCATTTTTCTTAAAAGCATTAGTATCAAATTTCATAAAAGCATCTGTATCGAATTTCTTAAAAGCAATGCCTTCCTTTAATGGTTTTGCCATCTTTAATTTTTTTCTAGAGGTTGGTGACCATGTTAAATGGTTAGGCTGTTGGAACTACATGTTTGGTGTAGCTATAGAGGCTAGAACATGGTGGCACGAGCAGACGGTTAAGTGGTTGGAGCTGTGAAAATGTTTGCTCCTTTTATATTCAGAAAGGTACTACTGTACTACTTGAGTAAATAACATAGCAACCAAAATTTAAACGAATGATAAATTTGCGAAATCTGACTTTTTTCTATTTTCATCCCGAGGTTCTAAAGACATTTGAGACCGAAGAAAGTTACATAGATACAAAAGCTCCAACAGCAAGAGAAAATGAGGTCTGAGTTGAATCAATTAGTTCTATACGTTATTACTCAAACTTAAATGCTAAGGTTTTTGTAATGCATGATGACTAACCGCCAAAAGAGGTGGAACAAATTAGGTGCTCAATCTCGAGTTTGATTAGGTAAGCTATTGTATTCTCAACCATTTTCAGGTCTGGTAGAACCATAGTTTTGTGAATTGTAGTTAATCTTGAAATTTATATTCTATTATTGCAGGAAGGTTGATGAACTGAAGTGTGACAATGAGCAAATACATGAGCTATAGCCAAACACCAGTATGTCTTGTAAGTCCCACTTATTAAAATTTTAATAAACTAATAACTATTTTTGTTTTTCTTACAACTATACAACTTGCTAATTTGTTTAATGGATTCTTTTACGCTTGGTACGTAGTGTATACTCCAAATAACTTGACACTTATATTAATCATAAAGCTTAGAGACAAACTGCTAAATGCCAACACTTTTAGTCGCGAAACCTTATGTAGGAATGCTTAGTACTAATGAATTTGAAAAGTTACTTCGTTTGTTCCATATAATTTCTGCTACCCGCATGAAACTGAATAGGTATGTTTAGGCGCATGACTGTGTATAGTTGAAATTAGATAACTATCTTATCATAGTTTTGCATGAAACTGATTCACCTACCTATTGGACATTGATCATAATTCTTGCTGTTATTATGAGTTGGTATAACATAAACCAAAAGTTTTCCATGAAGCTACAAATGATATGGGTTATTGCAGATTACTTGAAAGTTAAAAAAGTTTAATCTTATATATACATAAGAGATTATGTATGATAAAAGAGAAGTCCAAAATGTCTAATTGTGAACACTAAAATTGCAGATATGGATTTGGATTTTCAGCTCAACTTTTGCTTCATGATTTGTTTTATGCAGGCACAAGTATATGAAGAGTATGATTAGATGACGACGATAAGCTGTTTTGAGTGTGTTCAGTATGTTGGGTTATGAGCAGCCGGTTGACGGAACAGTCATGGTAATGAATAAAGGGGGAATGGATGCAATCAAATTATAAGGCGGCGCATTGCCAAATTTCAGCTTCAAAACATATTGTTGAAGCGGGGGTCGCTGTTATAGGGCATGTAGGATTGACCTCTCATGCCATTAGTGTTCTTGGCTAATTGAGCATGTATGTATGTACAAGTAGCAATGACACGAAACACTATATTACTTTTATTTGCTATTATATTTTGAGTTAAAGATTGTAGATATGTACACACATACTTTTGACAGTAAGGTAGTTTACTTTTGATATATCTTTAAGAATTCGTCAAATTTGTATGTGTATACATAATGCAGAATGATATTACAGAAAATGCCCCGCAGCAACGCGCGGGCAAGCCCACTCGTTTGTATATATAGAAGACGTGGATAAGCGTGTGGGTTCCTTGTTATCTTTAATGTATGGACTCTGGTAGTTGCATTGTTATTGTAGTAAACTATTGACTTTTTGACCTACTGTTACGTTCACACCAATTGTCTATAACGTATAGGAACCGTTACTTTGATTGAATTATTCAAAGTTTGAAATTAATAAGTAACAAAACCACAAACATCAATATCAATATGATGATAAGGGTGAGCTAACTTCAAAAACCCATCCTCAGTTCGGACAAAGCTCATTTTTGAGGAGTCATTAGGTTATTAACTTGAACTTATAAGTCCATAAGCCTAAATTGGTAAACTCATAAAAAGTGAGATATCAGCTTTCCATATTCGGTAAGCCAAGAAAATAAGCTAAACTAAGCACCCCAAATGTGTAGATAAAAAAAGGGGTAAATAGTCATGTTGAGGCTACCCGGAAAAAGTCGAGCCTTTTTTGGCTCTGATGTACGTGGCCTAACGGGTATTTCCGTGGCCGGGACTTTGCGTTGGCCATCCCGTGATGTTTACTTAGCGAGATTTGACCCCTAGTTTCTTCTGAGACCACCAGGACACCTTACCACTAGGCCACCCATATTTTCTTAATATTATTTGTAACATATAAGTTTAGTGATAGTAAACGTTATTGTATGTTGTAGAGATGGCGGGTCTGCTAGGTGGCTGAAAATCCAAAAATGTTTGGACAAAAGAGGAGGAAACATTGCTAGTTGACGCATACATGAAGTTACATCTATCAGGGGAGTATGCATATGCTGATATAGAACCTGCGTATGTTTCGTGAAGAAATGAAAGTCATGATGTCTACCATCCTTAGTCATGTTCTCAACCTAGAGATATAAACATCTCCTTAGTAACTTTGGTTAGGATTTCTTAATATTTTTTTGTTTGTCCATATCTTTTATGTATTAGGATGTATTATCTAAGATGTCTTATTAGGAACTTTTATTAGCTTTATTAGGATGTTTTATCTTGTGTTAAATGTTTTATTTAGGTTTCTTGTTTAGTCATGATTGTGGTTGTGTTCATTTTCTCATGTTTTGGTGTATTGCGCCACTCTTGATTGTATATCCTTTGTTATGTTGTGGCGTGTTGGTATTGCACTAACTAGTTTTTTTAGTACGTCGTTATCGTTTGATTCGTTGGTGCCCTTAACAAGAGGGAGCATATGCCAAGGGGGAGCGTTTGCAACGAATATTTTTTGCTTTGCTTCAAACCTCTTTTTGCATCGACAAAAAGGGAGAGAAAGGATTTAAACTCACCGCTAAATATTTATTTATTTATTTTTTACATAATATGAGTTTATATTTTGTCATTATCCAAAAAGGGATATTGTTACTACAAACAATCGGGTAAAAGCGTTATTTCTATTTTACAATATAATTTCTCTACGTTTTGTTGATCAAACACATAAATACGTATTACGTAAAGTTCAAGTAAACAAGTTTTAAAGGTAATTATCTATTTGAAGTACAAAGAACATTTTATCATACATATTGCATTAAACACTTGCAAAACATTACATACTTCTCATATGCCAATAACAATTGCTGATCAGTATATACAGATTCTACCAGGTAAAATTTAGACATGGATACAAAGAAGCAAAGGAGTGCTTGGGTTATATACAATTGCTGATCTGTATGTTCGGTTTGTGTTTGTGTATCTTGAAGATGTGGATAAGTGTGTTATCTTTAATGTATGGAGGTCTGGTAGTTGCATTATTATTATAGTAGACTTTTTGACGTGGTTCACACCAATTGTCTATGGCGTATTGGAACCGTTCCTTTTATTCAATAATTCAATGTTTGAAAATAATAAGTAACAAAACCACAAACATCAATATCAATATGAATATAGGATAAGGGTGAGCTAACCTAAAAAACCCATCCTCGGTTCGGACAAAGCTCATTTTTTACGAGTCAATAGGTTATCAACTTGAGCTTATGTTGCTTATATAAGTCCATAAAGCCTAAATTGGTAAACTCATAAAAAGTGAGATATCAGCTTTCCAAATTCAGTAAGCCAAGAAAATAAGCTAAACTAAGCACCCATATGTGTAGATAAAAAAAGGGTAAATAGACATGTTGAGGCTACCCCGAAAAATTCGAGCCTTTTTTGGCTATGATGTACGCGGCCTAACGGGTATTCCCATGGCGGGACTTTACGCTAGCCATCCCGTGATGTTTACTTAGCAGATTTGACGCATGGTTTCTTCGAGACCTCCATGACACCTTACCACTAGGCCACCCATATTTTCTTAATATTATTCGTAACACATAAGTTTAGTGATGGTAAACGTTATTGTATGTTGTAGAGATGGTGGGTCTACTAGGTGGCTGAAAATCCAAAAATGTTTGGTTGGCAATTACATGAGTGGATAGGAGAAATCGTGTGTTGTTGCAGATGATCACGTATGGAATAAGTACATCAAGGTATCGACTAAAGTCAAAGCAGCTTATTATTACAAATTTCATAAAACCAAATTAGTTGACGCGTATTTGTAATTCCTTGTAGATTAAAAAAACTGCTAGTCGGTTTAGAAAATGGTCATTTCCTCATTATGACAAGCTTTGCATCATCTATGGTAATAAAGAAAGAGTTAGGGGCCTTCAAGTAACATGGTATTGGAGTTGAAGACCACGTAGAAGAAATCAAAATAAACCAGATTTTTAAAGCTGAAGACGTCGTTGAAGGTGAAGAGAACGCTTAATAAATCAAAATAAACACGAGTTTTGAAGTAGAAGACATTGTTGAAGGTGAAGACAACATTGAAGAAATCAATATAAACACGAGTTTGGAAGCTAAAGTGTTGCATGATAGCGTGGATGTTTCTTTATTCGATGGAGGTAAAGAAAGCGTTGGTAATAAACGCAAAAGAGATGAAACTAGCGAGCTAAATGAAACTTGTGTGGAAACAAAAGTGGCTAAGCAATGAATTGTTGGTGGTTATTCGTCCCAAATCAGGGTGTAGATAATCAACTTCAGCAGAAACGATCAACTGTTTCACCAGAAACAAACAATGGTCGTGATATGAGATACCACCGGTGGTTACGGATATCACTTGAATCGTGTGATCACTTTCCAAAGTAAACTATTCAATTCAATGCCCGGGTATCACGAATATCTACTTGGGATAAGACCAAATGCGATTAGAGAATTAGGCACAATTCTTTAACCCTTGCGCTTATAAGTGTTTTGTGTTTTCTGTGTCTTTCATGCATGTTCGGATCTCCTATTTATAGGAGGTTACTCTTGACCGTTCAATGGAATTATGAGTATTAATCGGCCCATTAATAGCCTCATAATTATCCCCATTATAGTCGTTAGTGGTTACATGACCAATTAAACGTGGTCATAATGATGCATTTGTAGCGTCATTTATCAAGACTTATATCGGTATTTCATAGTGCCTTCATGGTTACATCGATTCGATGGAAACGCCACCGCTTCAAGATAAACACAACTTCGGTGAGATACCACTTCGGTGGAAACACTAATCCCGGCGGAATCGCTTGGTGGAAACACCGATAATCGGTGTTAACCACAACGATACTTTCACCAAGCACTACCAATACATACCACTATTAGAGTCGGGGTGTTCATGGACCTTATGGGTGTACACTCCGTGCCTCCTAACCCATTACAAGGTGTGAACCATCCCACAAGTGCACTAAATTTTCCAACAATCCTCCCAAATTTAGTTCACTCCCTTTGCATGTAAAATAAACATCAAGCAAAACATGTGCATAAACGAAAATGTCACGAGGATTGAATTTCCATCTTAGTAATTACACGTTCAAATATTCGAGAATCGGGGTGTTCTAAGAATTGAACCCTTCAACCCATTTGAATACCAAGATAACTACACACAAGTTTTCAAACACTTAAAAGCTCGACACTATACAAGCCATGTGTCCATATCCAAATTCATAAATGTTGTAAAAGCTAAAAGTCCAAAAGCTTCACGAGCGGCAAAACTTCAACATTTACATAGGTGGTTCCTCTTTATTCATGCTCACGCCAAGCACTTTTTCAAAGATAAGTTAACCATTAAGTAAAGACTTCATCCTCCTTTCGGCGAGCTCGAGCACAACCTTGGGATGTAAAATAAACATGTGCTCCATCCATCGAATGTTCGACTTTCCACATTGAACTCGGCTCCCAAGTTTCCTTAGGAGGAGTTGGGTGTCCTAGCATTCGATGACTAAGTTGGACTTAAACCCATCCCTTTAGCGACTTAATAACCAAGTCTCTAGCCGACCCTTCGTCAAGTGATCGACTAAGTTCGTTGAGATCTCACAAACTCTATAGATACCACCCCATTCATGATAAGCTCACGAATCATGCTATGCCCGACACCTAAATGTCTAGACTTACCATTGTACATCGGCTATAAGCCTTAGCCAATGTAGTTGCACTATCACACCGGATAGAAATAGGTGCTATAGGTTTAGGCCACAATGGAATCTCAAAGCAAGTTTTCAACCATTCGACTTCTTTACCGGTAATGCTAGAGCCACAAATTCGATTCCATTGTTGAACCGGTGATGCAAGTTTGCTTCTTGGATGCCCAAGAAATTGCACCTCCACCAAGTAGGAATACCCGACCACTAGTAGAGCGAATTGTCTTGATTATTCTTGATCCAACTTGCATCGGTGTAACCTTCCAACAACGATGGGTAACCGATATATGAGAGACTATAGTCCATAGTTCTCTTGAAATACTTGATGCCTCGAACTCGCTTGCGATGATGAGCACTAGGATTACTAGTATACCGCTCAATTTTCCCACCGCAAAACCAATATCGGGCCTTGTACAAGTCATGGCATACATCAGCACCAATTACCCTAGAATACTCAAGTTGAGATACTGACTTTGCCATGATTAGGCATCGCCTTCTCACAGTATCCATAGGTGTACTCACCGGAGTACAATCAAAGTAATTGAATTTCCTCGGTACTTCTCAATATAATGAGACCGAGAGATAGAAATTCTTTTACTTTCATGTTTAATCCTAATACCAAGGATAACATCGCCTCCCCATGTCCTTCATGGAGAACCTTGATGACAAAATTCCTTTGTCGGTCAACTGATTTTGGTCGGTGCCAAAGATCAACATGTCATCAACATATAGACAAATGATGACTCCTTTACCGATTCATCAAATTTGCTATATACACATTTGTCGCCTTGGTTAAGAACATAACCACTAGACAAAACCACTTCATCAAACTTTTGATGCCATCGCTAGGTGCTGTTTAAGTCCATAAAGAGACTTAATCGGTTTACACACCTTGTTTTCATTGCTCGGCATGATGAAGCCACGAGGTTGGTTCATATAAACCTCCTCTTCCAATTCACCATTTCGTAAAGTTGTTTTCACATCCATCGATGAATGACCGATTGTGAATAGATGCCATAGCAATCGGCAGCCTTATGGTAATCGATACGAGCCACGTGGGCATAAGTATCAAAATAGTCGATTCGACTTTTGTTTAAAGCCCCGAATAACTAATCTAGCCTTGAACTTTTCAATAGTTCCATCTACCTTCATTTTCCTTTTGAAAATCCATTTGCAACCCGAGAGGTTTGCAACACGGTGGTAGATCAACCAACACCAAGTGTTGTTGCCCATGATGGAATCCATCTCATCATTGATTGCTTCTTTCCGTAAAGCAATGTCCGTGACTTCATTGCTTCTTCAAATGTCTTGGGATCATCCTCAACAATGAAGCAATAGGATTATTGGTCCGAGACCTCATCCCTTGTACCTTCAACTAAGTATAGTTGAAACTCGGTCCAAATGACTTTGGAGTCCCGACCTTTGCTCTTCCCGAGCACGAGTTCGAGTTGTTGAACCACAACCTCATCGGGGACCACCGATGGTTCATCATCGAGGACTTCGATACACCGGTGTCATGAGTTCCATTAGAAATCCTCGACTTGGTCTAGGGACCGATGTGAATCTATTATCATCAAAGTTGCATCCCTTGATTCAATTATAGAGTTAATTGAAACATGTTCATTAGGTTCAATAACATAGAACCTAAAAGCCTTGGAATGCTCAAGATATCCAACAAAGATGCGATCAATGCCTCTTTCACCCAAAGTCTTTGCTTTGAATCGAGAGTCTTCACAATGCCCTACAACCCCGGACCACGAGATAGTTTAGGTTGGGTTTCCTTTTAGTCCGAGTTCATAAGGGTAACTTTGTTCCTTTGTTGGGAACCCTATTTAGCAAATAGCAAGTCTGTTAACATAGCTTCACCCCGAACCCTTGACTCGATCTGAATAGGACAACATGGAATTAACCATCTCAAAGACACCTTTTTCCTTTCGAAATACCATTTTTTGAGGAGTATAAGGGCGATCGTTTCATGGATTATTCCAACAATTGAAAATCACTGAGTTTCCATGTACTCACCTCCCTATCGATCCTTAATCTTTTGATCAAAGACCCAGTTGTAATTCAACTTCGCTTTAAACACTTTGAATTTATCTAATGCTTCATCCTTGGTATGTAATAGATAGACATAACAAAATCTGAAGCATCATCAATAAATGTCACAAAGTACTTCTTATTCCCCAAAGAAGGAGTGGCATGCAAATCACATGTGTCATCGTGAATAAGCTCAAGATCTTAGTCTCACGACTAACACCACGAAAGGGTTTCTTGGTTATCTTGGTCAACATGCAAGTTTTACACTTTTCAAAGGTCCATGTCAAAAGCGAGGATTAAACCATCCCTAGACATATCTTGCATCCTTTTATAGTGAACATGACCAAGTCTAGCATGCCAAAGGTTAGAAACACTATGATCATATGTGGTCACAAAAGTTGAAATAACACTGCTCGGTGGTAATATTAAGCTGAACATTTGATTACATAAATAACCAAAACCAATAAAAACACCACATTTAGAAAGAACAAATTTATCGATTCAATAACTTGTTTATATCCATGATTATTCAAAACACTACTTGAAACCAAGTTTTCCTTATATCAAGAACATGAATAACATTAAACAAAGTTACAATCTTTCGAACTAAACCTAAGATCTACACAACCATGACCATGCACCAAGGTCGTTGACTCATTTCCCATGTGAAGAATAGAACCATCATTCGATGACTCATAAGTCTTGAACCGACTTCTATCTTTGCACACATGAACTGTTGCACCGAGTCAACCCACCATGACATCATCATCCTGCACATAAAAGATTCGATACATATGTAACACAATAAATCGAAAAGACTTATTAAACATATTCGACCTTTCGATGAGTTGGTGAACCACCACTCCCGAACTTTTAGTGCTCGATCCATTGGCTTTACCACCAACATTAACACCCTCTTGCGGTCCCTTTTAATGTGACCCGGTCTTGCCACATTTCCAACAAGTAGGTGTTGCCTTCTTGTTAGGATCCGCCTTGTGTTATCATGATATTTGCACTTGCCTTTGTTGTCATTGTACCGGTGGAGTTGTTATGCTCCACCATATTGACAACAGATGGTCCAAAGAGTGATGCTACTCTTTGGCTTGTCATTATCCTGCTGACTGAGAGAATCCTCAATGCGCAGATGACCGCCCAACTCAACCGAGTTAATTCCTCTTTCTTATGTTTCAAGATATGCTTGAAATCTTTCCAAGAAGGAGGAAGTTTGTCAATAACACAAGAGACCGAAATAGCCTCATCCATGTGCATATTGTGTTGTGTAAACCTTCCAAGTATTCCAAGTTCATTGTATTGTTCCATAACGGTCTTGAATCGGTCATTTTGTAATTTGTGAAATTACTAACAAGGAACTTCTTACTTGATGCATCCTCGACCATATATTTGGCATCCAAGGAATCCATAGTTCTTTGGAAGATTGAGTTCGATAAATATCAAGCAGAGAATCGACATACCATTCTGAATAAGACCTCTGCATATGTAGTCATCATTCTCCCACTTGCTCCTCCTCCCGATCCGCTCCACAGAGCATCATCCCCACCATCATCGAGAATTAGAGTAGTCAACACATAGACCACACTCATGCTTGCGACAAAGAAGTGCATCTTCTTACGCCACCTCCTAAAGTCCACCCTTCAAACTTGTCCGGCTTTGCAAAGTTTGAAGCCATATGTTCATAGCGGCGATTGCCATTGATTATCACAAATTAGTTTACTTTGATTGTTGGTGGTTATTCGTCCCAAATCGAGGTGTAGATAATCAACTTGAAGAACGATCAACTGTTTCGAGAAACAAACAATGGTCGTGAGAATGATACCACCGGTGGTTACGGATATCACTTGAATCGTGTGATCACTTTCCAAAGTAAACTATTTGACCCTAATGCCTGGGTATCACGAATATCTACTTGGGATAAGACCAAATGCGGTTAGAGAATTAGGCACAATTCTTTAACCCTTGCGCTTATAAGTGTTTTATGTTTTCCGTGTGTCTTTCATGCATGTTCGGATCTCCTATTTATAGGAGATTACTCTTGACCGTTCAATGGAATTATGAGTATTAATCGCCCATTAATAGCCTCATAATTATCCCCACATGAATCAATGTAGCGAATTAGATTATGGACATAGTAACGACTCAAATGAAAGATTTAGATGGTCTTACTCTTGATGAACGTCTTTTAGTGGTGTATGTGATTGGTAGGAGTGTACCGCTTTCACTAATGTTTGAGCGGCTGGACGATGAGGAAAGATTCGTATGGCGCAAATGGTTGCTAACAGTTACTATACATAACCTTAGAAAAATAGCTTTTTTTTTTTTTTTTTTTTTTTTTTATGTTGTTACTGTACTAATGTTTTGTGAATCGCGTGACTTCAAGTTATGGTTTAGTAATGGTAGCTAATTTATGCAAGTGTTTGTATAAGTTGAGTTGTGTCTAGATAAGATGGACAATAGATTAGTTCAATAACCAAAGACATGTATTTTAGCATAATGCTTATTTTGTGAACTATGAAATCATTTTGACACAAACCATTTGAGCAAGAAACCGTGACATTGTATTGAATTATCCTTAAGATGCAAAGAATTCCACAAAATCATCTCCAGAAAGATAATTTTCACTGAACTTTTGCATAAATCATCCTTTAAAAGATAGTTTCTTTAGACTTTTGTCTCTTATGGATGATTCATGGTGATATTCTTACTATAGTACAATTAGCGGGATATCCAGCCCATTACATAGCCCGTCCGACCTATGTTCGGTGCGGGTTGTTTTAACCTAACCGGTTCTTCCCACTCACAATCTCTCTCATTTCGGTTTCCTCGATTATTGTGGCTCCTTACCCGATCCGAGAAATGAACAAAGCTAGCTATAGTACCAACCACGTCTTTGCATGCTTTTGCCATCTGCATGCTTTTGCTTTTGCCATTTTTTTTATTTTTTTTAATATATAGCTAATAGTAGTGTGGATGATTCATGGTGATATCTTTTAACATGCATGGTTTATTTCAAAGCGGACAAACTAAATTAACAGTTTTTGGAGTTTACTCTTACAACGATTTTAAAAACGAAGTTAAGCTATTATAACCATTTTTGGCTTAAAAGTTGGTAAATCATAAATGGATATGGGGCTTACATTTCTTTCTTTTGAAACGAGAAGAAAATAAATATCGATTATTAAAAATATAAATATTTGTCAAATAATTACCATTTTCTTACTAGTTTCACTTTTAAATTAAAACGCTGTAAACAAATAAAAGCATTCCCGAACCAAAATGATGCTTTATGTTGACGTTTTCGAGTATCCATTTTCAGGTGTTAAGAATGAATCGCATAGAAGGTTGAGTATGGCCTGGCTTAGCAGACATATGACGAAACTCTACCGGGCTGTGTTCCCGAGGAGTTATGCATTTGGAAATGCCCCCTTAAGACTTGATAATTGTGAACTTATGTAGTAAGACTTGTATTCACCGTATTATGGGATCAATGTAACATTTGACTTGTGTTGTGATGAATGCATTTAGTGTTTCTCTATTTAGACACCTTGTGTTCTTGGTTATGAAATCATACCCGTAAATGCCTTCCGCTCGCCATTTTTGGGTGTGACACCATAAGTTGCAAAGAATTCCACAAAATCATCTCCGAGAAGATAATTTTCGTCCAACTTTTTGCATAAATCATCCTTTAAAAAGATAGTTTCATGGTGATATCTTTTAACATGCATGGTTTATTTGAAACTATAAATGAACGGCTTTTGGAGTTTACTCTTACAACGATATGAAAAACGAACTTAAGCTATTATAACCATTTTTCGTTTAAAAGTTGGTAAATCATAAATGGATATCGGGTTTATATTTCTTTCTTTTGAAACGAGAAGAAAATAAATATCGTTTATTAAAAACATAAATATTTGTCAAATAATTGCCATTTTATTACTAGTTTCACTTTTAAAAGTCAGTAAACAACTAAAAGCATTCCCAAACCAAAATGATGCTTGATTTGAGTAACAAGAGTTTTTCCATTAAAATCTACTTATATCGATAAAGTCAAACTAATATTCTAACATTACTATAAATTATTTGACAAAAATTAAAGTCATAACTTCTCATTTCTTTATTAGCATAACTTTCTCAATATTTATCAGCTTAACGTTTTTGTATAATTTCGCAATATAACTCATCGTCCTTGTATCCGCAATAGCCAGCCCGTTATACAACAATGATAACAAAATAATACTAGTAGGAGGTTACTTAAAAAATAGTAAGTTGTAAAAACATCCAAGTTACATACTCCGTCTCAAAATTTTCAAAAGTGCAAGCAAAGTCTTTATCAAAAAGCTTCAATTCATATTTTGTTCATGTCTAAAGCGATTGACTGATATAGAGTACTCCTCTGATCATATAGGTAAAAGGTTGAATATGAATATTTTGGTCATTTCACTTTTGCCCGAGACGAAAATTAAACATTTTTTTTATTACAAATATCACGTATGCACTTCAAAGTTATGCAAATTGCGCTGATTTACTTTTTAAAAGGAACTATAATAATTGTTAAGAAACTAATTATATTCAACCATTAACATTCATAAACATCAATCATTCTCGATTATGAATCATGGTTGTTAAAATCTCGATCATAATCTTAATTACTTATAATTTTACGATACTAAGAAGCAAAATGATTCAGATGTTACGTAGGTTTTGTGGCAAGCTTAAAATCTTATACGATGCCGATCTCGACTATAAAATCTTAAAATCTAATCTAATTTGATCTTACTTTTTCGAATCGCAAACTAAAAAATTAGTATAAGTTATAGATTATGTTTTATATAATTTTAACAACAGTGTGTTAATCTTTTAGACATTTCATATTCATAATTTAATACAACATTTTTATGAAACATTTATATAATCTTCGATATGAATAAAATAACATTATAGTAGTATTTTAAAATCCAATCTTACAATCTCAATATTGCAAAAAAAATAAATAAATAAATAAAAATTTTAAAAAAATGATGAATATAAAAACACCAATCTTGAAATCTTTGCTAGAAACTACTTACAAACTCCTTGATGTATGGTGGTCTGGTTGTTGCATTATTGCTGTAGTAGACTCTTGACTTTTTGACCTACTATTTAGTTCACACCAATTGTCTATAGCGTATTGGAACCGTTACTTTGATTGAATAATTCAAAGTTTGAAATTAATAAGTAACAAAACCACAAACATCAATATAAATATGATGATAAGGGTGAGCTAACTTCAAAAACCCATCCTCAGTTCGGACAAAGCTCATTTTGTACGAGTCATTAGGTTATTAACTTGAACTTATAAGTCCATAAGCCTAAATTGGTAAACTCATAAAAAGTGAGATATCATCTTTCCATATTCAGTAAGCCAAGAAAATAAGCTAAACTAAGCACCCCAAATGTGTAGATAAAAAAACGGGTAAATAGACATGTTGACGCTACCCGGAAAAAGTCGAGCGTTTTTTGGCACTGATCATGTACGCGGCCTAACGGGTATTCCCGTGGCCGGGACTTTTCGCTGGCCATCTCGTGATGTTTACTTAGCGAGATTTGAACCGTGGTCTCTTCTGAGACCTTCACGACACCTTACCATTAGGCCACCTTTACTTGTTTAATATTACTCATAACATATTAGTTTGGTGATAATCCACCCTCAGTTCGGACAAAGCTCATTTTTGACGAGTCATTAGGTTATCGATTGAGCTTATATTGCTTATATAAGTCCATAAGCCTAAATTGGTAAACTCATAAAAAGTGAGATATACCATCTTTCCAAATTCTGTAAGCCTAGAAAATAAGCTAAACTAAGCACCCCATATGTGTAGATAAAAAATGGGTAAATAGACATGTTGAGGCTGCCCGGAAAAATTCGAGCCTTTTTTGGCTATGATGTACGCGGCCTAACGGATATTCCCATGGCCAGGAATTTGGTCTCTTGTGAGACCTTCAAGACATCTTACCACTAGCCCACCTTTACTTGCTCAATATTACTCGTAACATATAAGTTTAGTGATGGTAAACGTTACTGTATGTTGTAGAGATGGCAGGTATACTAGGTGGCGGAAAATCCAAAAATGTTTGGACAAAAGAGGAAGAAACATTGCTAGTTGACGCAGTACGTCATGAAATTACATCTATCAGGGGAGTATGTATATGCTGATATCGAACCTTAGTATGTTCACGCAGTGCAAAGTTTTGATTCAGAAAACTTTATTAAGACTAGGATGAAGTTTTTAAGAAAAACTTCAACATTGTGCATGACATATTGGTCGGCACACATGTCCGGATCTAGTTGGGACCCTGTAAGGCTGAGTGTTATTGCAGACGATAAAGTATGGGACAAGTACATTAAAAGTAAGTTATCAGCAAACATCCTTATTACTCATTTGATCTCTTGTCAGTAAAATGTATCCCAAATTGATCCATTGGGTTAACCCACACCAGGCCCTCGTACCGGGCGAGCTGGGCGACAGCCGGGCATCATACTTAAATCGATGTTCTATATTTTGTGAGGACAAGAGCAAATTATGAAGAATAATTAAGATATTGGTTTTCATGGTAGTGGAGCGAAGCGTGATATGTATGGAGAGGATAGAAAAAGTAGACTTAGGTGTCTTTGGTTTGTTGCTATGAATCACACTTGGTATAACTTTAATAAGAGGGTAGAATGAGTATGTGTATTAGATGGAATCAATTCCAATATCATTGTTTGGTATAGCCAATTAGATTTGGGTATCATAAAGTGAGCCCCGACATATGAAGTGAACGATCAAACAAATAAATATTTTTCATGAATTATTTGATTATCTAAAGATAAAAAAAGAGTGGATACCACGATATACTATCAAACCAACATTATGATGAGGAATGGAGTGTGACTAATATCTTGCTATCATAGTCTTAGACATCAAACAAACAATGTTATTCACAATTAAAGTATTATGTGATTGTCATTCCAAGTTACCAAACACACCCTTATTGTTATGTAAGGTCTAACGTGGGTGAGTGAGTGGCACATGAGGAATAGAGTTAAAACTGATACTCCATATTACAATATATTGTATGTAGTTAATTTATCCATTTAATTTTCTCCAAAACTTCAATCGTCTACTTTTTACTCGGAAAAAAACTTCCTACTTTTTTGCATCATTGTAAATTTGAATATGGATTATGGATGTTTATTTTAATTGTTTTTGTGTTACAACAGTTTTTCGTTTTCAAGTGACTAATTTACGGAGACCGAATACATCGTCAAACTCACTTAAATAAGATAAACCCTTCTTTCTTTCTTTTTTATGAGTTTGGCATAGCCGCTTTTAAAGTCTGTGTACTTAGCAAAAATTGAAAATGACACATCTCATATTTTAGTGACGAGGGTCACAATTATTTGCCATTAAACCATCCATGAATGATTAAAACTAAAGATGTTTATATTGTAGTTAAAAAAAAAATAAATAAATAAATAAAAAAAAAAAAAAAAAAAAATCTCATTTTATGAGTTTACTAAATACTAATATTTTATAGCATATGTTGGTTCAATTATTAATTTTATAGTGTTGGACTTTCATAAGATTTAAGATTTACAGTTAATTATTACAATTAGTTCGTGATACTGTGATATTTTATAGCAAATGCTAGCTATAATGAGGTAACTGTTAGACGATATATTGTACATGGCATGTTAGTATTTTTATTATGTAGGCCTAGCCATGGGTTCTAGAATAATCTTATGTTCTTTATTTATTGGTTTTGTGTAACCTAATGAAAATCAAGGGAGATAATTACCTTTCTTCATGGTAATCAAAGCCATCTACTTTTTCTCCTAATTTCTCTCTAGTTCTCATCCCTTAATCTCCTTCTAAAAGTCACGCATGTGTTTTCTCCAAAAAGCAGCTATTGTTGACCTATTAGATATTTATATATGAATTGTTAATTGATTATATAAGAGACAAGAGTGTGTTCTGTTCCATTTGTTCAATCTCTACGAAGTGTGCCATTAATTGTTGACTTATTACTCTTGGTCTTGTATCAATTATTCAATTGATTGTTCAAGAAAAGAAAAAAGGGGTACGTTCTATTATTATGTTCCAATTTCTACAGTAGCATTAATTGGTTTCTTCATTGTTTTCGACAACCAATCTTAATTAGATATTAATTTAGCCGCTCGTCTTATATATTGCTTGGTACTAATGGCTAGTATGTCCCGGATTATTGTCGGAATTTTGCGAAATGTTTTTGAAAATTTGGTGATAAATGCAAGTTCATCCATGATAGTAGAAGAAAAAGTGTCTATGGTCAATGGAGTAATATGGGATATAACCTTTGTGGCATTAATTTTGGTCCAAATGCACTGACCCAAACAAGTTGGGTTCCTCGTGGGCTATACCAACATAGACAGCAGGCCCAACAACATGCATACTATACCAATCCTAATTCGTCACAACAGCATGTAGCACAACCAATTCAAAATGGCATATTAGGTCCGGCTCCTGTTTACGTTCCGACACACGGGACTGCTCTTCCAAGTGCATTTATGACTCTTCAAGACCCGACATGGAATATGGACACAGATGCATCTTCTCATTTAAATTCTAATGCAAGTAATTTAGGTACAATTTTTAATAAACATTTATACCCATATGTACACGTTGGTGACGGTAATTCCATTCTCGTTATCAATACTGGCCATAGCATTATTCCATCTCCTCATCGCCCACTTCACCTTCATAATGTTCTTGTTACTCCTAACATCATTAAAAATCTTATTTCTATTCGTCAATTCACTAGGGATAATAATTGCACTATTGAATTTGACGCCTTTGGTTTTTCTATAAAGGATTTCCTGGCCCGTCATATCCTCCTTCGATGTGACAGTTCGGGTGACCTCTATCCAGTTACCAATCCGTCCACTATCCCTACTGCTTTACTTTCCACAAGTTCCTCCACGTGGCACCAACGCCTCGGACATCCCGGTGACGAAGTGCTACGTTCTCTTGTTTCACGTCAATTTATTTCTTGTAATAAAGAAAAGTCTTCTCATGTTTGTCATACTTGCCAACATGGAAAACATGTCAAGCTTCCTTTTTATAGTTCGGATTCTATTGTTGAACATTGTTTTGATATTATTCATTCTGATTTATGGACATCTCCTATTGTTAGTTCTAGTGGTTTTAAGTATTATGTTATGTTTCTTGATCATTTCTCTCACTATATGCGGATATATCCTCTTCGAAATAAATCTGACATGTTCGCCAAATTTTTGCATTTTCGTAACTATGTTAAAAATCAATTTAAATGTGAAATCAAGAGTTTTCAATGTGATCATGGTGGTGAGTTCGATAATCACCAAATACATACACTTTTTGCTAATCATGGTATTCAACTTAGGTTTTCTTGCCCAAAAACCTCTCAACAAAATGGCAAGGCGGAACGAATGATACGAACAATAAATAACGTCATTCGTACACTCTTGTTTCAAGCACACCTACCCCCTCCTTTTGGGTCGAGGCTCTCCACATGGCTACTTATCTCCTAAACCTTCTACCATCAACCGCTATCAACAATGAAGTTCCCTTCACAAAACTTTTTAACAAACAAACCGACTACTCCCGTTTACGCATATTTGGGTGCCATTGTTACCCTCATCTTCCCTCAACCCATAAACTTGCGCCCCGCGCTACCCCATGCATCTTCTTGGGCTTTCCCGCCTATCACCGTGGTTTTCGTTGCCTAGACCTTGAAAAAAACAAAATTATTCTATCTCGTCATGTCACCTTCGATGAAACACAATTTCTGTACCGATACATGACACCCACGTCACCACCATCCTATACCTTCTTAGACACCCCCCCCCCCTCATCTCCCACGTCTTAACTAATCCCGTAACTCCTACCCCTTCTTCACAACCTCTACCTAATGCACAACACAACCACCAACAACCCGATCCAAACATCCACACAACCTATAACCAATACCCGCCCACTGATCAAACTCAAACAACCCAAAACTACACCCAACCCAATACACCAACCCATGACATAACCCACAAAACTGTCCACAACAGCCCACAAACACAGGCCCAACAATACCAACACAACCCTTCACCGCAACCCAATATAGCACCCCCCCCTCAATGCATCCCAACACCGAACAATCCACATCAACAGCCTCGGCCCATTCCTCTCAACCCACTAACGAATCCCCTCGTACTCACCCCATGGTCACTAGGTCTCAATCTGGCATTGTCAAACCCACTGATCGATTATCCTTACATACGTCTCTCATTTCACATATACCTAAATCTTCGTCTCTCGCTCTAAAAGATCCTCAATGGCGTAATGCTATGTATGATGAGTATAATGCGTTAGTTAAAAATGGTACTTGGATTATTGTATCAAGGCCCACTGGTGTTAATATGGTTCGTTCTATGTGGTTATTTAAGCATATGTTTCATGCTGACGGGACTTTGAGCCGCTACAAGGCTCGTTTGGTTGCTAATGGAAGTAGTCAGCAACTTGGTATTGATTGTGACGAGACCTTTAGTCCGGTTGTTAAACCGGCTACCATCCGCACTGTTCTGAGTCTTGCAGTATCTCGCAAGTGGCCTATCCATCAGCTTGACGTTAAGAATGCATTTCTTAACTGTGATTTATCTGAGACTGTCTATATGCATCAACCACCAGGATTTGTGGATTCCCGGTACCCTCATCATGTTTGTCTTTTGCAGAGATCTTTATAATGGATTGAAGCAAGCACCTCGTGCTTGGTTTCAGCGGTTTGCAGGTTATGCCACTCGAGTCGGGTTTTACCAAAGTCGTTGTGATTCTTCATTATTTATTTTGCGACAGGGTTCTCAGGTTGCTTATCTACTTATCTATGTGGATGATATTATACTTACAGCTTCTTCTCCTGCTCTACTTCAACAGATCATTGCTTCTCTACATAGTAAGTTTGACATGACTGACCTTGGGGTACTTAATTATTTTCTTGGTATATTTGCTACTCGCCATTCTACAGGGTTGTTTCTATCTCAGTGGAAGTATGCTATTCAGCTTCTTGAGCGTGCACACATGGCTAATTGTAACCCTTCTCGAACACCAGTTGATACAGAGTCCAAACTGGGTCCCGAAGGTGTTCCAGTTCAGGATCCTACCTTATATCGCAGTCTTGCATGTGGTCTTCAGTATCTCACATTTACACGACTGGATCTATCTTATGCAGTGCAACAAATTTGTCTTTACATGCATGATCCCCGCGAGCCACATTTAGCTACCCTTAAACGTATTTATGATACATTCAAGGGACTTTGGATTTTGGTCTTCACTTATATTCATCTTCCACCACGTCTCTTGTTGGTTATACAGATGCTGATTGGGCGGGTTGCCCATCTACACGACGGTCCACTTCAGGTTATTGTGTTTTTCTGGGTGATAATTTATTGTCTTGGTCTTCCAAGCGTCAACAGACCTTCTCCCGTTTTAGTGATGAAGCTAAGTACCGGGGTGTTGCTAATGTTGTGGCTGAGACTGCATGGCTTCGTAATCTTCTCCGTGAGCTACACTCTCCTCTGTCTACTGCCACCCTTGTCTACTGTGATAACGTTAGTGCCGTTTATCTGTCTACTAACCCTGTTCAACACCAACGGACCAAACATATTGAGATAGACATACATTTTGTCCGTGACATGGTTACTGCTGGTCAAGTGCGCATTGTACATGTACCCTCTCGTTATCAGTATGGATATCTTCACCAAGGGACTGCCTTCCGCATTATTTGAAGAGTTTCGATTACGATATATTGTACATGGCCCGTTAATATTTTTATTATGTAGGCCTAGCCCAGTCCATGGGTTCTAAAATAATCTTATGTTCTCTATTTATTGGTTTTGTGTAACCTAATGAAAATCAAGGGAGATAATTACCTTTCTTCAGTAACTAGTGTTTGTTCTTTAAGAAATGCATAACTCATTGTTTATACAAATGTACACTAGTTATCACATTAGCAATTGGTAACTTTGTGTATGAGGTAACTAGTGTTTTTCCTTCTATCCAAAACTAGTTATAATGTGACTAGCAATTCTAAAAATCCCCAAAAATAATCTACACAAATAAGTCAATAAGCCCTCAAATAAGCTCCATGGTTTGGTGTAACACCCCCAAAATATCGCAGCAGAATATAGTGTCACTAGGGTATTACTTCATAGCACAAAGTACAAGTGATGAGTGTGTAAATACTCATCATTTTTGTACAAATTAGATCGCAAAACATCTCGAAAATGCTCGAAATGCATCAAAATGATAAAATATCACAAATAAGTGTTTTATGTGTTTTAAATGCAAAATATCAAAATCGTGAAAACGTATCAAGTTTGCATAATTGGCGCTTTAGTCCCCAAGTTTCAAAAGTTGTCAAAAGCAGTCCACGTAAATCCAAATAAAGAAAAATATCATTTTGAGTCCCTAGATTCCTAAGTTGTCAAAATTGATCCTTGAGATTCAAATTTACAACTTAGGTCCCTGAACTTTGAAATTTAGCAAAAATAGTCCTTGGAAAATCAAAAATGTCAAAACTAGTCCTTGTACTATTAAAGTTTGTCAAATTCAGTCCTTATGTTAACTTTGTGAAATTGGCAGTTTGGTCCCTCATAATTCAGAAAGTGCAAGATTAGTCCTTGTCATCTAAACATAAGACTTGTCAAAACCATTTGACCCCCTGCCATTTCACCATTTTGGACCCCCTGTCTTTTCCCTTTTGGACTGCCTGGTCAAATAAGTCAAACCTCCAGCCTTCCCTCTCACCACTGTACACATGTCTTCCCCTAGTTGCCTGCAACTATCAGCCACCCTTCCCATCACCTTTTCCCCTTTCCTCCACCCCCTCATCATCACTAACCCCCCACAATAAATGCCACCCCCCCTAGCAGCTAACACAGGCCTACAAGTCAAATATAGGCTTTCCCGCCAAATTGTTAAAAACGGCTAAAATGGTCAAAACTCACCCATTGGCCAGGAAAAGAGGTGGGATCTGTTCAGAGACACGTGGAGAGCTAGTTTTCATATAAAAAGAGGAAGAAGGAGGAGAGAAGAAGTAGTTACTTAGTTTTTAATTTAATGTATGTCGTTTTTTATAAAACTGTCTTAATTAGTTTATGATTTTGTATCTTTAAGCTTTAGTGTACTAAAACCAAGTGTTTTGATCATTGTAACTCAGTTTCAAAGTTTAATTCAATGGTTCATTTATAATTCAAGTTTCAAGTTCACTGTTTCAAGTTTAAATATCAAACTGCATTATCCAAGCTTCAACAAGCTTAATTTTAAGTTCAAATAAGTTCATTGAAGCTGCTTATAGCTTTTAGTGAGCTTTTCAAGCAGGTACAAGCAATTTGATCTTGGGTCAACAAAAGTCAAACTGGGGTAAGATTGATGCAGAAATGGAATTTGGTGATGCAGACATGGATTTTGGGTGATTTAGAAGCAGTGTGTTTGGTTTAGAATAGGTAGAAGTTCATTGGTTCAGTTTCAAGCCACTGTGGCTAAAGGACCCTTTTGTAAGTAAGTTTCAAGGTTTCATTGCATATGATGTATTTGTAGTTGTAAACTGTTAAAACCTGTTCAACTAGTATTAATTAAGTTAGTTTAACTTAGTTTGATCAGTAATAGTAGCTAGAGTAGAGATTAGATCAAGTTTTAATTACAAATTAGTAGTTAAAAGGGTGTTTGGATCAAGTGCTTAACTGTGTTGGAAGTTTAGTCGTAGTAGTTATCTATTGGTTCATGCTTTTAATTCTATTTGCAATCATATCTCATCTCATTTAGTGCCCGCAAAACACTCAAAGTCAAATTCATACTCAACTCGTCCTAGTCACTTAACTGTTGTAATTTTACAAAGCCAAACTCTTGTTTTGTGCTTAAAACTCATAAACAAAGCTTGCTGTAGTTCCATTTCATCACTAAACAACATAATCAGTCCATAAATCAGCTTTAAAATTCAAGAAAGTCAACTTTTCAATTTTTGTCAAAAAGTCAAAAACTTGCAAAACACAGTTTTGGCCCAACTAGAAGGATTTTTCTTGGGCTCATTTCTGAACCAAATCAAGTGAAACTCTGGGATTAAGAACTTCAACTGGTCAAATTACTTATCATGATTTTTGTTAAATTTTAGAAATTTTCTAAAAGCTCCAACAGAGCTTGTCAAACAGGCTCGGCTTGCTTCTGCTCATCAAACTCAAGATTGATCGAGTTTTTCTCGAATCTTGCACAGGTTGCACAGAGCTCATAAGAGCTTATCTTTGGCTCATCTTTGGTTTAAACATAGTTAGCCAGGTCATCTTGAGGATCTCACCTCTGTTTTTCCATTTGAGCTTATTGAATAGCTGGTGCTTAAGCTCAAAGTTGTTCCCTCACACTGTTTTAGCAACTTAACTCAAATCAATCAAATCACAAGCAGTTGCAATTCAGAGGTCAAGACTTGTTGTTTTTAGTTGATTTAGATTACTTTTAGCATAAAATAGCTTCTGTGAAAGTGTGGTGCTCAGTTTGAACCTTGTGCTTATTCAAAGTGCTTATTAATAAGCACTTACAACTGCAGTCTCAATTTCCTCCACACAACACCATGTTTTTCTATTTTTCCTAGATTCATAATATCATTTTAGAGTTTTCCTAAAATTTTCATAATTTTCCAACACTGTTTGCTATTTTTCTTAATTAAAAACAGCTTTTAGGTAATTTTAAATAGCTTTTAATACATTAAATCGAAAAGTCCAAAAAATAATTTTTCATTTTATTAAGTTTAGATAAATATAAAAAGTAAAAAGTAATTTTCCAGATTTTTCATAGTTTATTTTGTAATTTTTAGTAATTTAATTAGTTTTAATAGTTTAAAATTCAAAAAAAAATAGAAAAATAATCGAAAAATATAAAAATAGTTTTGAAAATTCTTTTTGTTATTTTAGATTTTTCCAAGTCATAATTTTATTTTTCTAGGTTTATTTCCTATTTTCTTGTAATTTAGGTTATTATTAAATAGTTAAAATAGTTTTAATTAATAATAATTAGATAAATAGTTATAAAATAATTTTCTTTTTCTTAAAATTTTCTTATATCATTAGGTTTGTAAAAATATCATTTTCATATTTTTAGGATTAATATTGTGTAAGTTTCACGCTTTTATTTATGACGTCACGTAGTTTTAAATTAAGTTTTATAAAAACATAAAAACAAAAACATCGCTTAAAATTAGTGATAGCGTTTATTTAATATAGTTAATCTTTTAATTTCCTTTAATTTGCATTTAAGCCACTGTAATTTATAAATAACCCAAAATCCTTACCGATCACTATCCCAGTGGTTATTCGACATCCGATTGTGTTAAACACCACCATCCTCCGTGGGACTTAACGACCCTGGAATCCACTTGTATTCTCCCGATCTAAATTGCAATTGGTGTGTGAGCTGTTTTAAGTTCCTCACGGTGGTCATTCACAAGTGGCTAGCAAGCGTGAAAAACTTGACGGTTTTGCACCAATCAAATTTTGGCGCATTGCCGGGGAGGTCAGAAGCGTGTTCTAAGCATTTTCAGATCTGCACTTGCACATATACCATAGTTTGTAAAAGTCGGTTTTGTAAAGTTATAACAAAATCAAAAGTTCATTAACACTTTTCCTAAAGTGTTAAAACACCAAACAAAATATAAAACAACAAAACAATCGTAACGTTTTCTATCTTGTGTTTCTTTTAAGGTGATTCTTAAAGAAATACGATTTGGTTAAACGAGACGATACCAAAAATATTGTCCAAAAGTTTTAAACCCATCAAGACAAATCTATACCTACGTCTTTTCAAAGGATACTTAATATATACATAAAATCAACCACCGCAATCAAGGCAAAGCACTACCTAACTGGGGTGCAACCATAATAAGTTCCCAACATCGATTTAAACTTGCCTTTGTGTCCTTGTGATTTGGTGTACCTTTTCAAAGAAGCCATTTCACTTGTGATTATTGGTTAAGTTCACTTGTCGCTTTGCCTCGCATTTGTTTTGAAAACCGATTTTTATACTTAGTGCATGCGACTGTTCTTCCGGGTTCTACAAGTCCATTGTCGAACTTGAAAGATTCCTCAGAGCGTGAGGACGCTCGCTCCTTCACCGTGGATCGAGGAACGCCTACCACCACCACCACCGCCATAATGGCGTAAGACAAGCCGATGAACGAGCTTCCAAGCACCCATCGAGGGTTACGGAGATGTTATTGTTGTCCCAAATCGTGGTCGACACTTTTGAGCTCAAAACCGGGTTACTTAACACGCAACCCAAAGCCAATTCTATGGTTTTGAGCGGATGATCCTCATGCACACATTCGATGGTTTAACAAGATTGCATCTACCATCAAGTACAAGAATGTCCCACATGAAGCTATCAAGCTTCTTCTGCTCCCATTTTCTGTAGGACAAGCCCGAATTGGCTTCGAGAAACAACCCCTCGCTCCATTGAGACATGGGAAGATCTAGTCACAAAGTTTGTGAACGAATTCTATCCTCCATCCCGAACTACAAGTCTTAAGAATGAGATAATGAAATTCTCTCGTAGATTTGATGAATCATTCGGGAGGCATGGGATCGTTACAAGAACCGCTCGTAAGTGTCCGCATCATGGTTTTTCCGAGTTAATGCAAATGGATACTTTCTACAATGGTCTCGAACCGACTAATCAAGACTCTTTGAATGCCTCCGCTGGAGGTAATTTCTTGAGCAAGACCACAAAAGAAGCCTTGCAAATCATTGAAAACAAGTCCCAGTCCGTCCTTTCCGCACAAAGACATATCATATCGAGTCTAATCTTGGACCTTCTACTTTCATCTCCGTGAGTACATCTAGCACCGATGCTAAGATTGACAAACTCACGGATATTGTTCAGCTTTGGTTCTTGCTAACTAAAGAAAGTCACTTTCACACAAGCACCATCATATGGTGAAGTGAAGAAAGTTGAAGTTTGTGTTACTTGTGGTGGTCCTCATGCATACTACAACCGCATCGCCACCGATGGTAGTCCTTTTGAAGCTAATGCTATAGCCGGTACTTCAAATCAAGGAGGTAATCAATACCGTCCTCAAAATGAACCAAACTACCGAGCTAACACTTATCGTGCACCACCGGTTTCAACCGTAATCCTAACTGAATCGTAACCAACCTAGAATGGACCAAGGTTATCAAAACCAAGGTAATTTCTATTCGGACCCAATCAAGGTTTCCAACATCAAGGAAATCTTAATCAAAACACTTACAATCGAGGGAATCAATTTCAGGGAATATGAACCCTAATCAAGGGAATTCGCTATAACCGTAACATACGACCTCAAATTATCCCTCCACCTCCTCGTGTCAACATCCGATGAGCTTTAAAGCAATTCATGAAAACTCAAGAGGAGACAAACAGTTGTTGGTCGACCGATCATGAATTAAAGAAGTCTTTAAATGATCGACCCTGCCTCGTGTACTTTACCTAGCAACACGATCGCTAATCCGAGGGGCGATGCAAAGGCGATCACAACCAAGTGGTACTTCATATGATGGACCCGCTTATTCCTACTACCTCTTCTTCTTCTCCCGAAGGTAGTGGAAAGTGAACCCAGGCGACAAAGGACACGAACTTCCTACTAATAACGGAGGTACCAGACCGCCCATCCTCGTGTTGTCCGAAACCCAATACCAAACTCAGAGTTGTTTTGAACCTCCAACAGTAACCCCAAATCCAAAACTTCTATTCCTTACCCATCACGCTTACATGAGCAAAGCTCCGCGAGAAAGCTGGGCCAACAAATGGAAAAATTCTTTCAAATTTTCCAAGAACTTCATTTTGACATAAGCTTCGCGGATGCTATCATGTTGATGCCCAAGTTTGCATCAACTCTCAAGCACATGTTAAGCAACAAGGAAAAGCTGCTTGAAATGGCTAAACTCCTTCAACGAGAACTCGCTTCCGATTATCTTGAAGAAGCTTCAGAAGCTTGGAGATCCCGGAAAGTTCCTCTTACCTGTGTATTTCGAGAATGGTTGAATGCTTTGCCTTAGCCGATCTTGGTGCAAGCATAAACCCGATGCCTCATTCAAGATGGAAGAAACTTTCTTCCTGATCTTACTCCTACATGCATGACTCTCGAGCTTGCAGATCGTACAATATCACGTCCTCTTGGAATTGCCGAGGACGATTTGTGAAAGTAGGAAAGTTCCATTTTCCACCGACTTTGTAGTTGTTGATTTCGATGTCGATCCACGGGTTCCTCTCATTGTTGGAAGAGGATTCACGAGAACGGGCCGTGCTCTCATTGATGTATTTGAGCAAGAAATCACATTACGTGTTGGTAATGAAGTCGTCACCTTTAACCTTGATCAAACTTCGAGGTACTCCGCAAACTATGATTCGAGTCGGTTAACCGAATAGATATCATTGATGTTGCTTCAAGAGTACTCTCAAGAAGTTCTTGGTTATTCTCATAATTACGTGAGTGGGATCCCACCACATCTTCTCAACCTATCATAGCCAATTCTACCCCTTCTCTCACTCCGTTTGAGGGAAGCGACTTCATCTTGGAAGAGATTGAAGCATACTTGGCTAGTGATTTTGTTCCATGGGAAATTGATCACGCCCAATTGACATCGAGGGGACATACTTCTCATTGAGAAGTTGCTTAAAGATGATCACTCATCAACCCTCATAATAGTGATGCAATTCGGCAAGAGATTAATCACCATGAGATTAATCCGAGGAGATATTCTTACTCTTGAGAAGTTGTTAAATCAGACACTTCTCTCCACTCCCTCCCGCCAACCTTCATAACAAGGAAGTCAAGTCGGTTGAGAAAATCAAGAATTTCAAGTCGAACTTAGGACTTACCACCTCATCTCGAGTATGCATTTCTTGAGGGTGATGATAAATTGTCCGTCATTATTACTCGAGATTTGAGTAAAGATGAAAAGATCGCTCTCATAAAGGTCTTGAAGTCACAAGCAAGCAATTGCTTGGAAACTCTCCGACATTGCGGTATCAACCCCGAATTTTGTACTCACAAAATCTTGATGGAGGATGACTTCAAGCCGTTAGCTCAACATCGTAGGCGGTGAATCCAAAATCCATGATGTTATCAAACAGAGGTTATCAAACTTCTTGATGCGGGATTGATTTACCCAATCTCGTATAGTCCTTGGGTTAGCCCAATTCACTATGTTCCAAAAAGGGTGGCATAACTGTTGTCACGAATGAAGAAAACGAGTTAATTCCAACTCGATTGGTTACGGATGGCGTGTGTGTATTGACTATCGTAAGTTGAATGACGCCACCCGAAGACCATTTTCCTCTACCCTTCATGGACCGTATGCTTGAGAGATTAGCGTGGAATGAGTACTATTGTTTCCTTGATGGTTTCTCGGGTACTTTCGATCCCCATTGATCCACGTAATCAAGAGAACCACATTCACCGCCCATACGGAACTTTTGCCTACAAACGTATGCCTTTTGGCTTATGTAATGCTCCCGCACGCTCCAACGATGTATGATGGCCATATTCCACGACATGATCGGGAAACAATGGAGGTGTTTATGGATGACTTCTCACCATTGGGGATTCATTTCAGACATGTCTCTCCATTTAGACAAAATGCTTAAAAGGTGTGAAGACACCAATCTCGCCTAAATTGGAGAAGAGTCACTTTATGGTCAAAGAAGGCATAGTCCTTGGCCATAAGATTTCAAAAACGGATTGAGGTCGATAGAGCAAAGTTGATGTTATTGCTAACCGCTTCATCCTACTACCGCCAAAGGTATTAGGAGTTTCCTTGGTCATGCCGGGTTTTATCGTAGATTCATACAGATTTTTCTAAAATCGCTCGCCTATGACCCATCTTCTTGAAAAAGAAGCTCTTTTATCTTCTCTCCGAGTGCGTCGAAGCTTTTGAAACACTAAAGAAAAAGCTACTAAGCACCCATTCTAGTTGCCCCGATCGGGATTTACCCTTTGAGCTCATGTGCGATGCAAGTGATTTTGCTATTGGTGCGGTCTTGGGGCAACGAAAAACCAAGCATTTTCACCTATCCACTACGCGAGCAAGACTATGATCAAGCTCAAACCCATTACACCACTACGTAAAAGAACTATTAGCCGTGGTGTATGCGTTTGAGAAATTTCGCCATACCTCATCTTGACCAAATGCGTGGTGTATACGGATCACTCGGCTCTCAAATATCTCTTTGCAAAACAAGATGCAAAGCCGAGATTGCTCCGTTGGGTTCTCCTCCTCCGTGAATTTGATATCATTATACGTGATAAAAAGGAGCCGAGAACCTGGTCACGATCATCTGTCGATTAGAGAACCCTCACCAAGATGTGTTCGAGAAAAGGAAATAAATGAAACATTTCCTCTCGAAACACTCAATGCGGTTTCTTTTCGTGGAGACTCTACTACCCCATGGTTTGTCGACCGCGAAATTACCATGCGGGTAACTTCATAGTGAAAGGATGTCGTCCCAACAGAAGAACAAATTCTTCAAAGATGTTAAACATTACTACGGGACGACCCTACTTATTTAAAATTTGCGGATCAAGTCATCAGCGATGTGTATATGGTCGAAGCTATTGACATTCTCAAAGCTTGCCATGCCGACCCATCTTGGGACATCATAGCCCCAACTACACCCAAGAAGGTGTTTGATTCGGATTCTATTGGCCCACAATTTACAAGGATGCTCACGAATTTGTCAAAGCACGCGACGCTTGTCAACGTCACGGAATATCTCACTAAGAAATGAAATGCCGAAACGCCATTCAAGTGTGTGAGATTTTTGACATCCGGGGCATTGACTTTACGGGGCCATTTCCTTCTTCTCGCGGTAATAAGTACATACTCGTGGCGCTGACTACTTGTCAAAATGGGTTGAAGCTAAGGCTTTGCATACCAATGATGCCCGAGTTGTTTTGAAATTCTTGAAATCTCTTTGCTAGGTTTGGAACTCCACGAGCCATAATCGATGATCGTGGTACGCATTTGCAATGACTAGTTTGAAAGAGTCATGCGAAGTATGGTGTCACTCACCGCCTCATCGCTGCACCACCCCAAACCAGTGGGCAAGTGGAAGTTTCAACCGGGATTAAAGAATTACGGAGAGGACGGTTGGCGAAAACCGTGCCTCTTGGTCGGATAAGCTAGATGACGACTGGGCCTTCCGTACGACCTATAAAACACCCATCGGGTGTACTCCATACAAGCTTGTATAACGGAAGGCGGTCATCCGCCGGTTGAGCTAGAGCACAAGGCATACGGGCCTCAAGCATGCCAACTTCGATATTCAGACACCGGTGATCACCGGAAAGTTCAAATGAATGAATTAAATGAACTCCGTGATCAAGCATACGAGAACTCTTTGATCTACAAAGAAAAGACAAAGAAGATTCATGACTCTAAAATCAAGAACCGCGTTTTCAACGTTGGTGATCGAGTCCTTCTTTTCAACTCCAAATTGAAGATTTTCTCGGGAAAGCTTAAATCCCGTTGGTCTGGTCCATTTACTATCACTAAGGTTTATCCTTATGGCACCATTGAGTTATCTCAGCCCGATGGATCAAACTTTAAAGTAAATGGTCATCGGTTGAAGCATTACTTTGGAGAGGACATTCCCCCTGTGATTGTCCCGGATCTACAAACTTTCCCCATGAACCAATGAATGCGGGGATCGAGTCAAGCTAGCAACTTCGGTAATCAAAAATAAGAGCATGCCATATGGGTTTTTCACCCATATTTACGAGTCATCTGTCAAGTTTGTTACGGTTAGCCATTCATGTGGCTAGCTTGTGTGACAAAACTTGACAGCTTTAGCTTTTCTTTCTACTTTCTACCACCCTAGTGTGGGGAGATGCCCGGATGTTGTATATACAAGAAAAACCTCTATAAATTAATACTCGATAAATTAATAACCTCGATAAAATTAATAATTTGTCCGGTCCCAACTTGGGACCAGTACAAATTTAGACCCCAATCGATAAAATAATAAGATAATAATTTTTTTGAAACCCCAGTGTATATATATTAGTCCCAACGAAACTATAAATTAATAATTACTAAAAATTTCATATATATGTATATATGTGTGTATGTGTGTGTGTTTCAGAGAGAGATACACTCAAAATCCTAAGATTGTTTAGTAAAAAATGAATCCATAGTCACTTGTTTTTTGTTGAACTCCAAATCTATATTGAGTTTATCTTACAATCTCCTTATTGCACTAAAGAGTTGGTGCGTTGTCTTCTCGTATTGCAACAAAAAGTGTTAATTTTATTTTCATAAAGTGTGAATGTTAATTCATAAAATGTTAATTGAAACTTGTTTTTCAAATTTATTTCGTCTCTAATGAGTATACATTGCAACTAGCTAGTATATTAGATTTGAAAATTTAATGGTCATACGTAAAACCTCTTTAAATTAATAAATTATTAATTTATCGATATAATAATATCTCGTTAAATTAATAAAATATCCCGTCCCAACACTATTAATTTAAAGAGGTTTTATTGTATATAAGAGTTTCAAAAAAAAAAAAAAAAAAAAAAAAATCCTTGCTAAATAATGGCCTTAGTATTTCCTTTACGTTCTATGTTTCGCATAACCACGGTACTTTGAATATTGAGGGCAATATTCATTTCTAAGTGTGGGGAATTCTCACGAATTTTATCATGTAATTATACCGCCTAATTCCCCATTTTTGGCCAAAATTTTTTTTTTTTTTGAATAAGTGTTTTACACTTACTCATCTTATGGTTATCATCCACCTTGTCTAATAAAAAAGGATTGGCTAATCCAGAGCAAACGGCTCTTGGTAAAGATATCTCAAACCGTTGATCGCTTGCAATTTGCCCAAAATTGTATGGTATTCACCACCATATCCTTAAAAGTGAAGAGTTGCCTAGCCCGCAAGTTTATGGCTTGTGGTAAAGGCGAATGGAAAACCATAATTGGTAATCACCACCAAAGATATTTTATCTAAGAGTTATTAGTCCGTACAAACGGCTTCGTAAAGACAAATCAAACAGTTGGAAGTCGGTGATTTGCTCAAAATCATTTGGTTATCGGTGTACCAAGGTTCTTACTTGAACTGAAACATTTGGCTACTCCAAAAGTAATGGCTTTTGGCAAAGAGATTCAAATCCTTAATTTTTCTCAAAACATTGCTAGGGACTAGCAATATCTTAGTGGGGATCACGAGTGTGTAAATACTCATCATTTTTGTACAAATTAGATCGCCAAACATCCGAAACGCCGTAAATGCATCAAAATGATAAAATATCACAAATAAGTGTTTTATGTGTTTTAAATGCAAAATATCAAAATCGGTGAAAACGATATCAAGTTTGCATAATTGGCGCTTTAGTCCCCAAGTTTTAAAAGTTGTCAAAACAGTCCTCGTAAATCCAAATAAAGAAAAATATCATTTTGAGTCCTTAGATTCCTAAGTTGTCAAAATTGATCCTTGAGATTCAAATTTACAACTTAGGTCCCTGAACTTTGAAATTTGGCAAAAATAGTCCTTGGAAAATCAAAAATGTCAAAACTAGTCCTTGTACTATTAAAGTTTGTCAAATTCAGTCCTTATGTTAACTTTGTGAAATTGGCAGTTTGGTCCCTCATAATTCAGAAAGTGCAAGATTAGTCCTTGTCATCTAAACCTAAGACTTGTCAAAACCATTTGACCCCCTGCCATTTCACCATTTTGGACCCCCGTCTTTTCCCTTTTGACCGCTCGGTCAAATAAGTCAAACCTCCACCTTCCTCTCACCACTGTGACACTGCTTCTCCCTAGTCACTCGCAACTATCATACCACCCTTCCCATCACCTTTTCCCTTCCTCCACCCTCATCATCACTAACCCCACAATAAATGCCACCCCCTAGCAGCCAACACAGCCTACAAGTCAAATATAGGCTTTCCCGCCAAATTGTTAAAAACGGCTAAAATGGTCAAAACTCACCCATTGGCCAGAAAAGAGCGGATCTGCTCAGAGACACGCTGGAGAGCTAGTTTTCATATGAAAGAGAAGAAGGAGGAGAGAAGAAGTAGTTACTTAGTTTTAATTTAATGTATGTCGCTTTTTATAAACCGTCTTAATTAGTTTATGATTTTGTATCTTTAAGCTTTAGTGTACTAAACCAAGTGTTTTGATCATTGTAACTCAGCTTCAAAGTTTAATTCAATGGTTCATTTATAATTCAAGTTTCAAGTTCATCGCTTCAAGTTTAAATATCAAATCTGCATTATCCAAGCTTCAACAAGCTTAATTTTAAGTTCAAATAAGTTCATTGAAGTCGCTTATAGCTTTTAGTGAGCTTTTCAAGTGTACAAGCAATTTGATCTTGGGTCAACAAAAGTCAAACTGGGTAAGATTGATGCGTAAATGGAATTTGGTGATGCGTATATGGATTTTGGGTGATTTAGAAGCGGTGTGTTTGGTTTAGAATAGTAGAAGTTCATTGGTTCGCTTTCAAGCCATTGTGGCTAAAGGACCCTTTTGTAAGTAAGTTTCAAGGTTTCATTGCATATGATGTATTTGTAGTTGTAAACTGTTAAAACCTGTTCAACTAGTATTAATTAAGTTAGTTTAACTTAGTTTGATCAGTAATAGTAGCTAGAGTAGAGATTAGATCAAGTTTTAATTACAAATTAGTAGTTAAAAGGGTGTTTGGATCAAGTGCTTAATCTGTGTTGGAAGTTTAGTCAGTAGTAGTTATCTATTGGTTCATGCTTTTTAATTCTATTTGCAATCATATCTGCCTCCATTTAGTGCCTCGCAAAACACTCAAAGTCAAATTCATACTCAATTGTCCTAATACTTAATCTGTTGTAATTTTACAAAGCCAAACTCTTGTTTTGTGCTTAAAACTCATAAACAAAGCTTGTCAGTAGTTCCATTTCATCACTAAACAACATAATCATCCATAAATCAGCTTTAAAATTCAAGAAAGTCAACTTTTCAATTTTGTCAAAAGTCAAAACTTGCAAAACACATTTTGGCCCAACTAGAAGGATTTTCTTGGGCTCATTTCAACCAAATCAAGTGAAACTCGGGATTAAGAACTTCAATGGTCAAATTACTTATCATGATTTTTGTTAAATTTTAGAAATTTTCTAAAAGCTCCAACAGAGCTTGTCAAACAGGGCTCAGTTGCCCTGTTCATCAAACTCAGCATTGACTGAGTTTTTCTCAGATCTTGCACAGGTTGCACAGAGCTCATAAGAGCTTATCTTTGGCTCATCTTTGGTTTAAACATAGTTAGCCAGGTCATCTTGAGGATCTCACCTCTGTTTTTCCATTTGAGCTTATTGAATAGTCGGTGCTTAAGCTCAAAGTTGTTCCTCACACTTTGCTTTTAAGAACTTAACTCAAATCAATCAAATCACAAGCGGCTGTAATTCAGAGGTCAAGACTTGTTGTTTTTAGTTGATTTAGATTACTTTTAGCATAAAATAGCTTTCGTGAAAGTGTGGTGCTCGGTTTGAACCTTGTGTTATTCAAAGTGCTTATTAATAAGCACTTACAACTGCAGTCTCAATTTCCTCCACACAACACCATGTTTTTCTATTTTCCTAGATTCATAATATCATTTTAGAGTTTTTCTAAAATTTTCATAATTTTCCAACACTGCTTGCTATTTTTCTTAATTAAAAGCAGCTTTTAGGTAATTTTAAATAGCTTTTAATACAATTAAATCGTAAAAGTCCAAAAATAATTTTCATTTTTATTAAGTTTAGATAAATATAAAAAGTAAAAAAAGTAATTTTCCAGATTTTCATAGTTTATTTTGTAATTTTTAGTAATTTAATTAGTTTTAATAGTTTAAAATTCAAAAAAATAGAAAATAATCGAAAAAATATAAAATAGTTTTGAAAATTCTTTTTGTTATTTTAGATTTTTCCAAGTCATAATTTTATTTTTCTAGGTTTATTTCCTATTTTCTTGTAATTTAGGTTATTATTAAATAGTTAAAATAGTTTTTAATTAATAATAATTAGATAAATAGTTATAAAATAATTTTCTTTTTCTTAAAATTTTATTATATCATTAGGTTTGTAAAAATATCATTTTCATATTTTTAGGATTAATATTGTGTAAGTTTCACGCTTTTATTTCAGACGTCACGTAGTTTTAAATTAAGTTTTATAAAAACATAAAAACAAAAACATCGGTTTAAAATTAGTAATAGCGTTTATTTAATATAGTTAATCTTTTAATTTCCTTTAATTTGCATTTAAGCCAATCGTAATTTATAAATAACCCAAAATTCTACCGATCACTATCCTTGGTGGTTATTCGACATCCGATTGTGTTAAACACCGGTCATCCTCCGTGGGACTTAACGACCCGGAATCCACCGTATTCTCCTCGATCTAAATTGCAATTGGTGTGTGAGCTGCTTTAAGTTCCTTACTACCGGTCATTCACAAGTTGGCTAACTGCAAGTGAGAAAACTTGACGGTTTTGCACCAATCAACAAGTTATAGAAAATGTACTCTAAATGAGACGTTTTGAAAATTACCATTCGATAAAAAAAATATCAGAGTTATAACAAGAGGTCCCAAAGTATAATACTACATGAATGTTTTATAAAAGTTTTATGGAATGGCGAATATAATGCATCCCCGTCTTCAAAACATGCCATGCGACTGTAATGCTCCAATCCAAAGTTATGTCTTACGAAACCTGATAATAAACATGCTAAAAGTGTCAACACAAAGGTTAGTGAGTTCATAGGTTTAAATATGTATAAGCAGTGTGGACTACAAGAATTTAATGACAATTGTAATTCAAATACGTTCATGTATTTCTATTGCACTAAGCTCATGAAACCGAAGCATTGGCAGTTAGTTATGTATCACCCCAACCAGATGCTTTGCCCTACACTTGTACAACATCAAATTAAATGCGTCTGTTTCCTGTTGGAGCGACCAACACGGACGGGGGAGTTTACCCCCAATAGATCTATTCACAATATTCACGGTTAATCTATGTAATTAGGCAATCAACAAATATTTAATGTACTTGTATCCATATTTAAAACTAATAATGAGTTTAAGTAAAAATGAGCATGTATTCTCACCCCAAATTTAATACAAAACATATAAAAATGGGGGCTATGAACTCACCGTAGTGACAAACAGTGGATTATAGTGATATATAGTGTATCATGAAGTCACAAGCTCTAACGATGACCTACGAAAGTATAGTGATCGTGTCTTTGAATAAGGTATGATAACGTGAAAGTGTAACAAGTTTATATATAGTTATTAACTTTGATTATAATGTTGTACATAGAGCTTATAGTGGTCAAATAAGTCGTTATAGCAAAAGTTTAACGAGTATGAAGTATCTTAAAATGTCGTTTGTCTAAATGTTCTCTTATGCCCATTTTGAGTTAAAACGTGACTTAATATTTATGAAAACGTTTGTGTTATTACGTTAATGATTATGGTCTTTAATAAGCATAAATATAATACTTAAGTAGTAAAAGCTACCTGTCATGAAAAATGAGTCAAAATGGTTTTGGTCATATTTCTCGTCAATTATGAAATCCATTATTCAAGGTCAAATAAGCGATGAAGTTTTATGAAAATATTGTTTGTTGTATTTTTATGAAATATGGTGAGTTTGGTAAGTTACCAAGTTCGGGAAAATGGTTTATCATGACAAAGCTTTTGGAAAAACAACTTTGGTAAAACAACCCTTGTTGGTTTTTGTGGTGACGAGCCCTTGTTTTACACTTTCAGGCTTATAATCCCGCGTAGTCCTTAGTAAAACATCATTTCGAACAACTTTCGTGCTTTACACTTTAGCTGGTTCGGACCATAAAGGGGTCAAAACTTTGTTTTAAAATTAGATTAGTGCGCTATTAAACCCAACACCAATTTTTCTTTTAGTAACTTTTAACTAGCCACAACTTTCAAACCATAAGCCCTTTTTACGCAATTCCACATACCATATTATTGTTATAACTTCCTCTAAAACTTCTATATGTTTGTACAAGTCTAAAGTCCATGATTTCATGTCAATTCTTAGTATAATTCTCTTATTTTATGTTCTTGATGGTTTCAAACTTTCAACAACAAGAAGAAGGGTAAGCAAGGTGGTCCAACTACTTGGTCAAGGAGGGTTTACGAAACTTAATGTGAGTAAGAAGTTCCAATATCAACCCAAAATCCTCCTGGTGAACTTAAGCAAGTTGATGTTACTAAGAAAAGGGTGGCGATGTGCCTAGTACAGTGGAGCGAAGGTTGCTACATCCAATAAATTTGATGCCCATAGTATGGATAATACTGATGACTTTGGTATTCCTACTAAGGAACTGAATAAGGATGTGAATGATGGTAGTACAATGGAAGAAAAGAATAATGAGTCTCCAAAAAGTAGTAATACATTGCATGAACCGCTTGTGAGTGATTCAGTGGAAGCTAACGAGGTTGGTCCTACCCCTATTGTTGAGAAAATTAGGGAGCTTGAAAAGCTTCTTATTGATGGGAAAGCTAATCTTGTGGATGATGATGGTAATCCTATTAAAAAGGATTTTCCGTCTACTTCTTCTACTAAGAGGGTTAATCAATTCTCTAAGGTGGGAGAGATTATTGATTCCGACAGTGATGAAGAATAGGTTCTGAACACTTTTGATGAGTCAATGAACCTATTTGGTAAAAAGTTGTCCCTTACCATTTTACAACTCAAACCAATTGGTGTAAGAATAGTGTCTTACTACCACGTTCTTGTACACACGAATTAACCAACGAATCAAGCGATTGCTAGATCTAACACAAGTCCTCGTTTTAAGGAAAAACGAAACCAAACTCCCTAACTAGGGGTGTTCGGCCGAGATTTGCAAGAGAAAGAGGAGAGGAGAGATCTAGGGTTAATTCAATGCACAAAGATATATGAAAAACCCTAGAACCTAGCCTTGCTTATATAGTGAATGGAAATCTTGAAAAACAAGTTAGGGATTAGGGCTTGAGAAGCCCCTTGGCCGCCATGATGCAAGCCCAAGAGAAACCCAAAACTTTTCCATTTCAAGATTTTTCATTACTAGTCCTTTCTTTTCATTTAACGGTCGTTAGTCATTTTCCGTTAAATACTTAACGATCGTTAAAAGGACTTTATGTGCAATAATTAATCGTAAACATTAACATTAATTATTTAACTTTTGGTGGTCATGATCGTGAAGATGATTATGATGACTATGATTATGATCAAGTCTAAGATCTTTAGGGAATTTGGATGCTCTTTATGACACGTATGGTATCAAGCTCCAAGGCCTTGGTAGGAAGTAATTTTGTTTTCATAGGAGTCTAATGTTATCTTCTGAGTAGTGGTTTATTTTCTTCTTTAAATAATAGGAAGTATCTTGTTATGTAAGCTTTTCCGCCTATGTAACGGGCTGAGATATGAGATTCACCCATATCCTTTGTACTAAAACATTTTTGGAGTAATATATTTACCAGGTTTTTGACCTTTTAACAAAAAAAAAATTCTCTTATTTCAAACTAGTGATACCAAAAGGGTTCTAAACAAGTTTTTCTTGCTTTTTTTTTTATCTATGTACAACATACAACCAAGTCATAATACAATAACTTATACAATGTATGAAATATACCAAAGTGAAAGAAAGACATGGAAACTAAATTACAAGGTTCTCATGAAAAGCAACAAAATCACAAGAACAAATCTATCATAACTTTGCTAATCTTCAACCCACTTTATTTCCTTGATTCCAAGCTTCCTCTTAACTTTAACAAACCCTTGTATGAATCCTTCTAACTCAGCCCTTAACACCTTGTATAACATCTAATTCACCCAAGTAATCTCAAAAACAACTCTTGAACTATGTATAGCTTATCAACACCGTCATCTTTCTTGTACAAATTATATCTTGAATCAAACGTGAATGATAGTGATGGTGATTATGGTGTACGGTAGGGAGAGAGGACAAGAGAGATATTGAGAGAGTTTTGCAAGGGTTTACTTTGTGATAAATGAATTAGTAAAAGCTTATATATAATTTAGAGATTTAGGTGTCAATTTTGTAAGCAAGGGGTGTTAAGCCAAGACCACATGGCCTTGTTGACTATCTATGGCATGCCACCTTAAGGCATGAGGTGGTGAGATGCTTGTGTTTTAGATAGATTTTGATTTACGGGATATAGTTTTGTCCCGTAATTACTAACGATAAACCTTTAAGTCACGAAACCAAAAATCGAGCAACGTAAAAATGTAATACTCGTAAAAATGTTAAAACTTATCAATATACTCTAACTAAGTATATCAGATGTGTGATAAGTTTAATATAGAGCGTTATCGTTGATAAAACCTAATATCGTAGGTTTAAGTTGTAACAATTCGCATTTTGAGGTTACTATTCACTCTCGAAATTTTTATTTCAAATTCTCGTAAGTTAACTTATTTTCATGATAACCCGAGAGTTTGACACTCGTCGGAGCTCGGTGTTTGTTTTCCTCGTTTGGCCAAAGTGACTCAGCGACGGTCATTCGGCAATTATGTCGTTCGTTTGGTGTGGGCCTTTCGGCCACATACGCAACAACAAGACCACACTAGACCGCGTACCCCTCCTTTGAAACGAAGTTGTGGTCTGGTACCCTACTATAGCTTTCAATTGTGTTTGTGTTTGTAAAGTTTTTTTTTATTTATGTATTGACAGTATATTTTTTGTTGTGATTGCAGTCGCTATACTACTTGTTTATGGTCTGTGTATAGTCTGGGAGAGAGAAATCTATGATGATGCCGAGATGGCAGGGGTGATTAGCATTGGTCTTATAAGTTACAACTAGGGGTGTAATAAAAGTCAACTCGACCCGAACCAGAATATGACTTTTCATGTTGGGTTACTCGGGTCTAAAATAGGGTAAAAGCTATAAAATAGCCACATATTTTTTGAAATTAACCGTCTAGAACCAATTACTTTTATATTACCGTAATTCACTAACGAACTTTCAAAATTTGTTCCGACTTCACCCATATGACCGGTTTACATTAAAATAATAACTGAAATGACTATATTATCTTTGTCTTCTTTAAAATTTATTCTAACTTCACCAACGAACTTTCAAAATTTGTTCCGAATTCACACATTCTACAAAGGTCATATGGGTGAAGTCACAAAAAATTTTGAATGTTCGTTGGTGAAGTAAGGTAATAAAAGAGTAACTGCTCCAGACGGACAATTTCAAAAAATACACGGCTATTTTATATCTTTTACCCTCTGAAATATTGTTTGGGTCAACCCGAAAGTCGGGTTCAGGTTTAATAAATGTCTCTTTACTTGGGTTTGAGTATTCTTTCTTTTTCCTTCTAATTTGTATGTAAAAATCAAAATTGTATAATTTACATAGACCCGAAACGACTTGACCCAAGTTCTAAGCAAAGTCAAGTTCAAGTACGGTTTTTTAGCCTCGATCCCCCGAATTGACCTGACCCGATCCCGACCGAGTCAACCCGAATAACACTACAACTAGGGGTGAGCAAAGCGACCGGACCGACGGACCGGACCGACCGAGACCGGACCGGACCGACCACATTCGGTTCGGTCCTCGGTTTATGCATTTGGGCTAATTCGGTCTTGGTCCGATCGGTCCGGTCCGTCCGCACCACAAACCAACTATTTTGGCCTTAGTAGACTCCAAACGGTCCGATCCGATCCGATCCGGTCCGGACCGATGCTCACCCTTAGCTACAACACACACCTACCCACCCACACAAATGCAAAACATACATAAAGACAATCCCGCTTAATTTTAGCAAATAATTTAAAATAAATAAACTTCTTCTTCTTCACTTATTTGTAGTATTAAATGAAATAAAATAGAATAAAATAAAAAGACCTTAATAAATAGGGACAATTGCATATATATATATATATATATATATACCCATTAAAACTTGTATATTTGCATATATATATATATATATATCCAAAAAATGCTTAAATTATATTGTACATTGTGTGATAAAAACTTGTATTACGGGAAGATATGCAAGTTTATAAGTTTTAGTGGTATACATGCAATTTCACCTAATAAATAAATAAATAATTACTTGTCAAGATCCACTCGGTTTGAGGTACCAATCCAATCTTTTTTACTCTTTAATTTAATTCATGTTTTTACTCTCACTCAGGTTTTTACTGATCAATTTGATGTTTTTACTGTCACTGATGTATTATTAATGCTTGATTTCTATAATTATCCTCTAAAAATCCAAACTTTTTTATTAATTTTGATGTTTTTACTGTCTCTGATGTGTTCTAGATGTTTGATTTGTAATTGTTTTAATAAAAATCTAAACTTTTTAGGTTTTATAACTCTTCACTGATTAATGTGATGCTTGATTCCTCGTGCTCACTCTAGTTGGTGCCCGCTGTAGAGTTGTCGGAGCTATTCCTTGTGGGGTGGATGGCGGTGCCATAAGGCACCGGGGTCGAGTGTTCCGCCAATCTACACCTTTTATGGAATGTGATGCTTTATTAATTTGTTGATAAAATCCAAACTTTATAAGCTTTACGCACTTTTATAGGTTTTATAGGGTGGCAATCGAGTCGTGTTCGGGTTGACCTATTCGGGTTTCATGGTCGGCGGGTCACTATTAGCTCAACCCAAACATGACCCATTTATTAATCGTGTCAAGAAACTCAACCCTAATCCGGACCTGCATAACATATGCAACCCGTTTGATGGTTTTGCTGCCACTGACGTTTTCTTTATGCTTGATTTTTATAATCTTTTGATAAAAATCCCATCTTTTGAGGTATAACGCTCCATATGTTATATGCGTGGAATTCTATATTGAAAATCAAGCCTTTTTAGGATTAATTATGCTCTGTATCTATGTTGTTATGCTATTATCCCATCCTAAAATTACGCAGATGCTAAAACCCGATGAAAATCTCACTTTTTTTTTTTTTTTTTTTTTTTTTTTTTTATCAGGTGTTTGCTGTCACTTATGCGATCTTGTTTGATTCATGCTTACTTCAGTTTGCTTCATATGTTTTATGTTCCTACTAAGGTTTCCTTAATATGTTAGATTTCTATGTAAATCCTTTTTTTTTTTTTTTTTTTTTTTTTTTTTTTTTTTTAAGAATAAGCCTTTATAGGTTCTCTGCAACTTTGATTGGTTTTCACCAAGTAATTTGATGTCATGACTATCACGCAACTCATCTTCTTGTTTGATATCTACTAAAAAGTTTGATAAAAATACCAACTTTTTAACTTTTCCTCACAAGGTTTCAGTGCGGCATGCATTCTATGTCTAAGATTTAGTTTGCTTCATATTCTGTCTATTTCAGCTAGTGTTTTCTTTTTATGCTTCGGTTTCTACTAAAAAAGAAAACAAATAAAACTTGAGCAGTGATTTAAGGTTTTTGGTGGTCACGTATGCCCTCTTCTTGTTTAATTTATGTCTAGGATTAGTTTGCTTCATTAGGGGTACATTCGTTAAGGGATTCATGTAATTATGATGTTTTATATATGGTTTTTGATACTTAGTACTCATAGTATGAAAGCAGCCTTCCTTTGTCGTAAGATATTAGTGTTGCATTAAAATTAATAGAATTGTGACACTTTGCAGAGTGGCATTAATTTAAATCAACAAAGTGAATCTTAGATGGAAGCAAAGCATACGGAGATTAAACATCCATGGTTTGTATCACAGAAAGTGGAAGATGAAGGAGAATTCCATACTTTGTTCAACATTCATGACCCAATGTCTCATTATCGGTGCCAAATCCCTGAGCTACTTGGAAAACGTCTCCGAGGGTGTTTCCATGGCTGTTGGGCGGTTCTCTCCTCCAACCATCCACGTGACGTCATTTGGTCTCTTTGGAACCCAGTTACATCTAAGATCATTAACCTCCCTCCCTTGAACATACTTGTTATAAGATATAGCGGATCAAAAAGGGATGATATAAGTGAATGTTGTTTGTCGGCCCCTCCTGAAGATCCTAATTCGGTTCTTTTGTTAACAAGCAACGGAAAACCCAATTTTATCTACTGTAGGCTCGGAATCGATTCATATAATAGAAAGGAGTTAAGATGGACGGAATCGACATATGCAAACCAAATAAAGATGATAACCGGCTGTGATGGTTCACTGCATTGCCTAACTTGCTGCAATGGTAAAGTATATGCTTACATTGAGTTATTTGGCAATCTTCATGGTACTCTACTTATCGTGGAGGTTAACATTGTGATTCATGATTGTGAAAGTAAGAAACTAGGTGAAGTTGTGATAACTTTATTGCCAATTTTGGAATTCGTTGCTCAATTCATCATTGATTGTGGCTGCATTCAACCTTTACTGAAAGGATCTTCAACAGAACTGTTCCTTGTTGTTTTAGGCTTAAAAGACAAGCCTAAAACAGTTGGTGCTGTGGAATTGTTGAAACTGGACATGAATAATAAGACGTGGGAAGAAATCCAAGACCTCAAGGACACTATATTATCCGTCGAACTTGATACTGGTTCACCCATATTTTACAGCCCAGCAATTGCCTCATCAGAATTCGGGGTTATATACATATTCTTGCTGATAAGGGAAAAATCATATACTCGTACCACGTCAAAGACAAAACCATCTCCTTCTCTTCTATTCCTTGTGTAGCAGGAACAAACCATGTGTCAGCGTGGGCCATGCTCGAATGCACCAGGTATTGTATTGCTTATTTGCCTTAATTGTATATATTTACCTTTAGTTTCCTTGAAAAATCATATTCGATGTAGGTTAGAAGGTGATCGTGTGCATCTTGAGTCTAAACAAGATAAAGAGGGCCACAAGGAGGATAAGATAGTTGTAAGATCAGTAAAAGGTAATCATAAGACTGAATCACACCTTCGAAATGGTCTTTTGAAAATGAAGGAATTTTGTGTTGGTGTCGAATGCCTTAAGCTGTCGTCCATTCCATATGTTGGGTATGAATGCAGGTATTGTATTGGTTTTAGTAATTTACAATACATATTATGGGTGATAAAATGGACTGATTGAAATTAACAACGGGTAATTTTCTTTCAACTTATGAAATGTGATTTATATTTTATCATAGATCACTTCAGTCATTTATAATCGTAATACAAAAACACTGTTCTCATGACAAACAATATTTTTAGTATTGTATTTGTAACACGTTCAAAGCATAACTTCTTTCTCTCTAACTCTTTCCTGCAACAACAAAAGATAAATTTGATTTTCAGTACAATATATTTTGTAGGTTAGAAAGTGATAAGGCTGATGATGATGAATCACACCTGCTCAATCTTCCACCTCATGTTTTGGAGATGTTAATGGAGTTTTGTGCTGGTGTCGAATACCTCAAGTTCCGTTCTACGTGCAAACGCTGTCATTTAGCTGCACCTTTGATACCATGGAACAACGGTAAAGCATCAAAGATAATGCAAAAATATTCATTACCTTCACCGTGGCTGATAGTGTTTGACAAACATAAAGGCATTATCACTTTGACTGACCCTGTGTTTGATGACAAGTATTTTATAAACACACCTCAAGAGTTGATCTGCGATGATTTCCAAATAATGTGTTCGAGGTTTGGTTGGTTGCTGATTTTAAAACCTGGTGGATCATTGATGTTCTTTAACCCTTTCACAAGTGTTATCCTCGAGCTTCCAGAGTTGCCTGATACATATATAATTTGTTTCTCTGCACCACCAACTTCTCCCGATTGCATGGTTGTTGGAATTACATTAGGTGGTTCAACTCCATGTCAGGCTTGCATCCATATTGTAGGCGGAGAACCATCCTGGCGTAGAACTTTTTTAAATGTTTTTGGTGATGAGTTTATTAACTCTATAAAATTCTATGGCCGAGATCTTTATGCCTTGAGGGAGGATGGAGGATTTGATGTTTTCAGGGAAATGGGCAGAGAAAAACATGCATGGTGGCGTGATCTAGCTAAAGCCCCAGCAAGCTGTTGCACATCTTTACCAGAGTGTTTCCATTTGAGATGTGATCGGCATATTTTACGAGTCATCGTGGGCAAGTTTGGAGAATCAGTTGAGGTATTCATATTGACTGTTTCACAAAAATGGTTGAAAGTAGTTAAGTTAAGGAAACATATGATATTTATATGCGGCGAGTCATCTGTCTGCCTTGATGCCAAAACACCACAAATGGAGAACAAGATCTACTTTCCAACTTCTCCAATAATGTACTATTCACTCGAAACATGCAGGTTTCACACTTTGAATAACCAAGACAGCTTTCGGGATTTCTTTGGGACGAAACATCATCTCAGCCCTCATGGGTGGATTGAACCAAGCTGGTCCTGATTTATTTTATAGCACAAATGTGTGTAAGTTAAACATGTGACATTTCTTTAAATTATTCAGTTTCATACATTCTGCCATCTTGTTATGTAAACAGTTTGTGGATGTGTTTTTAGTGATAATTATATTGTCTTTTCTTTTTCGACAATTCACTTTCTTTAAATGTGTAAATTGTTGTTCTTGTTTCATATTTGAATTATTGATGAAGTGTGTATGTAACTACTCTTCAAAGTGTAAAACTTAACTTATGTCTTTCAAGTCAAGCCTAATGGTGAATGTTATTACATATTTTGTACGATCGACTAGATCACATCTAGATAAAATATGGATCTTTCAAGTGTTGGACCAATTAAGATAGGGAGCACACTCCTATAAATGATTGTGACATTCAAATTTAGAGTGTTTGAACATTTATACTCTCACATTATATTTAGTCATGTTAATCATGTAAGGGTATAAATGTCTAAACACTCTAAATTTGAATGTCCCAATCATTTTTGTAAGTGTGCAAATCACCTCCCATTAAGATATTAGACGTATACATAACGACGGGGTTTTATAGCGGTAAATATATATACTCCCTCTGTCTCAAAATTATTTACCATATTTTCTTTTCGGATGTCTTAAAATAATTGTCGCTTTTCATTTTTAGGAATAAAAAGATAATTTAGTGAGAAATGTTTTATTTGAGTGTTTGAAATTTGTAGCGGTCCTATTGTTATTAAACTATGTGTTTTTTTGTCTCGTGACAATAATTTTGAGATGGAGGGAGTAGTTGATATGTTGTGGTTAAGTGTTTTGTGTAACGTTTAGCGATTGACGTTGACAACTTTTCATCATCAATCGAAATGGCAGCAACATCATACGAGTTCCATTTTAACAATTGTGAAATATGTACTTTTCAGTATTTAATTTCTCCTAAGAGGAAAGATGCAAAAGAATATTCTAAATATAAACCGATGGAGTCGTCCGGAAGATTATACATGGTTAAACTCTTCGGCGGAAGTCTCAGATGTAAATCCCACGGCACACCGGACTCACCCACTACTTAATTTAGTACCTTTTCGTCTATCTTCGAGGTGTATATGTGTACATCAAACTTAGGTTTGACCATCTCGGTTTCTATCTCCGGAGCATTTTCTGGAGCATTTTCCATATGTTTTGATATGGGTGATGCCGACATGATGAAAACCGTGGGAAAGGAGGTATAGCCAAGCGGAAAAGAATACAGCAAGAAAGACGAGTAAGGGCAGGAACGTACCTGAAAAAAGTAGTAGAAAAATATGAGTCTCACGGAAGAGTGCGTGCAAAAATTACAGTGCTAAAAATGAAGGGGAAGAGGACTATTTATAGGGAAAAACTGACAGTACAAAACGTCGTGTCGTGTCAGATACCAACGTGGCACGTTCTGCACCACACGATGGAGCATACGCGTATACGTGTCAAAATCCTAAATCCCAAGATAAAAAAGACGACGCTCTTTAAAACTGAAACAATTATAAACTTTGTCACCATGTACATAATGTCCGACCAATGAGACGCAACGGCCCACACACTTCGGAAAAAGAAAAAGAGATAACAACAACTCAAGTATCACATCATTAATACCACTAATAATATGATACTTCGGGGGCATGTTAGCGTATGTGGCGAACGGTCCACACCAAATGAACGACATAATTGCTGAATGACCCTCGCTGAGTCACTTTGGCCAAACGAGGAAAACAGACACTGAGCTCTGGAACCATGCTTGACAAAAAGAGTAGGGAACATTGTTTAGAACAAATGGACTGATCCAAGCAGGACCCAAAAAGAGAAATATTGCAGTTGCCGCTCAAAAACGTCACAATCGCTACATGTGACCATCAGATATGGATAAGAAGAGTCCACCTATATAAAGAGGGAGATTTATCACTCGGGGTAACTTTTTCTCATTCACTTTTACTCACACGTATATCCTCTCATATTAAAAACTTACTCTCACGCCGGAGCTTGGTCTTGGGATAAAATCTAAGGCGAGGCTCACGCGTGATTTTCTTGTACAAGTAACCGAAGGACCAAATTCTGAGTCATCCGGAAGGCCTTTAGCTTGTTTGGAGTAAGCTATAGATTTTTACTTCAACGCTTGCTAATGGAAGGGACTCGGTCCACCATGTGGTTGGTCTAGAACTTATAGTCCTCATTAGCACTAGCCTAAAGGCTTTAAGCTCTTTGGTATGTAGTGTTTAGGTTATGAAGTTTTTTTTTTTTTTTTTTTTTTTTTTATTTATTTATTTTTGCAATCTATGATACTCCTCCGTCTCAAATCTATTGTCCATATTTCCTTTTGGGTTGTCTCAAATGATTGTCCACCTTCCATTTTAGTAATAAAAGGTAATTTTGTTTTAAAATTGTAGTGGCCCTACTTTTATTAAACTTTGTGTTTTTGTCTCGACAATAAATTTGAGACGGAGGAGTACTAGTTATATTTTTGTGCTAGTTAAGGTTAGCTACAAAATTATTTATTGTTCAAATACTTACGAGAAAAGAAATTTGTGCAAAACCTTTTAAAAAAATTGTGTAACACTCTAAAACATTAAGTAGGTTCGTGCGTATTATCGTGTTCATACTTTATAGTACTCGATCAACTCATAATCTTTTATGGTACAGTATATCTTACCCTTGGAATTTTTATATAATCAAATCAAACATGTCACGTAAGAGTTGCAGGTAGCCCAGATCGTGAAAACACATGAGCTTTGGTATTCAAAGTTAAAATAAATTACATTTACATGAAAAACAACGTTAAGTTCTACAAGTATGATACATTTAATCATTAGACAAATTTATACATAAATGGAGAAATGATGATATAGAATTATAGATTGATAATCACATGTTTGATTTTATCCGTTTCTCATCTTGTTTTTTCTACAAAAAAGTCTTCAACCGGTAACTCTCAATTTCTATAGTTTTATCGGTTTCATAGATGCATATTCCATAGATCTAAACGGTTTGAAAAACAAACAAAAACCCCTAAAAACGTAGTATTCAAAAGGCATCGTTTTAAAGTTTGGCTTTAGATCACCGAAAGGCTTGAGTCACCCATGACATATATTATGTTTCATATATCATTGTATTAACTTTAGAGTAAATTGCAAAAGTCGTCTTGGTGGTTTTTTCATATGGTAAATGTTATCTCTTTAACTTTGAAATTGCAAAGCATAGTATTCTAGTCAACTCACTTTGGTTATTTTAAAAACTTAAAATGAAGAAACTAAATGAACGTTTTTTGCAATTCACTCTTGTGAAAATATTAAAATGGTATCTAAACAATCATATAACCATTACTAGAATATTTTTGTAGGTTGGTAAATGGATATCGGGCTTTTATTACTTTTCTTTTGAAAAAGAAAGAATAAATATCGTTTAATGAAAATATAAATATCTGTTAAATAATCACCATTTTTTTACTAGTTTCACTGTTGAAAAGCTGTAAACAAGAAAAAACATTAATAAACTAAAATGATGCTCGATTCAAGTAATAATAATAAGAGTTCTTTCCATTAAAAATCTACTTATGTTTGGTAAGTCAACCTTATGCTCAAAATAATTGTCAACAATTTTTTTTTTTTTTTTTTTTGTTTCAAAATAATTGTTCATTTTAACAAAAATAATAATTAATGGGAGAATATTTTACTTGATTGGTCGTAAATTATAGTGGTCTCACTTTTGTTAAATTGTGTGATTTCTGTCTTTTGATAATAATTTTGAGACGGACTACAAAATCACTTGACAAAAATGATTATCAAGTCACTCAATGTTTATTACTCTTACTTTCTCGACATTTATTAGCTTAATGTTTTGTATAATTTGGCAAAATAACTCAGTCATCCTTGTATCCGCTATACTAAGTCCATTATACAACAATGATAATGAACTAATCATCACAAAGTTTGTTATTTAAAAAGTGTACATTACAAAAAACTAAGAGTAAATTGGAAACGATGTGTTTGTTTAAATTGCAAGCGCAATTTATAAACCTTTGAAAGTACATGTAGCGGGTTGTAGGGAAATTTTTGTTCATTTTTTCGTCCTTGTATAAGTGAAATGACTCAAAATCATCATTTGGGAATAAATGTTGCATCTTGGTTATTGTCAAGAACGAAAAGTGAATCAAATTTTCTTTACAAAACTACACTTGTATTTCTAAAAGTTATGGGTTGTGTGTCTATGATTTGAACCAATTACAGGACAGATGTTGCAATTTACTTGTATAAATTGAATTGTTATATTATGGGAAGTGATATGCGCACCATCAAAATTGATGTGCATATCATGAAATCACATTCGTAATGCATATGGTATAACATCACGTACGCATGTTTGTGTTCCTTATTTAAATTTTCAGTACTATTTATCAGTGTTGCAAAACAAGGCCTACAAGGCCACCAACCTTTCTGATTTGTGTAAATCGGTCAAACAAATCAGTCAACCGTGGTCAAAGGTGGTCAATGATGATATACGTAAATAAAATAATTAGTTTATCACTATTCATTTTACTATTCATTACTATTCATTTTACTATTCATCACATTTTGGGTCATTATTTAAACTCATTTTTTCCTAAAAATTACTATTCATAAATTACTATTCACGAGTTACTATTCACCGTAATTTTTATTATTTACTAATTTCGCCTAAATTGAACAAGTAAATATTTTTATACAATTTTGATGCATAAACAATGTCTTATGAATATATAAATTATCTAATTCTTATTTATAAATATCTAGATATTTTCAAAATATCTAAACACTATTCATCAAAATATCTAAACACTATTCATGAAAATATCAGATATTTTCGGATATTTCCTATAAATAGAAAAGAAAACTAGTTCATTTTATTTCACGAAAAACACACACATTTCCCTCCTCCTTGATGTCGCCACCCTCCATACACTCCATACTTGATTTTCGGGGCTCAGAGTTATACACATAAGTTGAAGGCATTAGTATTTTCTACGTAAAAATTAAGTTTATTTTGTATTCTGCGGTTGGATTAAGAGCTACACAATGGTGGGTTGGAGCCTGGGTCCCGAAAATTCTCAAAACTTTTGCAAGAATAGATCGGACAATATTAAAGATGGGTTTTGTTTACAAGCTATCGGGATAGTTATGGGGTAGATATGAGGTGATTTAGAGGTTTTATAGTTTAGGAAATGGATTTTGAATCTAGATGCTGAGCCATTGCCCAATTTTCTAGTATCATTCATCAGTTATTATCAGGTGAGTTTCATAACCCTTACTTTTATACGTTTTGAAATACTTTTGGGGGAGATACATGCTCAACTATTTTCATTTACTTTTATAAGTACTTTAAACTTTAAGGATTACCGTGAGTTCGTAGCCCCACTTTTACTCGTTTAATTATTTTACAAAATCTTTGGGGGAGATACATGCTCAAATACTTGCTTTTACTTTCACAAGTACTCTAAACTTTTACTAATTATCGTGAGTCATAGCCCCTACTCTTTTAATACTTGTTTTACAAACTCTTTAGGGGAGATACATGCTCAACTATTTCTTTTACTTTTACAAATACTCAAAACATTATACTTGATTGTATTATACGTGCTTGCATTATACTTGATCACATTATACTTGGTTGCATTATACTTGATTACGTTACACTTGATTTCGTTTTACATGCTTGGAAATACTTGCCTAAATACATGAATTGTATTTACAAGCGTGCGACAATACTCTATCTTTGTCGGAGAGGTATTGATAGTACTATAAGTCGGTCATGCCCCGCCCATGGTACCGATTCATGACCATGGGATTAATATAGTACTATTTGGGAAGGTGCCCCGCCATGTGTACGGATTCTTGACCATGGGTGAATATAATCCGGTGTATTGTGCAAACTATATTTTGGCGATGGGTTGTGAACACACGGGTTGCAAGTTCTTTATGGCGGAACTTGGGCCGAGTGGATTTACAATGCCTTTCTTGTAAACATTCTTTCAATGCTTTTCAACTTATTCAAAACAAACTCTATGAACTCACCAACCATTGTGTTGACACTTTAGCATGTTTATCTCGGGACATAAGACGATAGGCATTGCATGGAACTTAGAGTCGCATCGACATATTTTGAAGACTTATGCTTTTATCATTTACCATTCAAACATTTATGTATTATACTTTGGGACCTCATTGTTTGTAACTCGATTTCATTAATCGAATAGTAACTTTTCAAAACGTCTCATTTAGAGGTCGTTTTCTATAACTTGTACTTTGTATTATGAAGTAGCACCCCAATGACACAATCTTCATTGCGGTATTTTGGGGTGTTCTGATTGGTATCGAGCATTGGTTATAGAGAACTAGGTTGCATTTAAGAGCCTAGACTATAAGCGCTTTATCCGTTAAGACTCTCCACTATGATTGCCTTTCACACACTTGCGCGATATGCTTCTTGTTAGTTGTTTGCTTAGATCCACGTTGTTGGATGATATGACTTTAGTAATAATAAGGAAACCACATAATTTAATCGAGTCATTAAAAATATGGAGCTCGGTAATAACTAATTATTTAACTTTATCTTGTGATGCTTCTTGTTTGATGAGACATGAGATTTGATTTAAATAATATTATTACTTAGCTTTAGACATTTGATGACTTGGTTATCTTATTATCTGTCTCAGAAAGTGAGTTTTGTGTCGGAAAATCTTAAGTAGGATGATTTATAATCTCTTTATTTGAATGGATTGGGACGCTTCTTTATTCAAATAAAGAAATTATAAACCACCGAACCATAAGTTCATAATCCATTACTTACATAAATTTGGACGCTTCTTTATGTAAGTAATGAATTATAAATAAGTTGGCTTATTTTCATCCGATATGATTCCCTAACCACATTATGGGTGTATTACAACGTAACTCATACACTATTCTTGTTGAATAATAGAGAACCCCACTGTTTTAGAGACCACACTTTTCTTAGACACGCTATAAGTAGTTGACATCAATGAACTTGGACGAAGTTCCATTAAGGTAGAGGCGTAAGAATTAGTATTTTCGGTCACTATTCATTTTACTATTCATTGTAACTATTCATTTTACTATTCATCACATTTGGGTCATTATTTAAACTCAAACTTTTTCTCGAAAATTACTATTCATAAATTACTATTCACGAGTTACTATTCACCGTAATTTTCTTATTTACTAATTTAAGCTAAATTGAACAAGTAAATCTTGTTACACAATTTTCATGCATAAACAATGTACTATGTACTCTAATATATAAATATATAGTTCTTATTTATAAATATCTAGATATTTTCAAAATATCTAAACACTATTCATCAAAATATCTAAACACTATTCATCAAAATATATAGATATTTTCGGATATTTTCCTATAAATAGAAAGAAAAGCTAGTTCATTTTATTTCACGAAAAACACACATTTCCCCTCCTCCGATGTCGCCACCCTCCATACACACTCCATACTTGATTTTCGGGCTCAGTTATACACATAAGTTGAAGGCATTAGTATTTTCTACGTAAAAATTAAGTTTATTTTGTATTCTGCGGTTGGATTAAGAGCTACACAATGGTGGGTTGGGCGTGGGTCCCGAAAATTCTCAAAACTTTTGCAAGAATAGATCGGGCAATATTAAAGATGGGTTTTGTTTACGAAGCTATCGAGATAGTTATGGGGTAGATATGAGGTGATTTAGAGGTTTTATAGTTTAGGAAATGGATTTTTGAATCTAGATCTTGAGCCTATTGCGATTCTAGTATCATTCATCGTTATTATCGGTGAGTTTATAGCCCTTTTTTATCGTTTTGAAATACTTTTGGGAGATACATGCTCAACTATTTTCATTTACTTTCATAAGTACTTTAAACTTTAAGGATTACCGTGAGTTCGTGCCACTTTTTACTCGTTTAATTGTTTTACAAACTCTTTGGGAGATACATGCTCAAATACTTGCTTTTACTTTCACAAGTACTCTAAACTTTTACTAATTATCGTGAGTCATAGCCCCTACTCTTTTAATACTTGTTTTACAAACTCTTTAGGGAGATACATGCTCAACTATTTCTTTTACTTTTACAAATACTCAAAACATTATACTTGATTGTATTATCGTGCTTGCATTATACTTGATCACATTATACTTGGTTGCATTATACTTGATTACGTTACACTTGATTTCGTTTTACATGCTTGGAAATACTTGCCTAAATACATGAATTGTATTTACAAACGTGCGACAATACTCTATCTTTGTCGGAGGTATTGATAGTACTATAAGTCGGGTACATGCCCCGCCAATGGTACCCGATTCATGACCATGGGATTAATATAGTACTATTTGGGAAGGTGCCCCGCCATGTGTACGGATTCTTGACCATGGGTGAATATAATCCGTGTATTGTGCAAACTATATTTTGGCGATGGGTTGTGAACACACGGGTTGCAAGTTCTTTATGGCGGAACTTGGGCGGTGGATTCTGAATGCCTTTCTTTGTGTAAACATTCTTTCAATGCTTTTCAACTTATTCAAAACAAACTCTATGAACTCACCAACCATTGTATTGACACTTTAGCATGTTTATCTCGGGACATAAGGCGATAGTTGTTGCATGGAACTTAGAGTCGCACGACATATTTTGAAGACTTATGCTTTTATCATTTACCATTCAAACATTTATGTATTATACTTTGGGACCTCATTGTTTGTAACTCGATTTCATTAATCGAATGGTAACTTTTCAAAACGTCTCATTTAGAGGTCGTTTTACATAACTTAGACTTTGTATTATGAAGTAGCACCCTAATGACACAATCTTCCGCTGCGGTATTTTGGGGGTGTTACACAAACTTGCCGAAAACCTTCAAATCTTACCGAAAAATCCCTAAAACTCCTCGTAAATTTGATTTAATAACTTACAGTCGTTGTTAATAGCTATTACACGATTTTTTTTAAAGAAACTTCTTGCCGGAAATACCTAACTTGTCAGAAATACCGAAAATTTGTCGGAAATGTCAATCCGCACTGATTAATCCCGCCTAGACCGATTACAAGCTACAAGGGGGTCAACCGCCCGACTACCAATTTACATTTTTTGCAACCTTGCTATTTATTATTATTATTATTATTATTATTATTTTACATATATAGAAGGTAAACGAACAACAAACTGTACCGTTAGCCTTTGTTGAATTGCAAAACTGATTCTTTTGATAACGACATTTGTTAATCTAGATATATATAACATTAACGTGCATAACTATTAAGAGGGTGTTTGGCAACCTAACCAAAACGTGATTATTTGATTATTACGTTTTCAAAACGTGGATAATCAATTTTTGGTGTTTGGAAACAACTTTACTAATCATTTATCTATGTTATATATTAGCCAAAGCGTGGTTTTCTTGCTGCGTATTGAGAATCTTTTGCGTAACGTGGTTTTATTTCATCCGACGTAAGCGTAATAATCAATCCAAAACACCATACCATTAAGTATTAACATTACACAAAGATTATTCTCTCTTTCTTTACTCTCTAGTACAACGTTACAAAAAAAAAAAAAAAAAAAAAAAAAATTAAATCCCCAAAAATTTCCTCTAAAAATCCCCAAAATTTCATCAAATCCCCAAAACCAATTCAATTTCCTCCACTTTTCCCCAAATCAAAACCCTAACCCTAACTTTTCAATCCCACAAAATTAACCTTCATTTCATAAAAAGTTCACATTTTTATGTAATATCTTCAGTCTTTTCACAAAACCCATCTTTTATTTTCATCATTTTCATCAAATTTATAAAAATTAATGGGTTTTTTACTTTTTTTTTGCAGGTGAGATTGATAATATGGGTGGTGAGGATGATTCTGATAGTAGTACTACTTGGGATTTTGGCGGTGAAGAAACCCAGATCTTTGAGTCGCCTAATTCTTCTTTTGGTATTAAAAATTTTAGTCCTTTTTTTATTAATTTATTAATATACAAACACATTTTTACTTTTTTAAAACTTTATGTTATAATGTTGTCATTTCGCTATATAGGGTTTACGCCGTATAATAGACACATACTTTCAGTAATGTCCCATTTCTGAGTACCTGAACTAAAAAGTGTCCCGTTAAATGTTACAAACTTTCAAAAAGTGTTTCAATATGCACATTTTGGTGACGTGTCATGAAAAAGAAAAAGTGGCGCGTGCCGCGCCACTTTTGGGGGTATGACACGTCACCTGAATGTGCATATTGGAACACTTTTTTGAAGTTTGTAACATTTGATGGGGCACTTTTTAGTTCAGATACTCAGAAATGGGACATTACTGAAAGTACGTGTCTATTATACCGCGCAAACCGTATATAGCGAAATGACAACATTATAACACAGTTTTTAAAAAGTGTAAATGTGTTTGTATGTCGGTGTTATTATTTTAGATAATATTGTATGCAAATGAGAATTTGAGTTTGTAGTTAAGTACAAAATCTAGATCAAATAAGTCGACAAATGACAAAGTTTACACTTCTATATTTTCATTTGTAGTATTTGATAAAACTTTGGAGCGCAATCCACACATAACAAGTTGATCGTTTCAACTTTTTGTATGGATAATGCTTTGAAGTTGTATCATCCACTTTTGACGAGATATGCCAACTTATGTCATTTGAATTCAAAATATTGATTAGTTTCTACCAATATATGAACTCTAAAAGTAAGTCGTGCACAATGAACAGAATAAGATTAGTGCTCATTTTACTGGAGATTACGTATTATAGTCTATGGAAACGTTTTTCTGACTAGTATACATAAACTTATCCCTATCCTGCAACATCTTTTATTTTGTGCATTTTGTGGCCTGGATGTGTCTATAGTATGCAATCTGATTCGGTTCTTGCAAAATGCAACAGTAAAAGTTAAATGTTCATCTATCCGGTGTTTGGTATCGCTTATTAAAACTACTTATCTGTTCATTTCACTTACAATGAACTTTTCTTTATCGCAAACACCCCTCAAAACTGTTTATTTGTTGTTTAAAAAAGCAATAAGCAGTTAAAATAAGCAGTTCCAAACACCCCCTTAGTTTTGTCAAGATCAGGGCATTAGTGCCACTTGATTGGCTCGTAAGTATATTATTCAACTTAGTAGTTGGAACAACACTTTATGATTGGTTTTTGTTCTCTTGAACTAGGTAATAAATTCGATGGTGACGAGGCTGACCCGTTTCATACGCTACAAAGCACTCTTCCGTTTGAGGACACTGTCAGGTGTGAAGATGAGTTAGCAACCCAAGTGATGGATCTCGAGGATGAAACCCAACTGTTTAATCTTGCAGGCGAGACCCAAGTGGTGAACTTTGATGACGACATTGAAGAGATGGATATTGCTGACACTATTGAAAACAACGAGACACAGTTATTTAATGATTGTGATACTGAAGAAGTTGCAGATACTGATAACGAAGGAACTGAAGTATTGGGTGTCTCTGATCAGGAGACTGATGATGATTCCGCAAGTCACCTATGCAAGAATGATAGAAAGGAACATGAGTCGGAAACAAATTGCGGAACGAGTGGACAACTTACATCAGGTAGTTTGTTAAAGGATTATTTGCATAAAATACTAACGTACTTATTCATTTGTCCTATTCGAGTCACTACATTTTTCATACCTGCGTTTTTTCTGACATGATATTTATGGTATTAAAGTGACAGGAGGTGGGTCGAAAACATTTACATCTATTCGTGCAGCATCCCTAAGGGCATCTGGCCTCGCAGCACTTAAAAAAGCTTCTCAAGAAAGTCAGAGTCCATCATGTCTTAAATTAAGTACGGAACCAGACATTGAACGAAGAATACCGGAGCATGACAAGTTAATTGATCGACCTGGAAACGGAAGTAAGTCTGGATTTGGTAGGTCAACTGCAAGGAAACTGTTTTCTGATGACTCACTTGAAAATACAAATGACGATATTGCCCTTGGTGGCTTGAGTTATATTGATTCTCAAGAGCCTGGTGACGCATCACAAGCAAATGCCCTTGACTTTGTGGATAACTTTTGAAAGTTAATATCGAGCCTGGTGAAAATGTGACACCAATAAGTCAACTGGAGGAAAGTCAAAGCCGGTTTTAACTGCTAAAGGACTCAAGTCTTTGCTAAAAGTGCTACTCTTATTAGTGCAGTTGATAAAGATCGATTTTAATTTTGATGATAACTGTGAAGATGACGGAGAACCTGAATTTTCAAAAAAAGAAGGAAGTGTTTTTGGTAGTGGAAGTCGGAAGGAAAATCGTCCGTTTCTTCGGGAAAAGGCGGAAGGTGGGAGAGCATGACGCAAGAACATGACGGGTTTAGTTTGCTCTGACTCAAGGTGGCTTTGGGTATTCCAAAATCAAGTGATAAACCAAAGAAAAGCTTAGGAACACACATAAAGGATCTGACATTGCGGAAAAATCTTATTAATGAGTTGGATGAACAAGCAACAGATATACCATTGCCACGTGGCACAGATATTCAAGAAAACACAGAGGCTCGTTTCGACACACAAATGGCTGCCGAAGCAATGGAAGACCTGTGCACAATTCAAACTCGGGCCCCACCTTTGCCTAACGAGGGAACCAGAACAACACGTTCAAAGTCAAAGTCAAAGTTGACCAGTGACCAGCCAAAGGAAATGAAAAAGTGGACCAAGTCAACTGTTAAAAGGAAAGTTGCTGTCAGTGAAAGCAAAAATCTTGACAAATCTGACGTGGCGAAAAGAAAGGGAAATTTGTCTTTGAAAAGACGCGCAGTTGCTGCACCTGAAACTATTGTTGACCAAACATCGGTGAAGAAACAGTGTATACAAAATGTTACACCAGTAGCTCGTCGGACTAGAAAGTCCATAGTAAAGGACTCAAACAAAGTCGAAATTGCTCCTAGTTGTCCCACAGAGAAGATCAGTATTCCAATTGGATTTCATCCGAAAGGTAAAAGAAGTAGCCCAAAATCATCATCCACGAGATTAACACGGTCTAAAGCTGCTATTTCTAGTAAGCAAGAAAAAGGCTCACTAAAAGAAAGGCGTGAGCCAGTTTCTTCAACGTGTACTACACCTGTCAACCGTGCAACGCCTGTTAAAGAATCATCTCCAGTTTGTATGGGAGATGAATATCTTAAGCAATCATGGAGGAAGAGTCGTATACGGGCGTCACTTATACAAGAAGTCCGTAGCTTGTCTCCTGTGGGAACATCGATTCTGTCTCCAAGCAAAGATACACGAGAGAGGCGAGATATATCTTTGATTCATGTTTTGTTTAGTCGCCACTTAGATGGCGATATCATTAAGCAGCAAAAAAAGGTGATATGTTCTTCGACTCACCCACTTTAGTAAATCTTTACGTACCATTTCATTTGTTATTTTGTACATCTGAGTCGCCAAAAGAGGGCATTGTTTTCCATCTGGGTCATTCTGTTACTGACTAACTTGTAAAATTGGCCTCCAGAATGTGTTTTTTTCTGTGAAAATGTCAAATATAGCGTAAGTTTCTTTAATAGTCTTTGTGGTTTGGCGAAAAAGAACTGAAATAGTTTCTTCTCGATACTGCTTGCATAAATGGTCACCAAACCACATGGATGATCTCTGTAATCTACTCTTGAATTAGTGTATACAAGTGGCTGATTTGTGTATAATGTCATCTTTAAGATTGTGGGGTTACAAAATGACCCAAACATGATACAGACTCATCTTTTAATGACTTGGATATACAAAAAATTTGTAACGTGCCTAAAATGGGTCAGATGAAAAAGTATGTTGGTAATTTCTGCAAAAAATCATTGCCCGCTAACCATTATTTGTTTACTGGTTGTTTTACAGATTTTATCTCGGTTGGGGGCTTCTGAGACATCGTCAATGTCAGATGCAACACACTTCATAGCAGATGATTTTGTACGTACAAGGAATATGTTGGAAGCAATTGCGCTTGGGAAGCCAGTAGTTACACATCTTTGGCTCCAGAGCTGTGGAGAAGCTTGCTGTCATATTGACGAGAAAAGTTTCATACTGAGAGATGCTAAGAAGGAAAAGGAAATCGGGTTTAGTCTTTCTACTTCATTGGCGCGTGCACGGCAAAGTCCACTGTTAAAGGTAATAGACTACTGTTATTGGATGTATATCATATAATGTAGTTGCAGTTGTTATAACAGATTGTAAATTTTGTAGGGGCAAAGAGTCTTGATTACACCAAATACAAAGCCTGGTAAAGAGATATTATCCAGCTTGGTTAAAGCAGTTCACGGAGTGGTACATAATTTTCTTTTGCTGTATTTTGGTCTTGACAAGTTTATTGAATTTCACTTTTATTGGGACTACCAAATAACTGAAGAACTTTTGATTTAATTTTCTGTTCATAGAGTTTCAACGTTTACATGTTTCTGATTCTTAGTCATTGTACTTATATGTACATCTTGAGTCGGTCTGTGTCCGGTTTGGGTCATTTTCTTATAAAACCGTTAGATTGATGTATACTGATGATAGATTTATATATTTTTTGTTAAATATTGTATAAAAACACCAACATTGCGAGCTATACAATGACCCAAACATGACACAGAACCGTCTTTGAATGACTCATGTACAAAAAAAGTATGTTGATATTCTATGGAAAAAATATTTTTTTATTTTTTTTCCTTTGGTATAAACTTTTGCTGCTGTTATATATTGAGCAACAAGGGTGACGTTTTAATTTATTTTCAGGTGGTTGAGCGAATGGGCAGAACTGCCATGAATGATGATAAAATTTCTGAGGGATTATTAATTCTCTCATGTGAAGAAGATTATGCAGTCTGTGCGCCCTTCCTTGAAAAAGGTCTTTATAATTTTTCTGAATTACTTTCGGTAAATACAGAGTTATGTTAACATTAGTTGAACCGTTTAATGTCATCTTTATGCAGGAGCAGCAGTTTATAGTTCAGAGCTTCTCCTCAATGGTATTGTTACCCAAAGACTAGATTACGAAAGGTGGGTCCTTTAACTTTATTTAGTGCAAGTGGCAAATATAAGGCATTTATTAATGGGTGACTACCCGCCGGTTGTTGATAACGGGTCAAAACTTGCATAATGTATTTTGAAATGCTTAACTAAAGTGTTTAACTAAAAGTACTGATCTTATCATTTCTAAACTTGTATTTCGTATTTACAAATACAAAATAGGACAAAAGAGCGTTGACGGGTTGGTCTAACCTGACCCTACTAGTTTGGCCCACACATAAAATTTACCCTTAGTGATCCAGCACCAAGCGTGCCTGCTTTGCCACGTCTGATATCCATATAATTAGCTGTTGGCCAACAATGAGTCCTTAGTGGAATGATTGGTTTAATTGATCTTATGTTTTATTGTAGACATCGCCTCTTTGTGGAACATGTGAAGAGAACCCGATCTACAATGTGGGTGAAGAAAGATGACAAGTATAAGGCTGTTAGCAAAGTGAAATAAACTTCCCTCTCAACAGTGTTCTTCGCTACCTGCACATTTGTTGTTTTATCTTTACTTTGCGTTTTCCATGTTTTAGTTTAGTTTGTAAATGTTGGAAAGGGTACAGTTTGTAGTAGTGCAAAAGCTTATTTATTTCTTTGTAATCCATGCTGTTATGTTTTCTGAAATTTCTTAAGAGGTTACATCTACCTTTTTGCAAAATCCCTTAAAAATTTAGGTTCTTCTGAAAGTGGCAAAGTAGTCTTTAGATGGACCTAAGGACCTTTAATTGTGAGTTTGTGACACAATGAAATTATTTCTTTAAACATTTAAATTCTGACTTAATTAAAAATTTCTTTAAACATCTAAATTGTAATGGTATTTTTCACTTAATCCTTAAAAAAAGACAAGCTCCCAAGTGATTGTGTGTTTTGTTTACTCACTTTTGATAAACTAGATGATTACCCGCGTGTTATGGCGACGGTTACGAGTAGCGTTAATTTGTGCGTGCAACTTTTTTTTATGTATACATGAATGTGGAGTAAATGACGGTGAATAAAGTCACTGGTTTTAAATTTTAATTAAGTATTTAAATAGTTATTTATATTGCATTGCTTTTAATAAGTTAGAGCATTTTAATCTAACATTATTTTCTTTTTTTTTAATTTTTAAATTTTAAGCAAATATGTTTACTCTTTATATGTAGTATAAATAAATGTGTATCATGCTGTCAGTTGTATTAAACATAGACCAGATAGATGAGAAATGATGAGATTATGAGAATAACAAACAAAAATATGGTTGAATCTTTTTCACCATGAAAAAGTTTACAACAAATCCAAACACAACCTCCAAGAATAAGAAATGGGAATTTTCCAAATCTGGGGATGTTTTTTCTTCTACTAAATGAGAGCTAATTGTGGGAATCAGATAATGGTTTTTCCTAAACGTTTAAAGGGTTCGACATGGCTTATTAGAATATGCATACGAATGCCATATGAATATATGCACACCACTTGTCATCGAACCCTGAAGTGACTAAAAAAGGAACTCGGGTTCTATCAAAAGGCTCACATTCTCACAACAACAAAAACAAAAGAAGATCATGTGTTAGCCTCGTAAAATTCAGTTTGAGTGAGTGTCACCGCCACCATGAGTAGTACTATTACTGCTACCCGTTGATTGTGAAATTTGCATGCTTTTTGAGAAACTTGATCCAACGGTAGTGTGCTCGGGCCTTAGTTCTGATGAAGAGGATGACGGTGCTAAAGTGGCGACGTAAGAACCGACAGGGTAAGGTACAACTGGCATATCAGATAGTGAAGATGCAGATGGGCTATAACTAAGTGTTCCCATGGGATGATCGAACTTGCACGATGGACCAAACTTACACACCCCATTTTGAGCATAATGTAAACAAAGAGGTGAACCCTGCAGAACGAGGAATATGATCAACACTATTAGAACAATACACCAATGTTTAGACTCTAACGAAGTCGTTTCTTTATCATTCACAATGTTAAGATTGGATACTTACAGGACGAAGAGGAAGGCCCATGGGGCTAAGGCCAAAGTTAGTGTTTGGTACAATCAAGTCTAGTGGATGATGGTATCTACACGAGGAACCAAATTTACAATCCCGGTCTTGACATAGTGTTGACATTCAGGTTCACCAGGTCGCTGTGGAAAAACATTCTCCTTTTGACTATTTGTCAAAGAGTATGAAGGAAAGGAAGTAGATAACTGAGTCATAGCATAAACTGATCCTCCTCCAAGAATCGGCTGTGGATTAGGAGAGACTGCCGGATGTATAGGTGCCTGCTTTAAATGAGGTACAAACGTGAATTAGAGGATGTTTGAATCCACATTTTGGAAATACGAATATGGTGTTCGGAAATAATTTACTACCTGATAAGGATTCCAACCAGGAAACGGAACCATTCCAGGGGGAACCAGCATTGGACCGTACGTCCCTGGAAGATACGAGCCAGGAAGGACAGGAGGCCTAGCGACGGGCCAGTTGCCGGCCAATACACCATAAGGCTGAGAAGAAATTACAGAAGATTGCAAATTTTGGTAAACAGCAGAAGGCAAGGGAGACAACTGTCCAACTGAGACTGCTGGTGCTGGTGACTGTACCATGCTAGTAGGCTGAGGATGGTGAAATTTACATGTGACACCAAACTTACATTGACCTGTTTTTACATAGTATGAACACTCTTTCTCACCCTGTGTGAAAGAAAAAAATTAGGCAAGAAATTTGCAATATGGGCATAAATGGATTTAGGAGAATATAGGAACTGACCAGACGAAGTGGATATCCAGATACATTTAGTGTCACTGGGCTGGATGATCCAGTGCCTTGCCTAGGATGATGATACTTGCAAGAAGAACCAAATTTGCATAATCCGGTTCGCATATAGTACTGCAATTGTGTCACGTAGTTAGCATAGAGTTCATACTTCATAATATTTCAACTAATGCACATTACTTACAGAGGTGAAAAAAGGTCCAAAATGGTTTCCGGTCATTAATATAACTTCTTTTTAATATTTATAATCTATTAAAGTGTATGTATGATTAAAACTATATTAATACGATAGTTGTCTAATTTTGCTAGGGGGTGTTTGTTTCGGCTTATATAGGCGGCTTATGGCGTATTTGGTTTTGGGCTTATGTTTCATAAGCTCACTTTTTGTGACTTACTTTTAAACTTTTCAGCTTATATAAGTTTATTATGTCATATAAAGCTTATATAAGCCGAAAAGTTTCAAAATAAGCCACAAAAAGTGAGCTTATGAAACATAAGCCTAAAACCAAATAAGCCATAAGCCGACTATATAATCCGAAATAAACACCCCTTTAATAGAGCAGTAAGCAGTAAAAGACGTGTTCTGTATTTCGATACAGTATACATGACTTTCGACCCGTTAGACCCATTTGACCTTTTTTAAGATAAAATAAAACCCCAATCAATCCATCATACAAGTACACAGATCAAAATTGCTAAAATGAATGGTTAGATGCATCTCATTGTTCATGATCCAAGACTTTGGATTTTTTACTCCTTGTTAAAAAAGCAAGATATAATTTAACTAATTTAGATAACTTTAATATTTAAATTCTTCATGAATCAGTAGATAAAAGTAACTATATCCAAAAGATAAACAAGCAAATAGAGCAGATTTACTAATTTGGAAACAAAGAAAAAGACGAATTTGCTAAATTTAGATCAGAAGATCTATACAGGAGTCCATAAATAATCCAAATTTAACAAGAACATACATCAAACAGCTTGATGTTTGGAAGCATTAATAAAGACGAACTATTGAGCAGCATATATACATTCTATTTAGTGCATAAGGCAGAAATTTAGAAATGAAGTACCTGACACACAGGCTGACCAATTCGTTCGGGATACTCCCCATCACTACCCCTCATAGCTCCAACAAGCTATCAAGCAATCACATATCAAGAATTAGTGGTTGCATCCGAATTACCCGAAACCACAAACCAACAATTACTACCCAAATAATCAAATCTAAAGATAAACTTTTCCTTTTCAAGAATTATACAAATGCTCACACTCAAACACACAACGAGGCGACAAAATGCTAACAATGATCACATTAAACCAAACCACACAAAAACTCGCCAAAACGCACACATCCAAACACACCATCAACATAACAAATTCCACAAACATTCACACAAAAAACTATCCAAAAACCTTACCGATCCAGCACGATCACGCGGATGATTAAACCGACACCTAGAACCATACCCGCAAACACCATTCCTCAAATAATAAATACAATCAGCTTCATCAGGTCTTTCAGGATACACCTCATTCTCATTCTCGTCTTCTCCTAACCCCAGTTTCCACAAAGGCTCTGCATTTATCACCAAATGCACAAAACAAAACATACCCATTACTCCAAATCCACATTACATCCATAAAAAACAAACTTTATAAAAATTTACCAAGAATTACAAAAAGGGTAAATTAGTAAAACAGTAATTTCCATAAAGGCTCTTCATTTCTCATCAAATCACACAAAACAAAACATACCCATTACTCCAAATCCACATTCCATCCATAAAAACCAAACTTTACAAAAAATTACCAAAAGGGTAAATTAGTAAAACAGTAATTTCCTTAAAGACTATCCATTTATCACCAAATCACACAAAACAAAACATACCCATTACTCCAAATCCACATTACATCCATAAAAACCAAACTTTATAAAAATCTACCAAAATTTACAAAAAAGGGTAAAACAGTAAATTAGTAGTTTTACCTTCTAGGCCTATTCCATCACTCCATTCTGTAACTGGATCCGACATTGTAGACACAAATATACTATTTATATAAATGTTATATAAACAAGTGTACAAATATATTGATATGTGTGTGATCAAGCAAGAAAATAAGCAATCTATGAACAAAAGTTAAAAGGGTAAAATCTTGTGGTGATTTTGGGACTTGATCGGGTTTAAAAGTGTGAAAAAAAGAAGAGGGTTTTGAGGGTTTGTTTGTGTGTTTTGTTTTTTCACACATTAACTGAACACAACACACTTTGAGTTTGTGTTTGTGAGTTTGTGTATGGTTTTGGGTTTGGTTTGGTTTTCTCTCTCTGCTTTTTGTTTTACTTTTCTTTTTTGTTGTTTTTTTTTTTTTTTTAAATAGAAATATATAAGTAGCTTGCATAGAAAGTTAAAAATAGCAAGATAAATTAATTATTTATTTTTGCGGTAAACAAGTAATAAGAGGTGATTTTCCTTTCTCTTACAATCTTTTGATTGGACGTTCAACTTGATTAAAAGATCAAATTTGCCTGCATTGTGTGCTGTCTGAATATCTCTGATGCTTCACGACTGATTGAATGTCATGATAAAATTGTGAGTGTCTTAAATCGATTCAAAACTTTTTTTACCTGCTGTTCGATTCGACATTTACTCTCATTTATTATTTTTTCTTTTGAGAAAATGAAAATAAATGATACTTATTTTATTTTAAATTGACTTTAATTATTTTTATACTATTCTATATTATCTTTAATGTAAAATATATAAATTGATTAAGTTTTAAATGTTTTTCATTTTCATTTGTATAGTTTTTATCAGATATTATATAAACAAAAATATTTAAGTTTAAAATTAGAAAAAAAAAAAAAAAGTTAAAAAAATCAAACTGGATTCATATTTCAGGACAAGAGGTAGTAGAAAACTAAAATTTATTGTGTTTTTAAGTTTTTTTAAACAAAAAACAAAGAAAACAAAAAAGAAGTGACAGAAAAATTCACATTTTTGTTTATAATTTTTCCGTCTAAATTGAAAAGAATTTGGGCGGAAACAAAACTACATCCAAACTATTAAAAATATAATAACCAATATAAATTATGTTTTTCTTTTATCTTTTCTTTTTTCAACTTGATAACATCAAATTATTTCTTTTTCTTTCATTTCATTTCAACTCAAGACATAAAGTAAGAAAAACAACTTATTTCCTTATCTTTTTCTTATATTTTCTTTATCCATTATTTTTATCCTCACCTAAAATAACTCAAGACAGCAAAACAAAAATGTTGTGAATTTGTGATTATGAACTTTTAGTTTGTGAGAATTGAAAAAGTTGAAAATGTTATATTACGAACAACTGATATCGTGAAAGTATCACAACATTTTACTTATCAACAACTTATACCAAGCTTACTTTAACTTTACACTCTTACCGTTTAAAATTATGTAATGAGAAAAATTCTCGACAGTGATATTATACTTTATATTTATCTTTACTAATTATATTATTTTTGTTACAAGTAGATTTATATACACAATTTTTAGATAATAAAATGATACACGAGTAGTACCTTAGTATTATTGATGATGTATGTATTTAACCAAACTAATAGATACTATATTTTTCAACATTTAAACAAATTTGATATCATGTCATAATCCTAAAATAAGAATTAGCCATACATGATTTTAATTTTCACGAAAAATATATACAACTAATTACGTGTTTGACTTTTTGTTTTACGAGTTTTCTTTGGGTTGTTAGTTAATATTCGCGCCAAATAAAAATATAAAATATTTGGTTCGTTAAAAGCTTATGTTTCGAGAATATATATACGTGACAATGGTGTCCTTTAAATATATTACACGTGCACCAAGAACAACTTCACCATTCATATTTTTTTTCTTGTGAGTCAAAGGTATAATATTGGTGAATGGTGAAGAATCAATAAACATAAACATCATCATACTTTACGTCCATTGACATCTTTTTACATAGTTTACTACTTTATAGGAACCGACATTGTAATTTTCAAATGTAAAACATTAGTTTATATGGTAAGATCATGCTCCTTTTGATAATTAAATAAGTTTTTTTTTTTTAACATATCCTTTGACCTCTTCTCCCACCTACGTATGTTCTTTTTGTATTTTATGGATATACAAATGTCAGAGAATAACTATATTTAGAATGTTGATTCCTGTTGGTAATTATATTTAGGGGTAATTTCATATCTCCCCTCCTTTTAGTTGAAAATTGTATTATACATTATCATTGAATCTTTGCATTTGGGTATATATGAAATTAATTATGAAAGTAGGGTGAAATATGAAATTAATCCTTATATTTATTTACTTATATTGTGTCTTATTCGATCTTAATCTTAACTATATAAAATAAGAAAATAGTCAAAAAGTTAAAATGTGAAAAAGTGAAAAGTGAAAAATATGAAAAAGTGGAAAATTATTTTTTGTAACTTAGAAAATTATCTTTGATAACTTGGAAAACTTATCTCTATTGCATGATGTACAAATCGACGATTTAATCCAATTCTCAAATAAACAAAAACCCGGTCCTATCTGGCCCAGTGTCCGAGCCGGTACCCGATTTAACCGGCCGGGTCAACCTGGGTTTAAAAACATTGATATCAATCATATCGTCAATTGTCTACCACTAAAAAAGCACGCCAGTTAGGCGCGGATCTCACCTATTTTTAAAATGTTTTAGTTAAACAATTTGATCATATTATGGTGGGTTTTGTATTATATGGACTGATGGACATACAAGTGTCGAGAATAACTATATTTAAAACGTATAAAACAAATAAAACACAAGAAAAACGTAAAAAACGGACGAAAACGTATAAAAACGGGTGAAAACGGATGAAAACGTATAAAAATGGGTGAAAACGTAAGAAAATGTATAAAAGCAGATGAAACGTAAAAAAACGAATGAAAACATAAGAAAAATGGACAAAAGCGTAAAAATGGAGGAAAACGTATATAAACAGACAAGAACGTATGAAAACGGACAAAACCGTATGACAACATAAGAAAACGTATAAAAACAGATAAAAACGTAGGAAAAATAGACGAAAACGTATAAAATGAGAAAGCGGGTGAAACGGTGAAACGTAAGAAAACGATAAAACCGCCTTTAAGAAACCAAAATTGAGTTAATTAACTATCGTTAGTATAAAGGACTAACGTTGCAAACCATCATTTGGTTATTGGACTAACGTTGCCACTGAGCTAACAGAGAAGATAACGACAATTAACGATAAGGACTGACAACGTGCAATATGTAAACCATATTGAAGAAAAACAGATCTCAATGATTAACAAAACACTTTTATTACTTCAGAACAATATTACAAACCAAATCTTCTATTCTCAAATAGAAACAACCAACAACCAGTATTTGATCTCAATCAAATAACAATGAATCAGTATCAACAAGTAACAAAGTATTTTGATCAAGGAAATCAAAATACGAATTAGGGTTTTGTTTTAGAGAGAGAGTTTTTATATCGTAAAAATATAGAGAGAGAATGATAGCAGAGATAATGAAGACTGCATATCTCTCAAGCTTATATAGCCTCAAATATTACATATCGGCCCTTCATCTTCTATATTTGTCTTAAACCAACCAAAGTAATCCAAGCCAATATCTTTAGCCCTTCCAGTCCCTCTAGAATCAAAACTCCACTATCAGTCCCTGATTACTCTCCATCAAATATAACTGAACAAACACAAACAAATATCAACTCAAATATCACAGATCAGATTAATTACAAGCATCCAAATCATAATTCTCAACACCCCCTTAATCTGATAAGTGATATATATCAAACATCCCAAGATTTTTAACTAAAAATTCATGTTGTAATGTATCTAACCCCTTAGTAAGAATATCTGCAATATGATTTGCAGAATCCACTTTCACAGTTTTAACCACACCATTTAAAATTTTTTCTCTAACAAAATGTAAGTCTATTTCAAGATGTTTTGTCCTTTCATGAAAATAGTGGTTGATCGCTATTTTTATAGCAGATGATCGTCACAAGGAAGAGGAATAGTAAAAGACCCAAATTTTAAGATCTTTTAAAATTTTCGTAACCCGCATCACTTCATCGGTAACTCAAGAAAGAGCTTTGTACTGCTCAAAGAGAGCTTTTAGAGAGTAGGTTGTTTTTACTTTTCCAAGATACTAGAGACCCATTTAGAAAAACACAATGAAAAGAATTTTCTTTAAGAAATCAAAAAGTTCAACTGATTTAAGTCCAAAATTTGAGTTAATTAATACACTCATCCAAAACTTAAGTGAATTTCCCAAACATACGCAACATTCAAAAGATCGTTAGTATAAAGGACTAACGGTTTTCTTCACCATCGATAATAGCATAAGCACCTTTAACATCGTGCAAAGGATCTCTAGAAAGAATATTACTTTATTTGCATGTAAGTATCATCCGCACCCATTAAGAATTGCATAAGTTTCATAAGTTGGTTATGCTTTTAAAATCATCGCAAGAGATGACAGTGCATCTAGGTAATCGCAAAAACTTCATCAACATTAGACCTTCTACAAGTGTCATCAATAAAACTAGATCATTTGGTTATTGGACTAACGTTGCACAACTTCAATCAATCCCAAAACCTATCGAGCTAGGTTTTACAGAGATTCACTTAGTCTAGAGATATAATGATATAAGCAAGATAATTTTTCAAAATTAGGAAAATAGCGACTATCAATTAACACAAGTTAATTGACCAAGAACCAATTAATTTTAAAACCCATTTTATCAAGAACCCTAATTTTAAAAACGTTTTGAGAACTCGGCTTTGATACCATGAAGAAAACAGATCTCAATGATTAACAAAACACTTTTATTACTTCGTAACAATATTACAAACCAAATCTTCTATTCTCAAATAGAAACAACTAACAACCAAGATTTGATCTCAATCAAATAACAATGAATCAAGATCAACAGTAACAAAGTATTTTGATCAGGAAATCAAAATACGATAGGTTTTGTTTTAGAGAGAGTTTTTATATCGTAAAAATATAGAGATGATAACCATAATGGAGCAAAAAGCAAAAAATATTGGCCCTTCATCTTCTAAAAACCAACCAAAAAAATATCTTTAGCACTAGTCCCTCTAGATTCAAAACTGATTTAAATATAACCGAACAAACACAAACAAATATCAACTCATATATCACAAATCGACACTACAAGCATCCCGTCATAATTTACTCTAAAAGGTCTTTTCTTTTTTCTTTTTTTAATCATAACTAAAAGGGTATTTTAAACATAACACATTACTCAATTAAGTTTTTAATAAAAACACATTGTCCCTTTATACATAATTAAAGTTTATTTTTTTTTATTATTTATTTTTTCCTCTTGAGTTAGCTATGACTAAATTGTCAAACTTATTCATCTAAATTAAATCATTTAGAAGAAAATGATAAAATTTAGGCCGAAAAGATTTTGTCGATCTATTAATCATAGTTACCAAACATCACTTACTAAATGTCTAAATGACATCAAAAGTGTATATGAGGACTTTAGGACACACTTTATATTTATCACAAAGGATTTCCTAAAACATCTTTGAATTTGCAACTAATAATTCATAATTTTAAGGCAACGCACCTTTATATGGCGACATTTGTTTTTTTTTTTTGTAAAAACGTGTCTGGTTTTAATATGCCAAATTTTTTTTACTCTTTCAAGTTTATCTTCTAACACATGTTTTAATCATGATTGCTTCAATGCATGTTTTATAATCTTAAAACAATTTAAATAATCAATAAGACTTTTTATAATCACAGTGGCTTTACAGTTGTTTGTAATAGCACAGGTTATAACATTATTATCATGTTTAGTTTTATGAATAACGAATCAATGTGTACATTGCAAGACATGAATTTCATTTATTATAGAAAAAATGGTACTAAGCAACCATAGAGTAAGTGCAATGGCACAATTTTTGTTTGGGGTAGGAAACCTCGGGTCGGCGTGGGTCTTGGTGACCATTGTGGATGTTTAGTGGTGGCCTCGGAGTCGAGTGGCTCGTGCTCACAAGCCCGAGCAAAACTCTTGTTTCTCTCCTTTTTTCTGTTATGAATTTTAAGCTAGTTAGTGGCGTGTAGTGACGATTGCTGGTAAAAATGGTTAAAAGAATTGTTAGAAATAGTATGATAAGGTGAAGCTTAGATGACAAGTATGAACAATGTTTTGGTACAATCAATGTATTGCTATATAAAAGTAAACTAGCTGGTACCCTGCGTGTGCAACGACGATTACCCTAAAATATTTGTTTTCGATAAATCGTATTTTAATTTATTATATTCTTTTCGATGATGAATTCTGAGATATCGTTAATTTCGTGTGAAACATTTCAACTTTTTAACGAATGCCAATGTTTTTCATTATACAATTGTGATAATAAATATTTTAGTGAGAAATGTTTTTTCGTCGTTCAAAATATCTATTTGATTTATATAAATCTAAGTTTTATGGATACGGGTGTTAAAAAATATGTTAAACCGACAAACCGAGCAGACCCGCTCAACCAGAAACCACAAAAACGATAACTAAGAAATCGAATCGCGAAAAAATTAGAAATCGGATAAACCCTCTTATCGCGGTTTGATTTCGGTTTTTATTTTTAAATATCAACGGTTACATGAATCGAATCGTGTTTTATATAAATGTAGTTTTAAACAAATTAAAACTGAATTAGAAATAAGTGTAAATATAGAGAAAAATATTTTGTAACTTTAGCCTTATTATTTTTATTTCTTAAATTGTTGTGGCGAGCAAATGTTTTTCAGGGGTCCGGTGGTGGAGGGGTCTTGTGGAGGCGGCAATGACGGTGGTGGCGAAAGTAAGTGAGCCGAGAAAGAACCTGCGAGTGGGTTGTGTGTGTTTTTTATGTGTTTGGTATGTGATAAACTTATTTGCAATATGTATACTTAAGGTTGGGGCAATGCTCGATTTTAATGAACATTTAAGTTTTTAATGGGTTATTCTGTCTTCGTATGGTTTAAATGAGATCGTGATATTGGAGGATGTTATATGAAATTTAAAACATTAATTATGTGTATGATGAATTTTATGCTTATTAAAAGTAACTTCCTTTTATAGAAATTTTTGGTCTTAAAATTTTAAGACTACTATATTTAATGTCTTATAACATATAAAGGAGTATATATTAAGTTTAGGTTCTGTATTCTTAGTTTTGAACTCTTGGTTCCCTTTCTCCTTTAATATGATTGATTATTGGCGTGAGATCATTTTTTTTTTTTTTTTTTTTTTTTGGTTTGTTTTTTCTATATAATATTGTTGACTTTTAAAAAGAAACAATTAAGTTTAGAAGTGAAATAAATATATGTACCGTAAACTTTAGGCTGGATACAGTCGTGACCCGGATCATCCCTTGCCATATCAGTTTTTTCTCTCTGATGTCCAGACACGACCAAGTTACCGCGGTCGGTAACCAAGGTAAAAAGAAAAGATAGAAAGAAAGAAAGAAGGAATGAAAAATGTGTGTGTAATAATCGGTCGAATTTTAGACCGATTGTTTTCTTTTTCAGCCCTCGACCGATATTTGACTAAGAACCTACTGTGGGGTTGACCGACTTCAAACTCGGTCGAGCTATGCTCAAAAACGACTTTTTCCGTCCCATTGCTACCAGCCTTATAACATGTAATCTTTAAAATTAAGTTTTATCTATTTCATAGAGGAGTGAAATGCCTTCCTCCTTTACATGTAAGATAGATTTGCATAAACATGGTTTCATAACTAAAGAGAAAAGGCATTAATTACGCTTGAAAAAACATACAAAAATTGAAGCTAAGAACATAGTGATTGTACTTCACATTTATTTTGAAAATGTGTTTCATCTTTTTAAGCTACAAATAAATGTATGGCTCGACAAGTTGAGTTGGAAAAATTAAATCATGCTTTAATCAATGATTAATTGTACAATGGATCACAGCATCATGTCAAAACACAATCTTAACTTATATTGTTAATAGGCTTCGCTTAAATCGAAATTTCAAGGTTAGAGAACTTTGCATTTGTGTTACGAGCCAATTTCATATAGCAATCTACTAGTCGTGTCAACTTCTGTTTTGTTCGATCAATCTTGTTCCGTTCCATTTCCTAAGGTTGTCAAGGAGCTAAACGACTAGACCGGTCCCTAAACATATATATTTTACATCAATCCACTATACATATATGCCAAGGAAAATAGTCTATTACATATAGTAACAAATCGTTAAGGCACACGAGATCAGTGTTTCTATGTCGATTTAAATATTTTGAAAACATATGGTAACAAATCATTAGGGATAGTAGAACAAAAAAAAAAAAAAAAAAAAAAAGATCATAAAGTTTTATATCTAGTTAGAACATGAACACCAAAACTTCATAGTAGAAAGGAAAAAACATGATAAATTAAAAAAAGCAAGTCTTATCAAAATACATATTTCCTTATTCATAATTCAATCATTTTCATGAAAACTTTAATTGAAATTTATCTCATAATCTTTGTTTTCAGGTGTGGAACCAAAAACTAAGGGATTTGTTGGTTGAGTTGTATCATTCAATGTTTCCTAGTATTGCCTCAAGAAACTTTTTTCCATTAAAACTTGTCAGAACCAATAACCAGAAATGAATAATGTTTAGACAATAACTATTCAATCACTTTAAAATCTAAAAAGTTTCTTTAGATCTACAGTTTGATTTAAGTTGTTTTTGTACCTCTGAATTTCATAGAACATCTCTTTGAAAAGAAACAAAATCGTACGACACATAAGAATTTGAGAGTTTCTTTGGGCTCCATGTATGTGTCGAATTTCATTGATAATAAGGTAGCATTTGGTTTCACTACTGGTATGGATTGAAACAAAGCTCAAATGAGTTTTCCATATCTATCGTGTCTTGTAGGTTTGCAAATTGAGAATTTGAGATGAACCGATATTTTAGGTTTCATTCATGATTTAGAAACTCATATGGATTAACTAAACACCCGTATAAATCCCACATTTTCACCCATTTCCTTATTCCTATACTCTTCAACCAAATACTACTAAGAAAACGAATTAGTCGATTACCTGAAGAAATAGACGTGCAAAAGCATTAAGGTTAGGTATAGTATGGAGGCCGTCCCTAAGCATATAAAGCCGAGACTCATCATGTCACACGCGAAAAAGCCACACATCAAACATTCTATTCCAATTATCGATCACGTTCTCTTGCTTATTTACAAACATTTATCAATTTTCCTCTTGAAACAGTGTAATCTTGGTTTACTTATTTGAAAATACTCTTATTTACAAACACAAGCATTGCAGTTCAAGTTTTTGTTTGATTGAAGTAGCATTCCATTTAAAGTAGAAGAATTATTTATTTATTTATTTTGAACGGCGGATTTATTAAAACACACTAGTAAGGAGCTAGAGAAAAATTACAAAGGCTTCATAAGCCAAGAGTTTTAACAATTTACATTACATCATCTACTTTTAAACCAAAAGAAAGAAAAAGAATGAAATCGAAAATGTCACTTTTCCTTAATGAGTCGAGTTAAAATAATATATGTACACATGGATTACTAAAAGCGATTTCCTAAAACATGTGTTTTCACATATAACAAAATATGGAAATAAGCAGATCAAGAAGATGAAGTTACATGAAATGACCAGATTACCCTCAACAAACAAGCTAGGTCGTGTAGAATGACAATATTCATAGTACGTTCATTATAATGTATTTTGACGGATAGTATATAAACTATTTTACCTTTTACCCTATTAGATACTCATTATATGCTTTTTCTAAGTATATATATTATATGCGGTAAAGCACCTATGAATCAATTGGAACAAGGATTCTGTTGAGTTTATAATATATATAACATACAATAAACATGTAAACATCAAGAGTACATAGCGGAAGACTAAAGATCATAACAAATAAATAATTAACTGAAAGTATGCGTAACGTACTTCTTGCGAATGTCAGATCTCTTGAGCAAAACCAAAGAAGTGGTTTGAAGAGTTGTCCTTACCGTTTTACAACTCAAACCAATTGTTGTAAGAATAATGTCTTACAACCACGTTCTTGTACACGAATTAACCAACGAATCAGCGATTGCTAGATCTAACATAAGTCATCGTTTTAAGGAAAACGAAACCAAACTCCCTTACAAGGGTGTTCGGCGAATAGGGACAAGAGAGAGAGAGAGAGATCTGGGGTTAATTCAATGCACAGTTATGAAAAACCCTAGAACCTAGCCTTGTTTAGATAGTAGATGGAAGACTTTGGGAACAAGTTAGGGCTTGGGTTGAAAACCCATTCCCTTGGCCGGCCATAGGACAAGCCCAAGAGAAAACCCATAACTTTTTCAAGTCTTTTCATTACTAGTCCTTTCTCTTTTCATTTAACGGTCATTAGTCATTTTTCCGTTAAATACTTAACGATTGTTAACCGGACTTAATGTGCAATAATTAATCGTAAACATAAACATTAATTATTAAGTTTAATTCTCATTCGCTAATGTGTGCAATCCCGTGATCACGAGTTCAAATCCGGACATTTACGTGGTTGTAAATATATACATTTCAACACTCCACTTGGATATGTTTACAAACGTGAAATGACATTGGTTAGCGTCTAGCAACACGCCAATGCCCCGGTAAAACTCGTGTATGGTATTCTCAAGAAAAACCAAGTTTTGATGATTCATCATCATATTCATCCTTTTGTTTCTAATACCATGTTAATAAGAATATGGATCTCACTCATTTCTTAATTAACTATTCATTTCTCGCTTTATGTGATTGATTAATTTTACCAATTCTTCGAACATATTCGAGAAGACCTTGGGCATGGCCATGCAAACATCTTAACAACCCTACGAGGGGCCAAGTAGTAATATACTTCAAAATAAATTTGAAGGAAACAAATCCCATTTTGACTACAAGCGAGATTCATAAATTTATAACACTTCTTAAAACAACCCTTATAACTACCGATTCGTATAGCGTTAGATTGCTTCACAAAATGCACTACATCCATGACATATCTCTTGTATCTCAAGTCGAGGATAAATATCCATGATATACTTAATGACAAAGATCCATAAAGTATTATCATGCGGGTGGGATAAGTCCTATATTCAATTCATTGAATATCATCTGAAATTAGTCATGCTACGCATCAATATACTTTCAAGTATATTCTAACTAATACTCAGATTTGTCTTAATTCAATATCATTCCCATGTTATTGATTGACAATGGACTATTTAGAATAACTTAAGTTATTCAAGGATTTAAACATGCAAATATAAGATAACATCACAATAAATGAATAATAAACATAACAAAATATTTTATTTCATTTCAATAATAATGTTTACAATATCCTTTATCTAAAATACTTAATAGATCAATGCATGATAATTCTTAGTTAATGAATTTTGCCTCAAGTCATGATAATCATACTTGTTGACATGGCATAATTTCAACTAACTTTGATCTATAGGAATTTTGAGAATACTTATTTCAAGAATTCAACAAGTGAATTTCTTGTATATGTTTACACATATCTTGATATTGTCATATCATTCCATAAGGTGCGTGATAACCTGAACCACCCTTTTATGACAATCATCTTTCAAAACTTTAAAGTTTTAAAGTATTCTTTATTCTTTAATGTGTAATGCAACTATGCTCTTAGTTGAGCATAATTAGTCAACATGGTCATCATCAAGGATACCATGACTAGGATTAAGTGTCATCTCAATTATACTAGCATCATTGTGTACAACAATATGCTCTTTAAACATCCGTAAACTTTGAACAGTTATAGTGTAATGTTGGTGCCTACCAACACTCAAGTTTGTTGGCAATGACAATTATGAAACAATTGCCATATTTTCATCCATAGAATCTAGGAGCATCTCCAGATTGTGGAATGTGATTCTAGATCCAAACATAATTCTTTTAAAGTATTTATTACACTAACAAATTTCAATGTTGTCAAATCATCTTGTAACCAAGCATGACACAACAATCTTATACACAACATGATGTACATGATGAATCTTCAAGTTAGACTTTAAGATCTCATTCATATTCTATCTTTTCAAAGATATGTATTTATCATGTTTTATTAGACTCATTTATTTACCGCATATATTTATAGTAATAAACATATATTCCAAGGTTATATATCTTATTTCCAAATCTTACAAACGAAGTTCATTCCCAACTAAAAAACTTAATTTAGGTGGAATGTAGTTGCCCATACAACATATAAGATTTAAAAAATAATACTCCCACTAGCTTTCAGGAATACTTACGAGCTATCTTATTTTAATTATTAAATCAAACATGGATTTAATATTAAACATAAGAATCATCTCTAGTTGCATGCATATATCCATTCATGGATTCTTGCGGTTTGTACATATTCAAAGATTATTTGAATTCATAAAACTCCTTTGCATTACTTATCGTCCTCATAAAAGTAATTCCAAAACAAAGAGTTTTGATATTCATTGTCAAAATTTCACATCAATGAAACTAAGTATGACAATTATAATCTTTATACTTCTATTTAATGTATCGAGTAAAGAATATTCAATCATAGTTAATTGCTTAAGTATGATTAATATTATTATCACTAGACATGCATTAAATAAGTGTACAATATTGTCCATATGATTTCTACACAAAGATTTAAACCACTAGGGTTTTCATCCTTTGAAGAAAATCACCTTCATTTCGATAAACCAAGTATCTAAAATTGATTATCTTTATGGACAACATATCAACATTCATAGTATGATTGTTTTACCACAATTCAACATTTGGTAAATTCATCATTATGATTAACAGGCTTACCATGATCCTGTAACTCATAATCCTCAGCAAATTAAATATCTGAGATATCCTTACGGATCTATGAATGACAATTCCATCATATTGAGGTCTATCATTTACATGTTTAGCCTCATCATGATATTTACTAGTGCACTTTAGAAGATTATGCATTTTGTAATTCAATCTTTCAAGATCTAAACAAAACTCCCACTTGCCTTTAAAAATATAAAGATTACCTTTAAATAGTTTAGCAAGTAGAGCAACAATACATTGTTCTCTTTTGGGATATTACAAAAAACATTGACAGTTCCTGACATTAGTTTGTTACAATCCACTTTACAATTAGTTTAACAAATTCAGAACTTCATTATTAAGACTTAATGTGATTCATCACATTCCATAATCAAATGGTGTCTTATCAATCTTCTAGGTTGGATTCTTATTGAGTATATTCAATCTATACTCAATCTACTAACCTTGATAACGTTTTGGAAGAAACTATAGTTATCTTGAATCAAACAATGCCAATAGATTTTGATTCTTCTAACTGAACATACCATAAAAGTATGGTATTCCATTAGAATTAATATTGTATATTTAAGATAACTATCTATTCTTTGGCTTACCTATTTTCCAACAAAGTAAAACTTAATGGTACAATAGAATTACCAAGTCAATTGCATGTATTATAACATAAGTATTCTTGACCAAGTCAAAAGACATATCAGTTATAATCCCACTATACGTTATAAGTCATTGATCAACTCATTGACTTCATGCATATGTCTTAAAACACAACAAGTTAACGTCTTACTTTATATCGTAAGTCTTGTATTAAAATACTTCATGTTTGTGACTTTACAAAATCATAAACATTTATAATTAAAGTAATTATGAACACCACCTTCGGGTTTCAATTTAATATTTCAAGTTAATATTTACTACATATATTTAAGTCATTCAATGAATACTTAAAATCAAAGTAGTATTAGATTACTTAATTTAATTATGTCATTCCATGAAATGTTCAATGTAAAGCGCAAAATCATCCATGCTCGCTCTCACCACACGTGGATATTTTACCTTGGTCTATAATCTAGTTCACGTTCTCACGTAACATAATTTGCAACAAAAGTGTTTCTTAAATATTGAATGACATAAATATTTAAAATAAAGTAGTCTTTGTTATCATCTTGACACATGTTCTTAATAGGGCAATCATACACATTTAAATGTATAATTCCTATTAGAACGTTACTCTCTTACCTTGCGGTCAAGAGAATTCATTTAAATCATATTTATATGTGTTGTACCTTGCACACAATAAAGATTTCTCCCACTTGTGCTTGGAACAACATCATATAGCAGATAAACAACACGATACACGTTCGTTTATTTGACTTATATGATTTGTGTCATAGATATAACAAGTAGATGTAGATCTATATTGTTTAGTGAGGAAACATACACGACTATCCTTAAAAACATAAGTGTCTACAATTGGAAAGTAATTATCTTTGAAGATAATCTAGGTTACTACACAGGAAATAAGGCATGTAGCTCCCACTGAATTAGAAATCAATAAAACAACTTCTTATTTAGTAATTCAACACAAATGCTCCCACTGAATCTGACAACATAGTAAGTGTTGCATAACCAGTGAAAACAACTTGCTTTCTTTTACTTTCCTACACCTTTAAATAACCATACGTAATCATTACTAAGGTACTAAAAGGTGTATTCTACTCTATGAATGATGGGTTATCCATCAATATTATTAACTTGAAAAATTGGGTATGCAATTTCTTCCTTAACAGGCCTACCATGCCCATACTGGTATGTAGCACCTTTAAAGGTTAAAGCAAAGCAACTATATAAATTAGCTAGTTTGCCTTTTACCAATTTTCGCGGTAATTAGTCTATCTTCTAATTTAGTAGCTCATATACATGTTTTCCAGTTAACCAAATCTCATGTTTGTTACAAAAGGATTCATTAACCAAATTAGGGTAATGAAATTTTTATGGAAAATAAGATATGCAATTCATTGCTATGAGTTACATTAGAATTTAGACAATTCAAATGTTCCTATAATACCTTTCTCATTCATGAAAAGGAATAGGATTGAGTCTCATTCTTCTCCCATGGAAAAGAGACTTTGTTTATCTTTTCGGTAAATTATTCTCGATCAAACAATTGTTTGAAAGCAAAATGGATCAATTTACTAATAAAAGACTAAACCTCGTTTATGGTTAAATGTTGCATTTATACATTCAAAAGAATTACAAAATTCAATTTTAGTATTTTCGATAATTAACCTTTTCAAGAAAATTAAATACCCATGGTTCATAATCATATAACCATTTAATTTTCATTTGAAAACTAGGATCCAATTGACATAGTTTCATCACATCGGTTGATGCGCTAGTAATGAAATTATTCAAGATGGTGCAGTCGAACCTCAATTGCCAATTTTCAAATTGCAATTCCTAGATTTATGGGATTTACATTTAGCCAATTTCAATTGCTATGTAAACATGTTTTATCCCATCTTATGCCTTGAGTTGCTAGTTCTCACTACAAAACTCAATTAAGTTGTCAAACTTAAGAAACTGCAAAATCATCCATGCCCGTTCTCACGTCATGTGGATATTTTACCCTTTGATTACGATCTAGATCACGTTCTCATGCAAATAAAAGGTAATCTTAGGTGTTTCCGTTTCGTTGGATGGCATATAACTTAAATTAAAGGGTAATAATTTTGATGTCAAATCAAATATGTACAAAGATGTCATGCATTCATCTTTGTAGCATAGTTTTTATTAAAACATTTATATCTTGTTTTAATGTATAAGCTTTTCATCATCAAACTTTAATTGAGGTATTGGATTCACCAATCAAGGAATTTAGTGTTAATTATCATCCCTTATGTCGTACTTTTGCATAAGTGTAAACACTTAGTGTTTCGGATAGTTACCACCGAAGTGGCGCATGGAATTAAAACTAATTCTCCCTTAAGATGAGCTTGCACATTTAATGGCTTACTAAGTAGCTCCATTCGAACTTCTGGGGGCATAGGACCGGTGGCTGAAGCATAACCTTAGACATCCTTTCGGTGTTGTTGCGCACTTCTTTATTAACCCCTTTATAGTTCATTCTCATGGGTGAGCCGTTCGGACCATTTGTTCCAAAGTCATCAATCAATTAAGCGATTATGATTACTCTTCTTATAAAATACATGTTTCACCATTGTTTAGGTCGGTTTATTTTCTTGTAAAATACCCTTGTTACACATAACAAACAAGCAAGTATTTATAAAAATAAACAAATAAACAATGAATGCATAACAAAAAAGTCATGCATATCAAATAGCCACATGCAAACGTTTTGATAAATCCTATTAATAACCAATTCTAGATCGTCAATATGCATATATTTAATTAAGACTTTCACCCGTTTTCATCTATGTACAAGGTGAGCCACATGCATCGATTCATCGATTGCGTAAGTCAAAATTAAATATATACCACATAGCATATAATTGATAAATTAATAATGATTGAGGTCTTCCCAATTTTAGATCTATCATAATTTAGTGTATATCACTTAAACAAGAAAGACATACAATAAAAGCGGATCCATGATAAAACATGCGAGATAATTATCATGGACATAAAATTACACTTAACAATTAATGCAATTAAACGAGTTACACAATACATAAAGTTGCATGCATCTTGGGGTTTCTAATCCAATTAAAACTTTAGTTTACAAAACCTAATTAGGGCACCAAATAAACCCCCAAAAATTAGGGTTTAGGTTTTGCAAACCCTAGATCTCACGCATACAAATAATAACACAACTTGTTTATTTTATTTATGTGTTTCAGTAATTAATTACTTGTTATACAAGGCTCGTGATGCCACTGTTGAGTTTATAATATATATAACATACAATAAACATGTAAACATCAAGAGTACACAGCGGAAGACTAAAGATCATAACAAATAAATAATTAACTTAAAGTATGCGTAACGTACCTCTTGCGAATGTCAGATCTCTTGAGCAAAACCAAAGAAGTGGTTTGAAGAGTTGTCCCTTACCGTTTTACAACTCAAACCAATTGTTGTAAGAATAATGTCTTACAACCACGTTCTTGTACACACGAATTAACCAACGAATCAAGCGATTGCTAGATTTAACACAAGTCCTCGTTTTAAAGAGAAACGAAACCAAACTCCCTTACAAGGGGTGTTCGGCCGAATAGGGACAAGAGAGAGGAGAGGAGAGATCTAGGGTTAATTCAATGCACAAGTTATGAAAAACCCTAGAACCTAGTAGATGGAAGACTTTGGGAACAAGTTAGGGCTTAGGTTGAAAACCCATTCCCTTGGCCAGCCATAGGACACGCCCAAGAGAAAACCCATAACTTTTTCAAGTCTTTTCATTACTAGTCCTTTCTCTTTTAATTTAACGGTCGTTATTCATTTTTCCGTTAAATACTTAACGATCGTTAACCGAACTTAATGTGCAATAGTTAATCGTAAACATAAACATTAATTATTAACTTTAATTCTCATTTGCTAATGTGTGCAATCCCGTGGTCACGAGTTCGAATCCGGACATTTACGTGTTTGTAAATATATACATTTCCAACAGATTCGTCCTAAAAATTGCGATGTTGATGATTCTTATTTTGTCATGTCTAAGTAAAAAGTATTGTATAATAGTTATGGTTTTGGTAAGATTTTGTGAAATTTCATTATATGATCATCTTGTTCTTGTGACGATACTTCACAATGGTAAAGAATGTGCAACGTAGAACACATGTCATGCGTTCAATTTATGCGTGCGATTATGATGTGGCGTGGACTATCGCCTTATGTTAGGCGTGTGACGAGTCAGTGTGACACCCGACAGTGAATCGGTTTCCCTTGATTATATCATCTTTTGCTTGCTTGAAAACAAATTGTTCAAATTGTTTTTAAAAATTATTCATCATTTAGGGGTGTTGATCGGTTCGGTTATCGGGTTGTTCGGTTAGTTCGGTTCCGTTAATTCGGTTAAAATTTTCTTTTAGGTCAACCCGAGAACCGAACCGAACCAAATTCAAATTCGGTTTTCGGTTCGGTTCTGTTGAATTCTAATTCGGTTCGGTTATTGGGTTGACCCATATAACCCGAATTTCCTATTTCTTTTAAAAACAAATTAATAATTACATAGATATTTAGCACAAAAATATATTTCAAGCATATTTTATTATATTATGATAACTTTTAATAGTATTTATTTATACATAAAATACATAAAAATATATAAATGTATATAAATATATAAAAAAAAGATATATATTTATATGAATTCGGTTTTCGGTTCAAACTGCCAAACCCATATCCAACCCGAGAACCGAATTAGTAGTTCGGTTCGGTTCGGTTTTAGCAAATTCAGTTCAGTTATTAGTTCGGTTTGGTTTCGGTTTTCGGTTTATTCGGTATTTTCAGTTTTTTCACTCACCCCTATCATCACACTAAAAAGTTTCGGTTTAACTGGACCGAGCCCAAGTAAGAAGTTGGAATTTTGTGGGTCAAATTAGCCCACCCACGATAATTTGTTCTACTAAATTACACCTTTGAACTCAAGCTTTTATAAATGCGCTTAAACTATATATATGGTCCTAGGTTATACAAATACAAACATACACATTCCATATCTCTTCTTCTTATTTTTTTTGTTTGTTTAGGGTTTGCATGGCAAAGGAGGTGTGTTTCCCTAGTGATATAGTCGAGCAGATACTAGTAAGATTGGATGTCGATGATCTGATCCGATGCAAACGCGTGTGTAAGTCATGGCTATCTTTAATCTCTGACCCTTTTTTCGTTAAAACGCATCTCATCCATAGTCATCACAAAGATTTTAAGAATAATGAAACTCGAAGGATTAATATGTTGCGGTTACCCTACGGTTTCTACCGATTCGCATGAGTACTCATAATGGATGTTTTATCCTCGGTTCTTCCAATGGCCTTGTATGCTTACTTACTATGGATGTTAAGCAATTCTTATAGCCAACCCCTCGATTAGACAGGTTAGGCAACTCCTAAGGCCACCAATTCTCATTCCGTATGTCACGGTTGTATGGGGTGGTTTTGGTTACGATTTCTTAACAGATGATTACAAGGTTATAGTAGGAGATCAGACACGTTTTCAAGTGTTGTCGTTAAAATCAAATGTTTGGAAAGTTAGTCAAGTCGAGTATAGGTTTATCAGTGAAGTTGGTGTTTTATGTAACGGTGCTCTTCACTGGTTTACGGAAGACCATAACAAGAAAGTTGTAATTGTTTCATTTGATTTGTCTAAAGAAGAGTTCAAAGAAATCCCCCAACCTCATGATTCACGCTATCAATGGAATTGTTATCATCGACTAGGGATTGTGAACGGATGTCTTTCCATATACAATTATTTTCGATCCAATGCTGATACTAGTGATAACATATGGATAATGAACAACTACAATGTGAAGCAGTCATGGGAAACGTTGCCACATGATTGTGAGGCTAAGCGCCAAGTCATACACGCCTTGTATGAACAGCATAAACGGCAGAATTACAACATCCCGTGTGAGACAGACAAGTCCTTTGGCCAGATAATTTCCGCAACGACTAACTCACATAGAGATATTGGTGCTCCCATATTTGTACGCAGCCTTGTATCTCCCCATGATAAAGCTAGGCAATCTATGAATAAGCGTCGTAAGTTATCACATATAGTGTGAATTTTTCTTATCATTGTTTATGATGATTTCTTAAATCTTTAATAAACTATGAAGTACGTAGTATTTATTTTGACATTGATCTAGCTGCTTTTTTTTTCCTTCTCACAACCAACTAAAGTAACTCTTCTGCATATTTCTATCTGCTGCACAATAATAAGGTTTTATGTTATAGAATATGATAAGCTGACCTGAAAAATAATATTGTTCGGGTGAGAATGAATACGGATTGAAAAGAGTATCTTTATTACCCTAATATGATTTATTTCAGACAATAATTGCTTATCTTGTTTGCTATCCTGTCCATAATTATATGCACACAAAACTTGAATACTTATGATCGTTTGACTATCCTATACTAAAGACCTTTTATATCTCTAGATTTGGTAAAATACCTTGCTTGGTTTGTATGAAAGCTTTATATACTTGTATGGTGGTCGTTTGTTTAGAGCATGTTGTGTATGTGATATATAAGCACGCATAAACTAGTAGCGAAATTAAAGTTATATAGAGCACTCAGCATTCTTTCCATCTTACTCGTAACTAAGGGGAACTTTGAGGTACATTGCTTACTTTGCTTGTGTTTGTGAGCTCTGCGCCCTTTCAAAGGAAATCTATTCCTTTTTATCTTTTTACCGCCCTCTCTCAATGGTTTCTTTCTTTCTTCACTTCTGCTATATTCATACACATGGATCCGGTTACGGTTATTTGATCCCCTCTTGTCCATGTCAAGAATTTGTGCCTCTAAAGCAATGTCAGTTTTTTTATGTGTAAAAAAATGATCTTAACTAGCATCGTTATTAGGCTGGGGTGTTTCTTTTTACCTTAGATAAGGGAGTGGGTCCACAAATGCATTTAATAGCATTTTTTTAAGTAAGACCCATTTATTTCTCTTACATCATCTATAAACACAAGGCAAGAAATGTTAACACCTCCCCATTAAGTGGCTCTAATTGACATGGACGCCACATATATTTATAAGCCTCTTAGTCTAGAAAAAAAGAAAAAAAGAAACACCATTTCAAGTTCAGAGAAATCTGCATTTATATTATGACTAGCCTATTTGCATACTAATTTGATCGCATTGCATCTGTTTTCATTTGATCAATCTATTTCTTTCCGTTTCCTAAGGTTGTCTAAGGGGGCTAAATGACTGCAGGTCCTTAAAGTGTTTTACATCAACCAGTTCTACACTTCTACATATATGCTAACAGTATTGAAACAATATTGTTTCAAGAATTTTTTTCCATTAAAACTTCTAAAAACCAATAATCAGCTGATTGGGAAGAAAAAAAGATTATTACAGAAATCTAAAAAGTTCCTTTAGTCTACAGTTTGATTGGAGTGGTTCTTGTACCTCTAAGTTCCATAGAACAATAGCGGACCAAGATGCTTTTATACACTAGCTTACGACATCTCTTATACAAAATGAAAAACAATTGTAAGAAGCTTAAGAATTTATGAGGTTCTTTCGGTTCGTTGATGTGTTGGATTTAGTATAAGGCTGGATTTGGTTTGCGATCTAAACCAATTAATTAATGGCGTTGGGTAAACCTCTGTTGATGACTGGTTGTGGTGGTGGAGGCGGTTGTTTGATACATCTGCCATGGTGGCGTTGTGGTCTGGGACAACGCCTACTAGGATGATACCTGATTATAAGATGATCTCACGATTTGTTACCAGGTTAAATACCAAGAGATAGGAATATAGTTTTGCAATTTCCATAAGAATAGCCATGTAATCCTTTTACCAATGCCAGCAACACTATCAACTTTATCAACTCAACTCATGTTAGATCATCTTAGCAACTTACATTCATAGTTTCATCAGTTCACCTATGTTAGCAACATATTTTCATCTTTAAACAATTAAACCAATATTAGCAACAAATATTTATCTATTCACAACTATTAGTATAGCATCATCAACTAACTATTATGTAAGAAGTGTTTGTCTCAGCTTATTTGATGAGCTTAATAAAACTTCAAGAAATTTATAAGCTCGTCAAATAAAGTAAACAAACACTCAAGGGACTTACTAAACGAGTAAACGGAGAATGATCCTATTTAGCTTGCTCTGCCAAGCCGAGCCTTTTTACCTTAATGTCCGCAATATAACTGGTACTTTAGTGGCCATTTATGGACTTTTCCATACCCATCCCAACGTATCCCAATCAGAGGCGGATGCTGCTCATACGGTATGCAATAAATTTAGAGCGTATGCATTTTGTGTTAAACTATCGAAAATATATGACAATACCAATGGCTTTTGATGTGTTATAATGGAAAGGTTTATAAGTTTAGACCTAGTCATTCCATGCCATCGTAAATTATTTTTCTCCTATAGTGACTCGAATAATAAACCATTTCAAAATTTAATAAACTTTTTCGTAAACTTTCTGGATGCCTCGGTGAAAATATTTGTACAGGCGAAACTCTAAATTATATTAGTGTGTTAGACAGACCATAATGGCTTCGATCTTTACGTGTGAAACATTAAATTACGCATCAAACACCATTACATGCTTCCTTAATCAAGCGAGGTGCTTTAATTTTAGAGATCGTTTAATCATCTTCTTTTTCGAACGAAATTTCATTGTTTATATGTGTGTATATATTAAGGTATATTTATGTTTAAGTAGTAGGTTTGTTGATCACCACTATAGAGTGGTTAGTTTCGTGATAAAAGTGAATGCTAATATGAAGTTGACGTGATAGTGCTTGCCTCTTTGTTCAATCACTATTTAGAACTACACAAACTGAAATAAAGCCTCATTAACAAAGCCTTGTTTTTTTAGAATAAGGGTTATCCGAATCCCCCTCACTCATTTTCTTGAACCTTCATTTCGGGTCGTTACCCTAATCCGAAGTCGGGTAACGCAACAATTCACATTATCTCACAAAAAAGTAGGGTTGTTCATCGGTTCAGGTTGTTCAATTTATTTAGAATTGATAATTCTCGACACGACACGATAAACGACTTGAACCCGAGATTAAGTTAAACATATTTGGGTTAAGGATAAACAAGCTTTAGTAAAACCCACGGAACCCGTGTAACCCGTTTATTAAGCGGGCGTGTTTTGGATTGAGTATGTATTAAATAGGTTAGCTCGTGAGCCCGTCTAAGTATATATAAAGCTCTAAAAATAAAATATTTAACTTGGATTTTATGTTAGATTTGGGTTAAATGTATATTATTACGTCTTAATATGAGTGAATTACTGAATATAACTCACGTATCATTGAAATTGTTGTATAGTTATTTGTATGTTATTTAAACTAGTTAAATAGATAAACCACTAACCTTATTAACTACTTGACCTATCTATTTAACTGGGTTAAACATGTCACAAATAGGTTGCACATGTTATCTGGTCGAGTTAGGGTTAAGTTTCCTAAGCGATTAATAAATGGGTCGTGTTTGGGTAGAGGGTATAATGACCCGCCAACCCGAATACTAGGTCAACCCGAACACGACTAGATTGACACCGCAAGATTTATTCGGTTCATTTACTTCCGTTAAATGTTAATCTGGATAAATCGAAGATCGAACCGAACCGAACTTAAATTGTATTAAACCGAACCGATAGGCGAATAACCTTAATTACATAATTTTAATTATTATTTAGTTAATTATATAGATTTTTTGCACCAAAAATATTTCACGCTTAAAAAATGTTATATTTATAATATGAAAGAGTTTTAATATTTTTTTTAACATAAATATATAAAAAGTATATCTCTTTATGTGAATTCGGTTTTCGATCGATTTTCATTTTGCCAAAACAATAACTAAACCGGAAATCGAATAATTAATTCGGTTTGGTTTAGTTCAGTTTTGACAAATTCAGTTCGGCTTCGGTTCAGTTTTTTCAGCTCTATTCAGTTTCGGTTTTTGATTTTGTAGGTGAAACCCGAATTTTGCACAACCTTACAAAAAAGTTTCACTTTAACTGGGCCGAGCCCAAGTAAGAAGTTGGAGTTTTGTGGGTCAAATTACACGTTTGAGTTCCAAACGTCCTATTAAAGATATACAAATCGTAAGACATTCCATATCTCTTTCTCTTTTTTGTTTAGGGTTTTCATGGCAGAGGAGGTGTGTGTCCATAGTGATATAGTTGAACAAATACTAGCAAGATTGGATGTTGATGATCTGATCCGATGCCAATGCGTGTGTAAGTCATGGCTATCCTTAATCTCTGACCCTTTTTTCGTTAAAACACATCTCATCCATAGTCATAACAAAGATTGTAAGAATAATGAAACTAGAAGGATTGTTATGGAGTGGTTACCCTATGGTGTTTACCATCCACGCATGAATAGTTATAATTCTAATAGATTTTTTGTCCTCGGTTCTTCCAACGGCCTTGTATGCTTACTTGCTATGGACGCTAAACGAATTCTTATAGCCAACCCCTCCATTAGACAGGTCAGACAACAACTCCCAAGGCCGCCAATTATCATTCCGGATGTCACGGTTTTATGTGGTGGTTTTAGTTACGATTTCTTAACAGATGATTACAAGGTTATAGTAGGAGAGATCACACATGTTTTCAAGTGTTATCGTTAAAATCAAATGTTTGGAAAGTTATTCAAGTCGAGTATAGTTTTATTAGTGAAGTTGGTGTTTTATGTAAGGGCGCTCTTCACTGGTTTATGAAAGACCATTACGAGAAGATTGTAATTGTTTCATTTGATTTGTCTAAAGAAGATTTCAAAGAAATCCCTCAACCTGATGATTCACGCTATCAATGGAATTGTTATCATCGACTAGGGATTATGAATGAACGTCTATCCATATACAATTATATTGAATTCGATCCTATATGGATAATGAACAACTACAATGTTAAGCAGTCTTGGGAATTGTTGCTACATGATTGTTACCGCCAACTCATACACGCCTTGTATGAACCGTGTAAACCACAGAATTACAACATTCAGTGTGAGAGTGACAAGTCCTTTGAGCAATATGTTTCCGCAAATAACTCGCATAAATATATTTGTGCTCCCATATTTGTGCAGAGCATTGTATCTCCCCATGTTAAAGGCAATTGGTGAATATGAGTCGTAAGTTATCAGATATAGTGTAAATTTTTCTTATTTTATCATTGTTTATGATGATTTCTTTAAATTTATAATAAAATATGAAGTATTTATTTTGACATTGATCTAGCTTAGTTTTTACTAGGCTCGATCTATGTTTTAGAATATGATATGCTGGCCCGGAAACTAATATCATTTGGTTGAGAATGAATACGGATTGAAAAGAATATCTTTATTACCCTAATATGATCAATTGCACAAGATAATTTGCAATCATGTCCATAGTATGACACACAAAACCGGAATTCTTATGATCGTTTGACTATCATGTATTAATGACCTTTTACATCTCTAGATTTGCCAAAATACCTTGCTCTAGTTTGTATGAAAGCTTTATATACCTGTATGGTGGCCGTTTGTTTAGAGCTTGTTGCGATGTGATGTATAAGCACGTATAAACTAGTATCGAAATTGAAGTTATATAGAGCACTTAACATTTTGTCCATCTTACTGGCCGGTAACTAGTGGCACTTTGAGGTACATTGCTTACTTTCGTCATGTTTGTGAGCTCTCTTATGCCCCTTTTTAACGGATTTTTCTTTCCACCCCTTCTTTCAATGGTTTCTTTGTTTCCTCACTTCTGCGATAATCATATATGTGGAAATAGTAAAAAGAAAAAATAGTATGGAGCATAAGAACTTGGAAGTTTCTATCGTTTCTTGATGGTTAGCGAGTTGTGACAACACATATTTTTAGGTTTCATTTATGATTTAGAAAGTCGTATCTAATTCGCCTGTATGAATCCCGCATTCCCACGTATTTACTTATTCTTATGTTCTTCAACCAAACACCACTAAAAACACGAATAAGTCGATTAGTGAAAGAAATAGATGTATACAAAAAGCATAATCGTTAGGTATAAAAGTAGTCCATAAGCATATAAAGCCGAGACTCCTCATGTCACACACGAAAAAGCCACACATGAAACATTCTATTCCAATTCTCAAACATACATGTTCTCTTGTTTTTTACAAACAAATATCTATTTTTCCTCTTCCAAGAGTCTAATCTTGGTTTATATATCTTTTCCGGGTACTCTTGTTTACAACCACAAGCATTGCAATTCAGATTGTGGTTCGAGTCAAGTACTAATTCCATCTCAAAAGTAAAAAAAATCATTTATCAGCATGTGTCTAACTTCAATTACTACAACCCACATGATGAACTCGAAAGTTAGCTAGACCCAAGCTATATAGTTGTCAGATGCAACATCACATGATCACAAGGCAAAATAGCGGTCAAAGGGACCTCAGACTTGGCATGTCACATGTGAACTACATATTATATTCCTTTCTCTAGGAAAATAGTACGGAGTACAAAATAAAAACTTAGGCGTGGGTGTGTAGTAGCGAGGAGGCACGCTCCGGCGTGGATGGCTCGCCACTCCACGCCTACAACCAGCTACACCACCATGAAGCTTCCACTCTTGGTTCGCAGTTCAACAACGAGCAAAAGACAAAACAAATATCAAATCTTATCCGTTTTAAAACAACGGTTAGTATTATTTTATTGTTTATTTATTTATTTTCAATTGAATATTCTTCATGCATCTATATACAACCCACTCTATATTACACACACAATTCACACAATTCACATACAAAAATTACCATGAAAGATTTTTCGTGATTAAAGTCCACGAAAGTTGGGAAACAAGCTTTTCAACTTCACCACGCTTCTCCATTGCTTTTCAACTTCGAAGAGTTGAGTTTACTCAACACCACGAAAATGTCTTTCCGGTTTTCAACGAAAACGTATTTTAAACACTCCACTGTGAACAATCCATTATTCCAACTCGCTGTGAAAGTCGCGGTGGATCTTAAACAACCCATTCGGGTTAAGTGAGGCTTCCATTCGTCAACTTGAGCAGGGACGAAGAAAACTATAGAGATTATGGGCGCGCGCATGCGAGCGAAGGCTGCTTCGTCGTGACGCGAAGCAAGGAAGCTTAGTATCTTCAAGATAACTATTTTGACATAATGGAGACTCGGCTCATTAAAGCGAGTTTAATTCTCTTGAAGTTACGAGGTTGGGACTCGGATGATTCGTTTATTAAGTTTTAGTAGTTTTATTTTCATCGATGTCGTTGTAGTTTCTTATGTTTAAGCGTATTATGTATTTCATGTTTTCAGTTAACTGTTCAAGTTTTAATTTGTGTTTTTACATGTTTTCAGTTAACTGTTTTTATTTTAATGAATTTTAAATTTGTTGGTTAAAAGGTTTGAATTTGTGTTTGAAAAATATGGAAAAGAAATAAAATGATGGTGGGTGGGGCCCAAATGAAGAGGTTTGAGTTAGTTGTTATTGGGGTATTTTTAAGGAGTAATGCTACAACCACTTGCAATTTACAAAAAATAAACCACACAATGACATGACAATGATGTGTAAGGGAGTGATTGGTTTAATGAGAGAGAAGAGAGAGAAACTTTAAGAAAATGCACCAACCAATAAGTGACACCTCATTATGTGGATTTTTTGTAGATATTTTTGTGTGAGTGTAGCATTTCTCATTTTTAAGTGAGTGTGTTAGAGTGATGTGGAAGTGATGTGGCACAAGTGGGGCCCAAATGAAGAGAATTGGTGAGCCATGACACTCCATGCTCTTAGAGCACGGACAATGTTATGCTTCACCAGTCCACGGTGGACACCTCGCTATAGCTAGCCATGACACCGTGATCCTTCCTCATTGCTCGTGTAAAACCTGAAAATTTAAAACAAATACTAAAGACCAAATTACCCTTGAAATCAACATTTATAAAATACGTAAAATACATTTATATTCATTTAACGAAATTTAAAATCTAACTTACGAATAATTAAAACTTAACGAATATGTGTATGTGATCGACATTAAAAGCGAAAGTTAAGCGTCTCGCGTAAAATAGTTGGGCCGTTCGTTGGGCCTTGCCTTCGTTGTTGTGAACCAAAGTTGGGCGTGTGGTTTGTTGGTTTGGACTCGTGAGAGCCCAAGACTTGGTGTGTTTTTGTTCGGTTGGGTTGAGTAAAGCCCACTCGAACCGCATATGATCCGATCGGTCTGCGCCTTTATATACAACACCTTAACACAAATTGGAACCTAAAACACACAAGTTTCGGTGCCCTTTTTCTTCTTTCTCTCGGCCGATCACCGCAACATTTGGAGTAGTGGTGTTTTGATCCTATGCACAAAAGGTATAACCAAGCTTTCCTCGTCTCACTTTTAATACATGTAACGATTATATATGCTTGAATATGTCATATTTGAATCGGAGCTTGTGTTGTCAAACCATATGAAACCTAAACCCATGTATATGAATCGGACCTAATATATATTAGCCGCATGTATTGAATATGTAAAGATGAATCGGGTTTAGTGTGTGTCGTATGCATGAGTCGAAAAAGCAGGCCGCATGTCTTGCGTTAACACATATATTGAATCGGCGGTATAACATGCAAACGTAAATATGTAAGATGTGGTTTGCGTAAAACATTGTAGCCGAAATATATATATAAGCCGAACCATAAGGATGTTTGTAAACGTGTGTTAAATAAGTAAAGAGCATGCAAAACGAAAACCCTAAGTCGTGTGTGAGTCGAGCCATGCATAACCAAGCCATATGATGTATAAACATGTAGCATGCGTGTGTTTTGTAAGTCAAGTGAGCTTGTCGATGTGTAAATGTAGTACGTGTTCATATCTTTTTCGAAGCTATTGTGCATGTGTGTGTCGATGTGTATCTAATCCGGATAATAAGTAACTTGTGTTGTCACATGAAATCATAAACGTGCATGGGTATAAAAGTTGACGTATAATATGTATATAAGTAACGTATGGTTAAAGTCATGAAGGTGTTGAGTAAATAAACAAGAGTTAATGAGTTGTGTGAGTTATGACTTTTAAACTATTTTCACATTTAACCCTAAACTTTAATAAATGACATGATGAACCCTAATCTACAATATTGGTTATAAAACACTTAAGTCTCATTTAATCATAAATCTCTAAAGTATTAAGATCACTGAATACACTAAGTATAAACACCAAATGTTAAAAGATCATTTCGACAATTATGGAATCATAAATAACATGTACAACCATTAATGTGTATAGGTTCTGTGAAGAAGGAGTAATCCCTTGGTTTCGTATTTACGATTTTGGTCATTTGCTTTGGAATAAATGCGAGATATTACGACCTTTTTAGTAAAGGTTCCTTATGGCGTTTTCTTTTCGATAGCTTTTCTATTTTACCTATTAGGGTTTTCTAAGCCTTTGCTATGAACCCCATTACATTTGTTTGATCATTGCTTATCCGAACTTGATTTACGAATTATGGAACATCGATTTTGAACTATATGATATGAAAACTACGATTTTGAAAATATGATTAACCTTATGATAAAGTATGATCGTATCGGTTTGACATTCTAATATGACCTAAGATAGTTTGACACCCGAGCCAAATATTTCACTAGTCATGGGGTTCCATGTCCGTGTCGTTGATGCACCTCGACATGACTCTGAGGCGATGAGTGATGTTACGCCACGTCCCTTATCTCATTATCATTATGAGCTCGAATTATGTTATATGGCCAATATCATGCGTGGGCGTATGGATGCATCCTAGATCATTATCATTGTCGATGATTGATGTTGCGTGCATCTGCGTCCTTCATAACTCGGTAGGTCTCCCTACAAATGTTGCCTTATGTGAATATGATTATGATCGATATATGTTTATGGGCTCGTGGTAGTTAACTATAAACCTTATCCGATAATTCGATTTATACTACGTAAATGATTATGATTTTGTTATTTTTGTTCACTATATTTCAGTATTCGATATCGTTCGTGTTGCTTTGCTTTTATATCATTCCTTGAGCTTTTGAAGCTCGGTAGCATTTTTCTTCATGGCGGTATCTAAGCATTGGGCTGGGTTTTGCTTTGGGATGAGTGCATGGTGGACTTACCTTAGAGATATTTAGCTTTGATCTTATGATGCCATTTAAGACTTTACTATTTGATTATTTTATTGGGTTTATTTTCCATTGGGACCTATGTATTGAAGTCGTGTTGACTTGATTTATTTAAATTTATGTTAAGACTTCTTTGGTATTTATGTTTTGCTTTGATATGACACCATTATTTGTGATTCCTTTACCGCTTCTCGGGTCGGGCGTTACAATTTATGGTATCGAGCCCTAGGTTTTGAGACCATAGAGCTTAGGCTATGACACGTGAGGATTGGGTAGACTTTAGGATTCCTTCTGCGTGCCTCCATTTCGTATCTCACCTTTGTTCATTTTGCTAATCGTTTGAATATCGTTCGGATGGTTCAAACTAAATAAATATGATCACGTGGATGGGGATGATGATGGTCACGACTTGGATCTGCGATTGCTAATGCTCTCAACACTCTTTTCCACAGTCATACCACACCGAGATGATGACACGGTGATCAACAACATTCATGAACTGTGGTCCTTGGTAGTGGTGGAGGTAATCAACCCACGGCATTCGCACTGGCTCGGCGTTTGGTGGCTCAAGCCTCTTTCTTTAGCACCTTCTTCTCCTCACTGAGTAGGGGACCGGATCACTCATATTGAGAAATTGTTTGAGTCTTGGGTTGTGGAGATGAGTTTAAGACCAGCTTATTGCATTTAAAGCGGAGGTGATGCTTTGAATTGGTGGAAGGCACTCAAACAGGCAAGGAGGAGATGCTTTTGCTATTGCTTGTACTTGAGTGAGTTTCGGACTATCTTCTATAACCGTTACTTCACGATCTTTGACGACAAAGGTATGAGAGGATTATCGAGCAATCTACCGGTTTGATCATGAGAACTCAATGAGTACATAGGTAGGTTTATGAGGTTGGTCGGTTTGTGGGAGCGATTCTTTGGAGATGATAGGCGCCAAGCTAAGCACTTGGGGGGGCCGAAGAAGTGGGTGTTGGACCGATGCTTAATATTAAGTATGAGGATGTGTCGGCTGCAATGGCGCAACTCGTAACATCGAGATCTTTCATGAGGTTTCGGGTTCCAACAAGCGTAACCGCGATGGTGATCGAGTTCAGTGGGACTCAGTAATGATTATAAGGAAATCTTTGGTAGGAGTTATGATTCGAGGTCAGCGGATAGGAGTTATGATCGGTGAGTCGATCGGAAGGAATGTGGACTCTAGGCGCCACAGGCGAGTCGGGATAGCGAGCTGCTTGGTAGAAATGGAAATGATCGTCGAATCAAGGTAACAATAACCGGCGTTACAACGGGGATCGGTCGGCTCGGGGATCATATCGAGTCGTCTTGAGGATCTTACGTCGATAAGGACGGTGAGGTTTGCCTCCCCACCTCTCTGTACTACTTGTGGAAAGGCTCATCCGGGCGGTGTTTCAAGGCCATCGGTGGATGTTTCTCTTGTGGTTCCACTACTCACAAGATCAAGGATTGCCCAAGAGGAACGGCGATTCTGGAAACTACATCAAGCCACCACCTACTTCGGGCGTTTATGCTACTACTCGGAATCAGTGAGGCACTTCGAGTACCATTACAGGCGCTCTTTACATTGATGATTTCTTGTCTTCGCTTTATTTGATCTTCGGTGCCACACACTCCATTATATCTGTCGCATTTGCTAAGAAACTTAATATGACCCCAAACCACTAACAAACCACTTATCAATTTCTACGCTATGAAAAACCACATGATCATTGATCATAAATCGTTAAGTGCCCTCTTCGTTTTGATGATCGTATTCGCCCTGCAAATCTGTATCCTCTCGATATGGTCGACTTTGATATCATTCTAGTCATGGATTGGTTGGCGTATCATAGAGCATCCATCGACTGCTATGCCATAACGGTGATCTTTGGAGACATAAAACGTCCTGAATTCATTTATTATGGTTCTCAACCCCTCAAATCTGTTAAATTTATTTACGCTATGAAGCGCGGACTATGATTGCTCATGGGTGCCAAGGTTTTGGCGTCACATTAAGACACATCTTTGGAGAGTCCTAACATTGAAAACCTTTCGGTTGTTTGTGAATTCACCGACTTTTTCCCGATGAACTTCCGGTCTTCCCCGGTAGAAGTTGAGTTTAGCATTGAGTTAATTCACAGTCTTGAGCCGATTTTGAAAGCTCCGTGTCGTATGCTTTGTAGAATTGAAGGAGTTAAAGGCGACTTCAGAGATGATAGAAAATGGATTTATTCCATGGGTGCACTGTTTTGTTTGTGAAGAAGAGGGATGGAAGCATTCGCCTATGTATCGACTACAGTGAACTCAACCGTATTACTATTCGTAACAGTTATCCTCTTCCGCGTATTGATGATTTGTTTGATCAACTACAAGGAGCTAAGTTCTTTTCAAGATTGATCGAGATCCGGTTATCACCGACTACGTGTGAGGGAGCAAGATGTTCCTAAGACCGCGTTTCGTACGGATATGGTCATTATGAATTCCTCGTTATGCCTTTTGGTTTGACAAATGCGCATGCGGTGTTTATGGACCTAATGAATCGTGTTTTCCATGAATTCCTCGATAAGTTCGTTATCGTTTTCATCGACGACATTACGGTTTACTCGAAGTCGAAGAAGAGCATGAACAACATCTCCGGATAGTTTTGGAAATTATGAGGAAGAAGAAGTTGTCGCCAAATTTTCGCGCGAGTTTTGGTTAAGACAAGTCGCGTTCCTTGGTCATATTGTGTCTGCCGATGGTATCACCATGGATCCGTCTAAGGTTGAGGCTATCACTAAATGGCCAAGACCTCTGACGATGTTGAGGTTAGGAGTTTTCTAGGACTTCTTTGGTTACTACCGACGTTTTGTAGAAGGTTTCTCTCGCTAGCTTTACCCCAACCCAATTGATGAGGAAGGTGAAAAGTTTGTATGGACGGATGAGCGAGAAGAGAGTTTTGAAGAGTTGAAACGGAGATTGGTGTCATCTATTTTGACTCTTCCATCCGGTTCGGAGGATTTCAAATTCTGATGATGCATCTAAGAAAGGATTGAATGTGTTTTGATGCAACATGGAAGGTAATAGCTTATGCTTCAAGGCGGCTAAAACCTTATGAGGAGAATTATCAACTCATGACCTTGAGCTAGGCTGCGGTGGTGTTCGCATTAAAGATGCGGGCATTACTTGTATGGAGGCGTGTGATATATTCGCGACCATAAGAGTCTCAGTATATTTTCACTTAGAAAGAGCTTAACATGAGACAAAGAAGATGGTTAGAACTTCTTAAGGATTATGACACCAACATTCGATACCATCCGGTAAGGCTAATGTAGTTCTTGTGCTTAGCCGAAATCGAACATTCTTGCAAGTATTGAGATTGAAACTAGGATTCTTCATGACTTAGAGCTTTTAGATGTTGAAATACATGCGTCGAGGTTTTGATGGATCTTGGGCTAGTATGAAGGTGGGTCGAACCTTATCGCAAATTAAAGAAGCTCGAAAGATGATGGTGGTGTGGGCGTGGCGCAAAATGTTGAAGAAGGTAGCGGAGCGGAGTTTAAGGTCGATGATGGCGGAATTGTATGGTATGAAGATAGGCTTTGTGTTCCCAATGATCCGGTGCCAGCGAGAAAGTTATGGTGAAGCTCATAGTTCTCCTTTCACTATCCATCTGGTTCTACCAAGATGTATAGGGATTTGAAGCGATATACGGTGGAATGGCATGAAGCAAGATGTGGCGGCGTTTGTGTCGAGTGTATGATTTGTCGTGAGTTAAGATTGAACACGGTGAGGGCTGTGGTTATTCTGACCATTGGATATTCCAACATGGAAGTGGGATAAGATATATATGGATTTTGTGGTGGGCTACCTCTTACTCGGAAGAAGCATGATGCGATTTGGGTAGTTGTTGATCGACTAACCAAATCTGCTCATTCTTCCAATCGGGAAGAATTATAGTATTGGTAGATTGGCGGAAATTTTTGACAGAGATCGTTAGACTTCATGGTACTCCGACATCTATTGTGTGCATTAGGGATCCGCGTTTTACTTCCGTTTGGAAAGGTTTGCAAAAGCTTGGGGTACTCGACTTAATTTCATCTGACATTTCATCCTCGAAGCGGATGGTCGATCGAAGGACTATTCGGACCTTAGAAGACATGCTAAGGGCTTGTGCTTTGGAATGGACGGGCGGTGGGATGAATATTTGTGTCTAGTAGAGTTTGCTTACAACAACGGTTGGCATGCTAGCATTAAAGCGACACCGTTTGAACTTCTTTATGGGAGAAAATGTAGAGCACCTACTTGTTGGGATGAAGTAGGTGAGCAACAATTGAAGGTCCGAAATGATTGAGATCAATAATGAGAAGTAGTTGTTGCTAGAGAAAAGTTGAAGGAGGCTAGGTCTCGTCGAGAAAAGTTATGGAACAAAGCATCATCGTGATTTAGAGTTTCGGGTTGGAGATCGTGTATTTTGAAAGTTTCGCCGTTTAGAGGTGTGAAGCGATTTGGAATCAAGGCAAGCTCGGTCCTCGATTCATCGGTCGTTTGAAATTTTGGGCGTATAGGAGAAGTTTCGTGTCGGTTAGCACTTCCGCCTCGGTTATCGCATGTTCGCGATGTTTTCCATGTATCTCTCTAAGGGGATACAACTATCATCCGTTACCGTTGCTTATCCGTTTGATCAAATTGATCCGATATGTCTTTATCGAAGAACCGGAAGCTATTTTAGAAAGACAAGAAAGAGTCATGAAAACAAAGTCATTCCGTTCGTTAAGATTCTTTGGAAAAATCACCGGGCGTGAGGCTACTTGGGAAACCGAAGAGTCGATCACGAGCTAGTTATCCTCATTTCTTTGAATAGTTTGATGCGTTCTCATTTCGTTTCGTTTCGTTTCATTTCAATTTTCGAGGGCGAAAATTCTTCTTTAGAGGAAGAGTTGTAAAACACGAAAATTTAAAACAAATACTAAAGACCAAATTACCCTTGAAATCAACATTTATAAAATACGTAAAATACATTTATATTCATTTAACGAAATTTAAAATCTAACTTACGAATAATTAAAACTTAACGAATATGTGTATGTGATCGACATTAAAAACGAAAGTTAAAGGTCTCGCGTAAAATAGTTGGGCCGTTCGTTGGGCCTTGCCTTCGTTTATTTGTGAACCAAAGTTGGGCCGTGTGGTTTGTTGGTTTGGACTCAAGCCGAGAGCCTAAGACTTGGGCAGTGTTTTTGTTCCGGTTGGGTTGGCCAAGCCCTTTCAAACCCATATGATCCGATCGGTACACACCTTTATATACAACACCTTAACACAAATTTGGAACCCTAAAAACACACAAGTTTCGGTACCCTTTTTCTTCTTTCTCTCGGCCGATCAGCTGCAACATTTGGAGCCGTGGTGTTTTGATCCTAACGCAAGCAAAAAGGTATAACCAAGCTTTCCTCGTCTCACTTTTAATACATGTAACGATTATATATGCTTGAATATGTCATATTTGAATCGGAGCTTGTGTTTGTCGAACCATATGAAACCTAAACCCATGTATATGAATCGGACCTAATATATATTAGCCGCATGTATTGAATATGTAAAAGATGAATCGGGTTTAGTGTGTCGGTGCATGAGTCGAAAAAGCAGGCGCATGTCTTGCGTTAACACATATATTGAATCGGCCAGGTATAACATGCAAGCGTAATTATGTAAGATGTGGTTTCGTAAAACATTGTAGCGAAATATATATATAAGCGAACCATAAGGATGTTTGTAAGCGTGTGTTAAATAAGTAAAGAGCATGCAAAGCGAAAACCACTAAGTGGTGTGTGAGTCGAGCCATGCATAACCAAACCATATGATGTATAAGCGTGTAGCATCGTGTGTTTTGTAAGTCAGTGAGCTTGTCGATGTGTAAGCGTAGTGCGTGCTCATATCTTTTAAAGCTATTGTGCATGTGTGTGTCGATGTATCTAATCCGGATAATAAGTAACTTGTGTTGTCACATGAAATCATAAGCGTGCATAGGTATAAAAGTTGACATTTAATATGTATATAAGTAACGTATGGTTAAAGTCATGAAGGTGTTGAGTAAATAAACAAGAGTTAATGAGTTGTGTGAGTTATGACTTTTAAACTATTTTCACATTTAACCTAAACTTTAATAAATGACATGATGAACCCTAATCTACAATATTGGTTATAAAACACTTAAGTCTCATTTAATCATAAATCTAAAAGTATTAAGATCATGAATACACTAAGTATAAACACCAAATGTTAAAAGATCATTTAAACAATTATGGAATCATAAATAACATGTACAACCATTAATGTGTATAGGTTACGTGAAGAAGGAGTAATCCACTTGGTTTCGTATTTCGATTTTGGTCATTTGCTTTGTGATAACGCTACACGCGTCGTTCGGGTCAAGAAACTTCCTTTTCTTGAGCAAGTTTTATAACACCTAGGCGTGAACCTAATCGTTGTAGTGTAGTAATTAGGGTAAGCCACGGGTATTGATATCGTTCTCTGGGGAATAGGAATGCTAGTGAGAAGTTACTACGCTAAGGTTGAGGTTGAGGAAGATTATTTTTTATCTTTTATGTTTTTAGAAAATGAAAAGTACGAATCTCGGGTATTGGATTTGGGGTTGGTATTGCTACCGATTACTCTACTATTATCTAATTATCTAAGCTAAGGTTGTGATAGTCTATGTCTAATTGATGTGTACTCGTATGATAGTTTAAAGATGTGTTTACTTAGGTTTTACTACTCCTTAATTATCTCCTATTGATGGTTGATTTGTCACGTCCTTATTCCTAGTTGCGTTGTGATTCTAAGGCTATAGGCGTGCTTATTTCCCTAACTCTTTGAAATTACCAAAGGGTCTTGTTTACAAATCCTCTAGTGATTTATAGACGCCTACTCTCGGTTGTCCTTGAATACTTTATCCTACAATTACCTAGATAATTATATTCTAAAGTTCACAAAGAAATGTCAAGCATTAAGTACACAACGAATAATCTAGCGCACTCTAGATCATTAGTCAACTAAGATAGTATCAACCAATCAATATTCAATAATTAAGTTTCATATTCCTAGCAAACACACAAATAAATTAGCGGACATGGAGAACATGCAAGCATACTGCAAATAATCAAAGACATAATTAAATTAATGAAGTAAATACTTATCTTGATGTATAATAGGGTTTAGAACCTAAAATCTGCACAAGAAAGCCTTGGTTCGGTTTAGGTTTTACTCCAAAGACTACACACAAAACGAAAAATTCGGATTCTATATATAAGATTACATCCGCGACGGCGTCACCTTATGTTTAAATGGCGCGTCGTGTCGCCGTCATTAGGGTTTCGTCTTGGCCACGTAAACCTTTCGACGTCACACCTATATTTGTGACGCCGTCCCTTCGACTCTGGCCGTCTTGGCGCATCTGAGGCCGTCCCGAGTGGCGGCGGCCTATTCTTTAGAACACGGCGTCGTCCGCGAAAACATGCAATTTTGCCTCGGTAGTCGCAAAATGCCTTACCGACGGCGTCGCGGATATCTGATGACGCCGTCGCGCTTATGTTCAATGACTTTGAGTGTCTCGATTCGACTTTGGCCATTTTCTTCATATATTCGCGCCTTTTCGTCCAAATAAGCATCATTCCAACATTTTGCCTTGAGAGACCTAAAAGTGAAAAGGAACGATATTAAGCAATAACGGATACAAAAGTGATCGAATAAGGGCTTAAATGACCCCTCAAGGTACCTTTTAAAACCTTATCAAATATCCCTACACTTGGTATTTGCTTGTCCTCAAGCAAATGTGCTTTAGCCATTAATTTATAAGTTAGGGGTCATGAAGCATCCATTCAAAGCGGTCCACAACACATATAAGCCCATAAAAGTCATAACAAGCACGAAATTACATACTAGCACCTCACATGGGGTGTTTGGATACTCACATCTCTCTCGGTGTATAAATGAAATATAACAAATCGGAAATGGAAGATAAACACTCATTAACCGGTCCTAGTACATAGATTACCATAGGCTTGAGAATAGATCAAACCTCAGTCGCTTTGGCGTAGCACCTAGGAAAGACTATCAAAGAGGTCTTTAAAGGGTTGTAACGTTAGGCTTACGGTAGGAAATAAGGGTTTGGTGGGATAGGCTATATATTGGTGGATAGTCAAAATCTCTATGTTGCAAGTATACAAAGAATGGCGTTGCTAAGCCAAGACTCGACACTCTAAAACTCTAGGCAGCGAAAATAAACAAACATAATTTAAAAGATAGATGTAGGATGGTAGCAGTATGGTTTTTTTTTTTTTTTTTTTTTTTTTCACTCTCTCTTTTTTTTTTTCTTTTTTTTTTTTTTTTTTTTTTTTTTATACACTTTTACTCTACCATCCTCTACGGTACATCAAAATGATAGGGTTTATAGACACATCCCTACACTTGAGTTTTATTACTCTAACACTAATTTGACCCGAATTGAAAAGATCAAAACACTTGGAGTACATTATTATGCAAACAAAGGGAATTTGAGTTTAACGTTCTCTTTCCTATGTTTCATAAACTTTAACTTTTCCATGAATCCCAATCATCCCAAAGCAGATACAAGGGATATGACTCGACTTAGCAACTCATGCAAGCAACGGATAATTGAACTAAGGGTTTTGGGTGATAACATAAATTGCACTAAAGTGAGTGCAATAAAGGTAGGCTAAAGCGATTTGGGTGTATATTTGGGGTGGGGTGTAAACAATGTTCTTCGTTGATATTCGGAAAAACCGAAATATCACGAGAACCGCGAAAAGGATAGGCTACGAGGGGTTAACTAGGGGTATCGTGTACTAAAGATGAGTACAACGCAGGGGGTGTGGGGAATTACTCGGCCGATATGGAAGAAGTAATTATATTACAGTGTCGAACAAGGGTTATCCTAATGCCTCTTATCATTTAGTTATTCCTAACTACACAGTGTAGCCTCACTTGCAATCTCGGAATGCATCACAAAACAAGTTCTAGAATCTAATATACTACCGGTTCACACTCTAAGCATTAAAGATGAATGCTTTAATTCTACTAATCTAAGGCGATCCTCACATTTTGGGTGGAATTTAGGTGGTAAGGGTTTTGTGCTAGTCATGCAACTTCCTATCCATGAGGCGCTTTTGTTAAGACTAATGGCCCACTCTTATCGTCATGAAAAAATTTTAAATTTGGCTAAAATTACCACAACCTACATTTTCTCATGGTTTATTACACAAATACACTTGGACAAAGCAAGCAGTCGAGGATAAGCATAGTTTCAAAGTTCCGTTTATTTTCCTCCACACTTAAAGCGAACATTGTCCCCAATGTTCCCGAAAGTATCAAAGTTATGATAATAGAAGGCAATTAAAAGCGAAAAACTAATACTCCCGATTAGCTCGGTAGGATCCGTGAAAAGTGGTGGTTAAATCTTTTCAAGAAGAGTTTTTGTGTGAAAGGCTCCTTCCAAACTTTGTGTAACTTTTTCTTGACAAACTAAACTCGCACACTAGAAGAAAACAAACGAAACCTTCGCGTAAAATCGGCGGTAATAATATACATAAGACTCGATTTAAACTAGGATATAATGCTTGTGGAATGGATGTTTACAGAATTTGTTTTGAAAGTTAAGATCTGAAAATTCAAAATTTTACAAGTAGCTCGAAAAACGAGAAAAAGTAAAATGAAGTTTTATTCCTTCCTGGCCGTCGGTTGCAATCTGACGCCGTCGGTTATCTGACAAAAAGCGGTGCTGCGATTTTACGGAAAAAATTGGAAAATTTACATCTTTAGAATCGGAAAAACTTCGCAAAAACATCCATTATGACTCGATACAAGCATTTGACTCGAACAAACAAACATATATATCTTTTAATTAATTGTTATTCTCATGTTTACGTTTCTTATGAAAGCGTGTGTAATCCTCCCTACACTTATCCTTTATGTAAAATACCTTTATATGTAATTAAGGCGAGGTTAAAAACAAAATAAAGCATTTTTACAAATTTAAACATGAGGACAAACAATTAATAAAAGATATATGACACTAACAAGCAAACAATTAAGCATGGGTTGCCTCCCACTAAGCGCTTTTCTTTATTTAAGAGTCTTGTAGCTAGACTCGTAGTCCTACCCTACGTTTTGCATCACCGCCCTCTTGGTCATTCATTTTCTCATCATCGAGCGGCGTGACGTTGTATGTTCACCGTGGATTCGGGCCATTCTTTGTCAATTATGGTGACGGTTTCGTTTAAGTTGGTCTCACTTAATTGTGAAAAGCCCAAACCATCTTGGGTTGTTTTTTCCTTGCATTGCCACTTTTCCTTGATTTGTCTGAAGTACTTTTTCTCCTTTTAGAAATTTTTAGGGTCCTTTTGTGCCTTAGGTACCGGGTGGGGTTGCTTCCTAACTTATTATCGGGTTTCCACAATGTTGCATACAATCCTTGGACCATGAAGTCCTAAGCCCTTTTCCCAGGTCATTCATCTTTTTCTTAACATTATGGCTGTGGTTTTCCGATTCCTTTCGTAATCATTTCCATGATTTTGAGAGGATACCTTGGGATGATGGGTATCCTAGCATACCCCTTCCGCTTTTGAGTATCATGGCCTCTCCGCATTTGATGGTTGCCTTGGCGGTAGCTAAAGCGGTGTTCCAAGAATGAGGGTATGTTTTTGTCTTCTTCAAAATCAGCGATCACGAAATCTACCGGATAAACAATGTTAGCCACCTCAATTAGAACATCTATTGCGACTCTACGGGGTGAACATAAGTGTGATTAGCTAAGGAGAGTCTAAGGTCAGACTTGGTGGTTTCTCCTTAGTTAACTTATTATAGATTGATAATGGCATTATGTTCACATCGGTCCCCGATCGGCAAGGCATTAATATTATCAATGTCACCTATGCTAAGCGGTATTACGAAATTCCACGTGGTGTTACGTTTCCTTGTTAGAGGTTTTTATAACTAACTCATACAGGGTCCCATAGGTAGGCGTCATACTCTTCTTCGTCATTTTTCATCGAGGGCTTCATGAGAACTTCATTGTACCTAAAGTTGTTTACTTGGTTTGCAATGGTTTTCTTGTTGATTTCGTGCTTAAGGTAGTATTCAATGGTCTCGGGCTCGTCGTCATGCACCGCTCCTCCTTATTACTTCCCTCGGTTTTCCGCGTCAACCTTTGCATTCTCGGGCATAATGGAAGCAGCGTTGACAAATGAAGTGGGAGGGCAATCGTTGCTTCTTCGAGCACCTTTTAGAACCTTTGTTTTGGTAAACTCAATTACCAAATTCATCATTTCCGTCATCTTTGCTTGCATCTCCTCTCTCTCGCCTATAAACCTCCTCTTGAAACACGGCTAATCTTTCCGTATGAGCCGCCATGTACTCCTCATTTGTTCCTTGAAGCTTGGTGAGAGTGGTATTGGGGAGTAGAGCGAAACGCCTTCGGAAGTTGGGTTTGATCATGACTTGGAGACTCAGAAGGAGGTGTGGGGTGGTAGGTAGAGTTGGCGGTGTGACCTCTCGAGGAATTTGTACGGGGCTCTTTTACGCCTTTCCATAAGATAATCAATCCACTTTCTCAATGGCGCTCATTTGTTTCTCGAGGGTGTCGGAGGATTCGGACGGGGTTGATATGGCGTTGATTCGTTAATCGAGTCTCGGAGAATCATTCCAATCTTCGTAGCTTTGATCGAAAGCTCCTCTATAATATCCCAAGATTTCTCCGCATTGAAGTCGTTGAGCCTTCCACCGCGGCCCGATCAATGGATCGTCAGTGATGAAGTCGGTATGATCGTAGAAGATTTGGATTTGAAGCCAAAGATCGATGCCATGATGGGAAGTCTACGAGTAGATCCTTGAATCGAGTCCACGCTTTGTAAAGTGATTCACCTTGGGTTCTTTGAAACGTTAAGATTTCTCGTCTAAGCTTAGTGGTTCTCCCGGTGGGAAAAATTGAGCAAGGAAGCGAGAAGTAAGATCATCCCAACTTGAGATGGAGCCGTGAAGTCGCTCAAGCCAATTACTAGCTTGGTCCGTGAGAGAATGGAAGAGCCTTAGCGCGTGGTCTCCGAGTAGTAGCATCGAGGTCGATGGAATCGACAATTTTGAGAAATCCCTCGGATCTTGATTTGGATCTTGAACGAAGTCCATGGAATCTTATCCGTTTGCACCAACCGGATGGTGTCGGATCGCAGGCCGTAGTTTGGGCTTGGTCGGGAAGCTCAATGGTGTTCCTATAACCTAGGTGGTTTGGTCTCGAGTACTACCAAGAGTACGGGCTCTTGGCGGGTCATTTGGTGGTGGGTTGATGAGTGGTGGTTGGTTGTCACCTTCCATGGTGAAAAGTGATGGGGTTCTGAACAAAGGTTACTAAGAAGGGGATAGACTAAGAAGGCTAAAAATGAGAAAAAGTTTACTTGATAGGAATCAAGCAAAGAAACCTAAGCGAGGTGGACTACTAACTAGCTATTCTATTCCCGCAGCCGCGCCAAAACTTGATAACGCCACACGCGTCGTTCGGGGTCAAGGAAACTTCCTTTTCTTGAGCAAGTTTTATAACACCTAAGCGATGAACCTAATCGTTGTAGTGTAGTAATTAGGGTAAGCCACGGTATTGATATCGTTCTCTGGGGAATAGGAATGCTAGTGAGAAGTTACTACGCTAAGGTTGAGGTTGAGGAAGATTATTTTTATCTTTTTATGTTTTTAGAAAATGAAAAGTCTGAATCTCGGGTATTGGATTTGGGGGTTGGTATTGCTACCGATTACTCTACTATTATCTAATTATCTAAGCTAAGGTTGTGATAGTCTATGTCTAATTGATGTGTACTCGTATGATAGTTTAAAGATGTGTTTACTTAGGTTTTACTACTCCTTAGTTATCTCCTATTGATGGTTGATTTGTCACGTCCTTATTCCTAGTTGCGTTGTGATTCTAAGGCTATAGGCGTGCTTATTTCCTAACTCTTTGAAATTACCAAAGGGTCTTGTTTACAAATCCTCTAGTGATTTATAGGCGCCACTCTACGGTTGTCCTTGAATACTTTATCCTACAATTACCTAGATAATTATATTCTAAAGTTCACAAAGAAATGTCAAGCATTAAGTACACAACGAATAATCTAGCGCACTCTAGATCATTAGTCAACTAAGATAAGTATCAACCAATCAATATTGAATAATTAAGTTTCATATTCACTAGCAAACACACAAATAAATTAGCGGGACATGGAGAACATGCAAGCATACACACAAATAATCAAAGACATAATTAAATTAATGAAGTAAATACTTATCTTGATGTATAATAGGGTTTAGAACCTAAAATCTTGCACAAGAAAGCCTTGGTTCGGTTTTAGGTTTTACTCCAAAAGACTACACACAAAACCGAAAAATTCGGATTCTATATATAAGATTACATCTGCGACGGCCACCTTATGTTTAAATGGCGCCGTCGTGTCGCCGTCATTAGGGTTTCGTCTTGCCACGTAAACCTTTCGGCAGCGTCACCTATATTTGTGTGCCGTCCCTTCGACTCGGCCGCCGTCTTGTCGCATCTGAGGCCGTCCGAGTAGCGACGGCCTATTCCTTTAGAACTGGCGTCGTCCGCGAAAACATGCAATTTTGCCTCGAGCCGTCATAAAATGCCTTACCGACGGCGTCGCGGATATGCGATGACGCCGCGCACTTATGTTCAATGACTTTGAGTGTCTCGATTCGACTTTGGCCATTTTCTTCATATATTCGCGCCTTTTCGTCCAAATAAGCATCATTCCAACATTTTGCCTTGAGAGACCTAAAAGTGAAAAGGAACGATATTAAGCAATAACGGATACAAAAGTGATCGAATAAGGGCTTAAATGACCCTCAAAAGGTACCTTTAAAACCTTATCACTTTGGAATAAGGTACAGATATTCTGACCTTTTTAGTAAAGGTTCCTTATGACGTTTTCTTTTCGATAGCTTTTCTATTTTACCTATTAGGGTTTCCTAAGCCTTTGCTATGAACCCCATTCTGTTTGTTTGATCTGTTGCTTATCTGAACTTCTGATTTCTGAATTATGGAACATCTGATTTTGAACTATATGATATGAAAACTCTGATTTTGAAAATATGATTAACCTTATGATAAAGTATGATCTGTGTCGGTTTGACATTCTAATTTGACCTAAGATAGTTTGACACCCGAGCCAAATATTTCACTAGTCATGGGGTTCCATGTCCGTGTCGTTGATGCACCTCGACATGACTCTAGGGGCGAGAGCGATGATGCCACGTCCCTTATCTCATTATCATTATGAGCTCGAATTATGTTATATGGCCAATATACATGCGTGGGCGATGGATGCATCTAGATGCATTATCTGTTATCGATGATTGATCTTTGCGTGCATGCACGCCCTTCATAACTCGGTAGGTCTCCCTACAAATGTTGCCTTATGTGAATATGATTATGATCGATATATGTTTGGGCTCGTGGTAGTTAACTATAAACCTTATCAGATAATTCGATTTATACTACGAAAATGATTATGATTTTGTTATTTTCGTTCACTATATTTCGTATTCGATATCGTTCGTATTTGCTTTGCTTTTATGTCATTCCTTTGAGCTTTTGAAGCTCGGCCGCATTCTTTTCTTCCGGCGGTGTCTAAGCATTAGAGTTGGTTTTGCTTTGGGATGAGTGCATGAGTGGACTTACCTTAGAGATATTTAGCTTTGATCTTATGATGTCATTTAAGACTTTACTATTTGATTATTTTATTGGAGTTTATTTTCCATTGGGACCTATGTATTGAAGTCGTGTTGACTTGATTTATTCGAATTTATGTTAAGACTTCTTTGGTATTTATGTTTCTTTTGATATGACACCATTATTTGTGATTCCTTTACCCTTCTCGAATTCAGGCGTTCTGTTCGCATTTGCACCCTCGCAGCTTGCACTGCGAGGGAAAACTGCACTTTGTCGATTTTTGCGGCATACGTTGTGGAGCGTTTAAAAATTAAATGTATCTATTTTTTATTTTTATTTTAAACACACATATTTTACACACTATAAATATTACACATTTTAATCAAATTCTACACAACTTTTATTTCAAAACACTTATACATATAATCAAGAAATATGAGCAATTCATCTTATTAGGTGAAAGTGATCATGAAGAGATAGCCAGAGTGGAGATGATTCTCGAAGTTTGAGTTCGACGATCGTTGCACTGAACAAAAGGACCTTCATGCCAAGTAGATATATCCCCCGTGAACATCAAGTTGCTGAAGAATGCCTATCGGCTGACTATTTTGGTGACAACCCAACATATACGGAAGAAAATTTTAAGCGTCGCTTTCGTATGTGACAGATATAGAACCCTTTATAGGTTGAGATCAATTATGTAAATGAAGATGGATGACATGTTTGGCGAAATTAGCATAACTATAAGCAACGACAATACAACTGTAAGCAATATTAGTTAACAGTATCTCAAAGCAGTTGAAAATGATATTTACTAGCATGTAAATTATAAGTATAAAACGATGAAAAATGATATTTACATAGTGTAATAAAAACTCGTTAGATATAAAAAATGAGGGTATCTTAGTAATTTGTATATTTATTGAGGCGTTGAAAAAGAAATTCTTTTTAAAGAAGCATTAGAAAAAAGAGCGTTGAAATGGAAAAGCTAATGCTTAAGGCTCTAAGTCAAACGAGTTTTGGTATTCTCAATCTTAGATGTTCAACGCTAAATACTCTAAATCGCTTCGCGTCATACATACCATGAATATGTTCAAACCACCTCCGATGATAAATACATGAACGTAAACGAGTAAACAAATGGAATTTTCCTTGTTAAGTGGTTTTACCTCGAGATGGTGAGTTTTTTTACTCTGAATGTATGAGGCCTCAGTTGGTTATGTCGAGACTGTTTCCGACCTTTCCCTATCCACCCCAAATACATACACTTAACAAGGTTTGAAACCTTAACTTTTCGTAAAAAAACTAGAATCCTTACCACTAGGCATTTTGATAGTAGTTTCATATTAAATACACACAACACCACCATATAGCCTAGAAGTAAGGTCTTTAGCTTTCAAACAAAAGGTCCAAGATTCAAACCTCGCTAATTATGTACATTTAAAAGGCCACAAAACCAAAAATAACCCAATAAAATTAAATACATCTGAATCAAAAAACTCACTCTCCCCAAATAACCACACATGTATATCCATACTAAATACTAGGGGTGAGTATCGGTCACGGACCGGACCGAACCGCCAGGAATAGACCGATTACCAAAAGCGCAGATCGGGACCAACCGAATGCGGTCATTCAGGTTCAACAAGACAAAATAATCGGTTTGTGATCATGATAGGATGGGGACCAAGCATCGAAAACCAGTGGGCGCGCAGGCAAAATCGAACCGAATGTGGTCAATCCGGTCCGGTCTCGATCGGTCCGTCGGTTGATCCGGTCCATTCGGGTCGTTTGCTCACCCCTACTAAATACATACAATACTAATTTGATCACACTTGAAACATGTTGAACATGACATCTCAATTGTATCCGACTTTTCCACAATAACTACACATGAAAAAAACTCAACCACCCATTTCAATCCAAAACCCTATCCACATGTCACCTCCTCATTTGCTCCCATCTCCAAACAGATAACACCCCCAGATTCTCTCAAAAACCAAACACAAAAACAAAAAAACACAAACATAAAAAACATAAAAAAGAAATGGTTTCAACAACAATAACAACATTACTATGTGATTCATGCAAAACGACGTCGGCCAGCTTATACTGCAAAGCTGACTCAGCCTACTTATGCATCCCATGCGACACCACTATCCACCACGCCAACAAGCTCGCGTCACGCCACGCGCGCGTCTGGCTCTGCGACGTCTGCGAGCACGCGCCGGCGCGTGTCACCTGCAAAGCCGACGCGGCTGCTCTGCGCCGACTGCGACCGCGACATCCACGAGGTGAACCCTCTCGCGAGGAGACACGAGCGCGTGGCGGTGGTGGAGTTTTATGATTCTGTTGAGGTGGCGCGTGAGGAGCGTGAGGCGCGTGAGTGTGAGTTTGGGTTTGGTGGGTTTGATGTGAATGTGGCGGCGGAGGAGGAGGCGGCGTCGTGGTTGAGGTGTGGGGATGGGGATGAGGTGGTGGGTGTGAAGAAGGGTGGTGGTGGTGATGACGTGGCAGGGAAAGGTGGTGGGGGGTATAGTTTGCAGAGTGATGGTGTGGTGCCGGTGGGTGGTGATGGTGGTGGTGGTGGGTATGATGACGTGGCGGTGGTGGATGTGGTGGAGGGGTTGCCGGCGTATGACGTGGAGTATGGTGGAGTTGGTAATAAGCCGTTTATGTATAATTTTACTGCGCAGTCACTCAGTCAAAGTGTAAGTTTTATTTTGTCTTAAATAGTTAGATATAATAAATTTATATAAGCCAAAAAGTCTCAAAATAAGCCGGAAAATTGAGGTTTATGGTATATAAGCCAAAAAATAAATAAGCTCATAAGCCGGCCTATTTGGCTAAGCTTATTAAACGTAAGCTCATTTGGGCTTATTTTTTATAAGCTTCAATTTTACTGCTTATTTTGAGACTTGTCCACTTATATAAGTTTATCATATCATAATAAACTTATATAAGCTAATAAACATATATAAGCCGACAAGTCTCAAAATAAGCCAAAAAATTGAGGCTCATGAAAAATAAGCCCAAATGAGCTTACGTTTAATAAGCTTAGCCAAACACCTTCATAAGCTTCAACGAACACCCCCTTAATAGGTGAAAAATAGGTTAGATTATTTTATTGTGCTCTTAGTGGGTGTTTGGGATTACATTTTTTTTTTCTGCTTCTACTTAAAATAATTACTTATAAAAATAGTATTTATTTGTAACTAGTGTTTTGATTTGCTTATATTATCAAAGACAGCAATATTTTTGTAGAATTGTAGAAATAATCATTTTAACATAAATTTTCAATCAAGTTAATTTTAAATATGAGGGGTATAAAGTCATTTTACGTTAAGATGAAATAACTAACACGAAATAGAAAAACTGCTTATCTGCTTATCATAAAGCAAAAAAAGTAGATAAGCTCATTGGATGAAAAAAGTGCTTTTGTCCTTAAAGAAGCAAAAAATAAGCATTCTCAAACACCCTTTTAGTAACTTTATAAGTAAAGGATGTTTAAATTTATGTGTGGCCTGACGAGCTTATTGGATTTTGGCTTATATTTCATAGGCTCGGATTTTCTGGCTTAGTTTGAGACTTATGGGCTTATATAAGCTCATAAGTCTCAAAATTATACAAGTCCATAAGTCTCGTACTAAGCCAAAAAATCAAAGCATATGAAATTTAGGTGGAAATCAAATAAGCTTATATGCCAACGTAGCTTAAACAAATACCTTATTAAGGTGAAACATTATGATAAAAATATTAAAGAGTTACCTCTCTTACACCGGGTATATTTGAGTCGTATAAAAAAGCCCGCCTTACATGAAAAATGAAAACCTCATTTAAAATTCGTTTGTTTGGTTAGTAACGCTGTTTATGAACGTTTCGCTAGAAAAAATTTCAATAGGATTGGTGTGGTAATAGATGAAAGTATGTTGCTAGGGTTGGTTTAAAGATGATAATATGTTGCCAACGTAAGTAAATTGATGAAACTAAGTTCCTAACCATTAGGAAAAGGATGAAAGAACATTGCTATATTAGTAAAAACAAAATGCAAGTGTGTTGCAAGTAGTGGTAAAAAGATGAAGATTACACTGTCAACATTGGTAAAAAGAACTGAAAATTTTGTAATCTGGTAGTATGTGTTTCTGTATTGTGTTTCTTAAGATACGGGGTAATGTCTATATACTCCGTATTTTGGTTACTATTCTTATGAATGGATGTGAAATTATTTTGTTAGATTTTAAGTCATGAACTCTTTCATTAGATCGGCAGCTAATCGTGTGACCATCTTATAATCAGGTATCATCTTCTTCACTTGAAGTAGGCGTTGTCCCAGACCACAACACCACTTTAGCAGATGTATCAAACCACCACCACCACCACCACAACCAATCATCAACAGAGGTTTATCCAACGCCATTAATGGGTTTAGATCGTGAAGCCAGGGTTTTAAGATACAAGGAAAAAAGGAAGAACAGAAAGTTTGAGAAAACAATCCGATACGCTTCAAGGAAGGCTTATGCAGAAACAAGGCCAAGAATTAAAGGAAGATTCGCCAAGCGAACAACAGATGAGCCCTTGATCTCACAGGATTCCTCATATGGTGTTGTTCCATCTTACTAATAATGTTTTCGATGTGTTTCATGTGTGTTTTTAATTAATCTATGTGTATATATTTTAGTGTAACTCTTAATCTTGACGGTTTAACTGCTATTTTGCCTTTGTTGTAATGTAAGATATCCGAGTTCTGCCCATGGCAATTATATAGCTTGCGGTGAAACTATGTTCATCTTATCATCTATAATGTGATATTTTGGCCTAATCGGCATCTAAATTTGATTTCATTGTGTGTGTGTCGTAGTTTTTGAAGTTGGAAACATGCTGGTAAATGACTTCTACTTTTGAGATGAAATTGGTACTCGAATCTGAATTGCCTTGATGGTCTAAATTAGCGATAGAAAGTTTGTGACTATTATTTCTAAAATGTGACAGGTTTCAAGTTCAATTCAAGCTAGGTGTAAAGAACTTTGAATCGCTAAATTGATGTTTTGTGTTTTACCCGATTTAGTTATGTGTGCAAACCCGTAAATTAATCGGCTAAAAGTCACTATTAATGAAAAAGGAGAATTTCATCATTAGGCGAGAGTGCGGTGAAATTTGTTGGTTAAACCCTTTTAGGCTACCACGCCTTTTCTATGCATAGAAACATGTGTGTATTCTCTGTCACCCAAAGTCCTCATGGCAAAACTTAACAAATTTTTTTTTTTTTTTTTTTTTTTTTTTGAAAACTAACCAAGTTGGTGGTGGCGAATATACTGCTTTTTTGAATTTGTCTTAAATTTTTTATAAAACCTCCTTATTCTTCCATATTTTCACACACCTTTGAAACCTAATTCATTTCAAAAACACTCATTTTTCTTTCATTATGGATCCAAACCATCCCCGGTGAAGACTTTGAACAATTATGAATATTTTTTAAAGGCAATGAGAGATATATTCGTTAAGATGTCGAGTATGTCTTCGTTGATCCAAGGATCGTTGGGGAATTATCGACAACCCGCGTCTTTCAAATCAACGCTTTGACAAGGATCATGAATTCTTGTGTAATGTTGCATAACATGATATTGGAAGGCGAAAAATACGTGGTGAATTTAAGAGATGTGTTCGTTGATCGGCCTTGGACATTACACTGGGAATGAACCGAAAGATGTGATTTATACGTTCGAAACACAAAGAACTCGAGAGATAGCAAAATCTGTGACGATCTTGAGATGACCTTGTGGAACATGTTTGGAGAAATTATAACTAGTTTGTAATTTTATCTTTTAAATTTTATGTTTTTTTTGTAATGATTTTTTAATGAATAAAGTAATTTTAGAATATATTGTTTTACATTTTATAAAAAAAAAAAAAAAAAAAATGAGTTTAGCGCGAAATTACAGTCTTAACTGATCTCAAAATGTGGTGCTTAAGCAGGTTTACGGTGCCAAACTCAGCTGGCGGCGTGGCCGGTTTGGCGCGAGTTTGTGTGCTGTCTTGATCTTTCTTAAGACTCCTTTGGAAAAGATAGACTAGATATATCCGTTTTTAAAACTAGCGAGTATCCGCACAACGCTAGATATCTTTGTGTTATTTTCATGACAAACAAATATTATTTGATTACACGCTTTTCTAACAAACTTATAAAAATAACACCCCAAATTTTGTTTAAGCGGAAGCATACGTGTTATTCGGGAGGAGCGTTACGGGATTGGTGGATCATAACACAAGTAATAAAGAACGGAATACACACTCCGTTTAATTTCATAAAATATTTTAAAACATTATCTTACAACATTGTTTAGATAAATGAGCACATCCCATTAGTTTTAGTGGTCCCAATGTAAAACATCATTTTGTGTAAAACACTTCTTTAATACTACTACGACCATTTATCCGCTTCTTGCCTTGCATCCATGATTACAATTAAACACCTGAGAAAATATGCTAAAAAGGTCAGCTAAAAGCTGGTGAGTTCATAGGTTTAAGTTAAAATAGTAAGTGTGGACCATAAGCAAAGTCATATAATCATTACAACGAATATAATGATATATGGATGAAAGTCTATTACGTTAGCTCTAAGTTCATGCAACCGATACTACGACAGTTTCTGTATGCTAAAAGATGTCATACAATATAGGGGCCCATAGCAAGTGTTTTGTCCCTCAACACTTGATTCCGACATGGTATACGTTTCGCCTTGGCCTAAGCATGGCCAACCGAACGGAGGAGTCACCCTCAATAGATCTATTTATAACATTCGCGTTTCCCAATGGGGAATTGACGGTTCATGAAAAAGGGCATTCTCTAGGGACATAAGGGCTTAGGCTAAACCACGTAATAGTAATCATGTAATAGTTTTGGTCCATGAAAAGGTTTTGCATATTTCTCACCCCAAAATGTATAAAACAGTTTATCAAGTAAAAGTGGGGCTATGAAACTCACCTTAGCAAATGTGCAATCCAAATGTGGGATTAGTGATTGTTGTGGGGTGGCACCGACACGCGACCTAGATAAGGAGGGCAATGTTTTAGTTCATTGTTTTAAGTATTACATACTTAAAATGGTTCGATATACTTGTATTAACATTATACATAAGTTTGTAAAAATTATTAATATAGTTTACTTGTAAGTATACAAAGTGTATATACCTTTTACATTGACATCTATAGGGTTTTATTTTCCAAAGTTCGATATGAATAAAAATTACAACATTTCCACTAGTAAGTATATAAATGTGTATATACTCATTTAAGTTGACACAAAATGGTATTGTCAAAGTTTATAACTAAATGGATTTATTTTCTAATTACCTTTAGAAAATGTTTATGTTAAGTTTGAAAACTTTCCATTTTAATATATATAATGAAATGACATTGTGGTCTTTAGTTATTTATCAAAACTTGTCTTTATTATATAAAGTTCTAAACGTGACGTTTACTTGGCGTACATTTGTTTATATATAAATGCTAAATTTTGACGTAACCGTTATTTAATGAATCACATTAGTTGTTCATGTCCAACCTTTGTATTTTATTTCGTTACGTTACTACGAGTGTACACAAATGGCGTTAATATGATGCACGCGAAGTGGAAAGAAAGAATTTATGGAGACGGGTTTAGTGTTTGTTGTCCGATAAGTTTCTTCGGGTATTACCATGTTCGAGGTACTCACTGCCTCTATAAAAAAACTATGGGCTGCGGCCCAATTTAAATTGCAACATGGTGTCAAGTGTTGGGCTTGGCCCAACGTGTTGGTGTAACGAAAAGAAAGAAAAGAGAAACATAGGCCCAAAGTTCTTTGTTAATACTTGAACATGACATCAGGAGCATGTAGAACAATATTTTCCAGGTTTTTTATTTCAAGTTCTAATTTGTCTTTCAAGATTCAACGTGAGCACTAAAGCTCGAGTTGTTTGTTTCGAACTAGGTTGGCTAACTTCAAAACTAGGGAGGTGAGCAAGTGAGTGGTGAGGCCATGTATAAGTTGAGTACTACTTCAACTTGGTCTCAATCTCGTCCACTCTTATGGTCTTCGACACAACCATGGACTACTCGACAATATTTTAGTAACCAAGCACATTCAACTTTGAGTTTACCCTAGGCGTACATAGAGGTTTAGACACAAGGTTCACTTCTAAGATTTGAGTCAACAAGACAATGAGGCACTAGTATGTTTCTCATTTTCAAGCAAGGTAAAAATCAAGTTCGACACACATTTAGGCGACATAGATGTTGACTAAAAAAAATGAGTATCGACATGAGCTACTTGTAGGCTTCGCAAACTTGACTCGTATGCTTTATTTTTGTTCCCTAGACTCGATGGAAAACCAAACGGACTCTAGTGCAAAGGACCACACAAGTTCATGTTATCAAGATTGTTTACTAACACAAAGAGTATAACTTGTACAAACTCAATCTCTAGTTCTTGGTTAAGTGATTTCGACAAGGCTCAAGATCAACATAACAATATCAAAAGACTCCACTTCTACTTTTTCTTGTTTCAAACCCTCGACAAAACCCAACACACATTCAAGAGACAATTTATCTTCGACATAGAAAGTTAAAGACTAAACACGGTAAGGACTTTATAACATCATTTTAGTACAAGATATTAACTAAACCACATAACAACAACAAAAGAGTATTACAACAAGGAAAGTTCATAACCTCTACTCAAAGATGACGTGTGAGGACGAGAATAATTTCGTGGTTTCGGACCAAATGAGACTTGAATTAGCTCCTCCACACCTCCAATTTCAAAACCCCCAAATCAATTTTTGAAAACCCTAACTTTTGTAAACCCTAGTTTTTGGTAAAGTTTGATGAAAAACTGAGTTTGGAGTCTTTGAAATCCGACTAGAGATATAGGAGTAGATTGAGGAGGAGTTTGGTTAACTTTCTTCTCTTTGGTCTTGGTTTGAAGCCAAATTGGCTATCTTCCAAAAGCTAAGAACATCTTGGACCTTTGGCTTAAGCTCAATATGTGTGGAGATATGATTCCTTGGGCGATTTTGTTTTGATTTCCCTTGATTCGTGCGTGTGATAGCTAAAGTATCAAAGAGAGGATTTGTGAAACAAGAACTTTCATGGATATGGTAAGAGAGATGAGGAAGTGAAGGTTTAGGCATGTTGGATTATCTCCTTTGGGAGAGATTCGACCTACCTAGGGAGTACAAGCCTAGAGGTTGAAGATGGATATGAAATCTTTTTCTCTATTCTTGGTTCTTGTTTTGTCGTGGGAGGAGAGAAAGACAAAGAGATTTATCTCACTTTTATTTTAAATACACATTGGTTTATTTGTGTAAGTAAGTAAATGTTTTTACTTATTGTGTGAACTTGGAAAGTATAAGTATATACATTATACTTATATACATAAGTTGTATTCTTATAATAGTTGTTGTCCAAGTGAAAGTGTGTTGAATATTTTGTGTCCGTGACTTTACGTTGTGACCGAGGCATCATTGTTTGATAACTTTTAGATGTAATATCTTATGGTCACGTATCGGAGATATTATTATTTTGTAATATTTTTCTTTACGGTTGTTTGTCATTTGCTTTATCAAACCCTTATCATAGTGTCGATGCGCGTGCGATTTTCGGTTCTTGGGAAAACGAGATAACCTCTCGTCTTACAATTTAAATCATAAGACAAAAATGAAATATTCATAAAATGATATGAATGCAAGAGTGGTGAAATTTTTATTGTATGCGAGTTATCTACTCAAATGATCAGGCAAAGCTTATGTATGTTTCATGACTCATGCTTAGTAATAATAAATTACTAATTATCAGTTAAATTTTGTGAAAATTTACCGTGTGTCACATCCTCCCCGCCTTGGAAGAGAAAACCGTCCTCGGTTTTCAGTTAGGATTACTTGTTGAAATAGAGAAAAGGTGTGGGTATTTGCGCTTGAATTGGTCTTCACGCTCCCACGTGTATTATGGACCTCTTTGAGAGTTCCAACGGACTTTGACGATAGGAATGCGGCTTTGCTTAAGCCGTTTGATTTCTCTATCCATAATTTCAATGGGTTCCTCGACAAAATTCAATCTTTCGTCAACTTGGATTTCTTCCAAAGGAATAGCAAGAGTTTCGTCAGAAAGACATTTCTTCAAGTTGCATACGTGAAACACGTTGTGTACAGAGCTGAGTTCTTGTGGTAATTCAAGTCGGTATGCTACCGGTCCGATTCTTGCGAGAATTTTGAAAGGTCTAATGTAACAAGGATTTAACTTTCCACGTTTTCCGAACGGATCACGCCTTCCACGGCGCAACTTTGAGCATAACTTTATCTCCCACTTGAAACTCAGTGGTTTCCTCCTTTATCCGCGTAGCTCTTTTGACGGTCACGAGTTGCTTGTAGTCGGTTTTGATTTGTACAATCTTCTCGGTAGTTTCTTGGATTAACTCCGGACCAGTAAGTTGACTTTCTCCAACTTCGGCCTAACACACAGGTGATCTACACTTCCGACCATAGAGTGCTTCATATGGCGCGACTTTGATACTTGTGTGATAGCTGTTATTGTAAGAGAATTCGGGTAATGGCAAGTGCTTATCCCAGCCATTTCCAAAGTCTATCACACATGCTCTCAGCATGTCCTCCAGTGTTTGAATGGTTCTCTCGCTTTGTCCATCGGTCTGAGGGTGATAAGCGGTGCTCATGTCGAGGTTAGACCCTAAAGCATCTTGAAGTGATTTCCAGAAATTCGAGGTGAAACGGCTATCCCTGTCTGAGATGATGGAGATTGGTACACCATGACGTGCGATGATCTCCTTCAGGTATAGTTGTGCAAGTTTTTCCATTCCATCACTTTCTTTCATTGGTAGAAAATGTGTTGATTTGGTGAGACGGTCAACTATTACCCAAATAGTGTCGTAGCCTTTAGAGGTTTTAGGTAACTTAGTGATAAAGTCCATTGTTATACGTTCCCATTTCCACTCGGGGATTTTGGGTTGTACTAGTAGACCTGAGGGTCTCTGATGTTCAGCTTTAACCTTTGAACAGGTTAAACACCGGCTGACATATGTTGAAATGTCGGCTTTCATGTTTGGCCACCAGTACAATTTCTTCAGATCAAGGTACATTTTGTCGGATCCTGGGTGTATGGAGTATTTAGACTTGTGGGATTCGTGCATAATAATGTCGCGAATTCCTCCGTAGAGTGGTATCCAACTTCGCTCTTTGAAACACAAAGTTCCATCCGACCTTTTCACGAATCCATTTTCACTTTCTGGCATTCCGTAAAGGTTCTCATTCGGACGATTCTCTTCCTTGAGTGCTTCCAATTGAGCCTCAAGAATTTTGGATGGAAGTGGTGAACTAATTGTCATACCCAAGGATCGACTCTAAGAGGTTTTGGTCGCTCTTTCCTCGAGGGCATCAAGAACTACATTCGCTTTACCCGGATGGTAACGGATCTCGCATCGTAATCACCGAGTAATTCTAACCATCGGCGTTGTCTCATGTTCGATTCTTTCGATCCAAAATGTGTTGTAGGCTTTTGTGATCGGTGTATACGACACACCGTGCCATACAAGTAGTGTCTCCAAATTCGAGTGCAAACACAACCGATCCTAACTCCAAGTCGTGTGTTGTGTAGTTTTTCTCATGAGTCTTCAAGCTGGCGAGGCGTATGCTATCACTTTCTCTTTTTGCATTAACACCGCTCCTAGCCCCTTGTGTGAAGCGTCGCAATAAACAACAAAGTCTTCACTACCTTCGGTAAGGCCGAATGGGTGCACTACACAACTTTTCTTTAAGGAGTTGAAAAGCTTCTTCTTTTTTCTCCCAATCAAACTTGGTGTTTTTCTGGTTAGCTTGGTTAAAGATTTGGCAATCTTTGAGAAACCTTCAATGAATCTTCAGTAGTATCCAATGAGTCCTAAGAATTGGCGTATTTCAAGAGGAGTTGTGGGTGTCGCCCAATCCTTTATCGACTCGATCTTAGCGGGATCTACATGAATACCACGATCGTCGATTACATGACCTAGGAATTGCACAAGAGATATCCAAAACTCACACTTTGAGAACTTCGCATACAGTTCTTCCTTCTTCAACAATTCCAAGATCAATCTAAGATGCTCTTCGTGTTCTTTCACACTCTTGGAATAAATTAGGATATCGTCAATGAATACGATCACAAATTTATCCAAGTAGGGTTTACACACTCGGTTCATGAGGTCCATGAACACAGCTGGTGCGTTGGTTAACCCAAAAGGCATGACTTGGAACTCGTAATGTCCATAACGAGTTCTGAAGGCGGTTTTGGGAATGTCTTCTTCCCGAACTCTTAGTTGATGGTATCCGGATCTTAAGTCGATTTTTGAATAAACGCTTGAACCTTGAAGTTGATCGAATAAGTCATCGATTCTCGGTAGTGGGTAGCGGTTCTTAATGGTTAGTTTATTCAATTCACGATAGTCAATGCACATTCTGAAAGTTCCGTCCTTCTTTTTGACGAATAAGACTGGTGCTCCCCATGGTGATGAGCTCGGTCTAATGAACCCTTTTTCCGCAAGTTTCGACAACTGGTTTGACAACTCCTGGAGTTCCGTTGGAGCTAATCGATAAGGTGCTCTTGCCACTGGTGCGGCACCAGGCACTAAATCGATCCGAAATTCAACTCGCTCGGTCGGTGGGAGTCTGGCAAATCTTCGGAAAGACTTGAAAATTCCTTACTATTGGCACGTCTTCCAGAAGTTTTTCTTCCTTTTCTTTTTCGTCCTTTCCAGTGACTTGTGCTAGGAAGATGTGACATCCTTCCTCGATACACCTTAACACCTTGGTACAGGAAATGACATGCAGTCTTGAAACGCTTCTTCTGTCACTTCTGTCCCCTTCTATTGTTAGGACTTCATGTCCATAAGGTAATTGGACTAGCTTCTCGTCACAAATGATGGCAGCATGATATTTTGCTAACCAATCCATTCCGACGATGACATCGAAACTACCCAATGCTACAGGTATTAAGTCGATATTGAATGGGTGGTTTAACAGGTTAAGGGTGCAACCTCTTATGATGGTATCTACCCTTTCTACGTTACCGTTAGCTAGTTCCACGTTGTATGCATTTCCTAATGCAGTTGGGGCAATATCGAGTAGTGGACTAAATGTATTAGAAACAAAACTCCTATCGGCTCCCGTATCAAACAATATGGATGCATAACGGTTATTTATAAGGAACGCATACCGTCACAACATTCGGGTCTTCCCGAGCTTCCACTTTGGTTACAACATAGACTCTCCCACGAGCTCCTTCGCCATTTCCACGATTACTCATTGTCCAACATTACCACGAATCACGCCATTCCCATGGCTTCTCGGATTTCTCGGTTTCCTTGATTTCCTCCATGGCCTTGGTTTCTAGTCTTCGGCATTCATTCTTATAATGCCCTTTTCACCACAACCAAAGCATGTTATAGCGACTTTTGGGTCCCGAGTGAGCTGCTTTGAACTGTCGCCAATGATTTGGACTGCAGTTCTCGGTTAAGTGTCCGATTTTCGACAATTACGACACTTGATCAGACATCGCCCTTGTGATGCGGTGTGCATCGGTTGCACAATGGTGCGATCCACGAGTACGGTTTCCTTTCCCCAACACCACGCATAAGCTCTAGCAACATTTTGCCTCTTGATTGTTGTTGTTGTTCCTTGTTGCCTCATTGTTCTCTAACAATCGAGTCTCGGTGGGAACCATTTCAGACACAATAAGGCTAGTTCTTGAAATCGATTATAAGCGACCATATTGGTGCCTTGAGACCCGATCCGACAAGATCAAAACACTGGGGTACATTATTATGCAAACAAAGGGAATTTGAATTTAACGCTCCTTCCGTCATTTCATAAACTTTAACTTTTCCATGAATCCCAATCATCCCAAAGCTGTATACAAAGGATATGACTCGACTTAGCAACTTATGCAAGCAACTAGATAATTGAACTAAGGGTTTGGGGTGATAACAAATAATTGCACTAAAAGTGAGTGCATAAGGGTTAGGCTAAGGCGATTTGGGTGTATATTTGGGGGGGGTGTAAACAATGTTTTCATTGATATTCGGAAAACCGAAATATCACGAGAACCGCGAAAAGGATAGGCTCGAGGGGTTAACTAGGGGTATCGTGTACTAAAGATGAGTACAACGCAAAGGGTGTGGGGAATTACTCAACCGATATGGAAGAAGTAATTATATTACAGTGTATCAAACAAGGGTTTATCCTAATGCCTCTTATCATTTAGTTATTCCTAACTACACAAGTGTAGCCTCACTTGCGATCTCGGAATGCATCACAAAACAAGTTCTAGAATCTAATATACTACCGGTTCACACTCTAAGCATTAAAGATGAATGCTTTAATTCCTACTAATCTAAGGGCGATCCTCACATTTGGGTGGAATTTGGGTGGTAAAGGGTTTTGTGCTAGTCATATAACTTCCTATCCATGAGACGCTTTTGTTAAGACTAATGGCCCACTCCTATATGTCATGAAAATTTTAAATTTGGTGCCAAAATTACCCTAACCGACATTTCTCATGGTTTATTACACAATCACAATTGGACAAAGCAAATAGTCAAGGATAAGCATAGTTTCAAAGTTCGTTTTATTTTCCTCCCTACATTTAAACCGAACATTGTCCCAATGTTCCCGAAAGTATCAAAGTTATGATAAAGAAGGTAATTAAAACGAAAGAAACTAATACTCCTGATTAGCTCGGTAGGATCCGTGTAAAGTGGTGGTTAAATTCTTTTCAAGAAGAACTCTTGCTTTGATTGTTGTTGTTGTTCCTCACTGTTGTTGCCACGGTATTCATTGTTGTTGTAGCCTTGAGAATGGTCGTCCCATTTCCTCTTATTGTCAACCACTTTGTCCATGGAATCCTCAATCACTTGGTCCATGAGTTTGTTGGCTACTTGATAGTTTCATGAAGATCGGAGACCTTAAGTGGTGACATTGCCCTTGATAGGTTGGGCGGTCCTCAGATGTATCTCTAACAATCGAGTCTCGGTGGGAACCATTTCAGACACAATAAGGCTAGGTTCTTGAAATCGGCGATTATAAGCGACCATATTGGTGCCTTGAACCTTGAGGTTCCAAAACTCATGCTCGAGCTTAATCTCATTACGAGGACGGTGCTGATACCATTTCCTTGAAGTTCTCCCATGGCATGGCATAGGCAACATCGATACTAGCAGATTTCGAAAGTTGTTCCACGGTCAAGGCAAGATCCGTGAAAGTAAATGATGCATACTTAACCTTAGACTCTTCTTCACAATTGCAGATTGAACACGGTCTCGAGCTTTTCGATCCATCTAGTCGACCGACACTCCTCCGGTTCCACTAAAGCCTCAGGTCATGGTTTCTGAAAGTCTTGATAAGTACAAGTGCGGTGTGAGTGGGTGGTCTCAAGTTCCAAGATTAGTAGGCGAGTGGTTTCTTTGCACCCAAGCGGCGTTCACTCGCTCATTGACTAGTTGGTCAATCATGGCTTGATTCATGATAGGTTGGATTGGAGTAGCCCTAGCAGGAGTAGTGGCTTCAGCAGTCTGATCGCGTGTGACTCTGTTTGGAATAGTAGCGTTTTTAGCTTGGTTGCTAGTAACTCTCGCTGGAATAGGAGCATTGGAAGCTCCACCAGGGTTGGTACGTTTTGATCTTCGTTTTGGCGGCATTTCTGCAGTAGGAAAGGTGGTAAGATATATAACCTTTTAGTCAAGGTAAGTGCCAAGTAATAGTGTAAATATCGCAGATAGATCATATGAGCAATCTATAAAAGAAGAGACAATTGGATAGGAAAATAAGTTTGACATAGATAGAACTTCGGTTACAAGGTTCCTACGGTACATGATGAGATACTAGATGGAATACGACCGAAATACAACAGAAATACAACGGAAATACAACTGAAGTACAAGAGTAATACCCAACATTAACTGTTATAATTCAGTTTAGTGTGATACATCACGAAGTCATATCTAAAGATGTCCACGCCGATGCGTAGTCGCCAATGGTAGCAATCAACTCTCATTGCGTATCCTCCAAACTCGTGATACGTCTCATTTGAGATGCTAACATAGACTCTAAACCAGTAGTCCTCTGCCATCCTTCTCTGACAGTATCTCTCGCAATCCACTGGACGCGCTCTAGCTCCTCTAGTCGTCCGTGCATCTGGGTCTGACCTCTGCCCAAGGCTCGTGCTCTGCTGTCCAACTCTCTGACGTCCTCAACCTAAGTCTCAACCCTAAGACCCAGTCGAATCCGCTCGTGTCTCTCGAGCTCTATGCTCTCAAACAATACATCAAGAACTCGGTCTAAACCCTCAACACGCCGCTCGCAAGCTTGCAAGCGTGTTGGATCGACTCTCTAGTCGACAAGATGGACTCCTAGCGAGTCTCATGAGAATCTAATCGAATCAACACTCTCTCGGTGAGAGTTAGCTCATCATCCGAGATCCCGATAGATCCGTATCTTGACGTGCCTCAACCGGTGCAGCTTCTTCAATGGTCTCAAGCTGTCTAGTGGCGCGAGCAAGGCGCTCCATGTCTGCTGCAGACGGTATGAATGAAGGTGATGACGGACTGTAGCTCGGGCTCGCGATATGTGGTACAGAACTGATCACACAATCAATATCCCTCCAAGTAGCCATACCACTCTCCTCCTGGCTATAGAGGAAAGCAGCTCTCTGTCCTAATCCAAATGGTGCATCAATATCCATGTCCTCGCCCAACCTCTAAGCCATCCCGAGCTCGTCCTATCTCGAATACTGGACAATCTCCGGACCCGGTGTATCCATATCTGCTGCAGTGCTAACATGTCCGGGACACTCTCGGTCGGCATAGGCTCGTAGTTCCTCCTTAGGATCCTCTTCCTGATCTTCTTCCGGGTCTTCCTCCGAGTAGGAATCGGTAGATCTCCGGAGTCTCGATGAGGTGGTGACTCGAGAGGGTGATGGTGTCGGTGACTCAAGTAGAAGAAGGACCCATGTAAGCGGTAGCGGGTCATCTCGAGAAGCTAGTGCAGCACAAATGAATACCGCCTCGATATCCGGTACTCTCACAATCATGCGGGTTTTGCTGCACACAAACAAAGTCGATGGAGTGGTGGTAAGGGTAGGTATAGATGGAGTAGGTGCAATAACTGGCTGAGCTGCTAATGTGGCCTGAATATACGGATCAGTGGCTAAGTGTGCAAGCTGACGGATGGTAGGTGAGTGAGCTAGTAGGATGTCCTCCTGAACATCGTGAGGGAAGGCTGGTGAAGGCATAGTCTGTGACAAGACGGTGCATATGTGTAAGTATGTGGAAAAATATGCTCATAATGAATATGAAATAGTGCATAAGTAAATAGGAAATAAAACATGTAATCCTATTTAAATAAATTCTAAGTAGAATAGCAAGTAAGGCAAGCGGCAGTCGGCGGTCGTAGTATGATGTTTTGGTGAAAAGTAGTTATAGTTTAGGGTTTATATGTACCTAGTTCTCTATAACCTTGGCTCTGATGCCAATCTGTAACACCCCCAAATTTTGTTTAGCGGAAGCATACGTGTTATTCGGGAGCGTTACGGGATTGGTGGATCATAACACAAGTAATAAAGAACGGAATACATACTCCGTTTAACTTCATAAAATATTTTAAACCATTATCTTACAATATTGTTTTAGATAAATGGGCACATCCCATAACTTTTAGTGGTCCCAATGTAAAAACATCATTTTTGTGTAAAAACACTTCTTTAATACTACTACGACCATTTATCCGCCTCTTGCCTTGCATCCAGGAACACAACTAAGCACCTGAGAAAATATGCTAAAAAGGTCAGCTAGAAGCTGGTGAGTTCATAGGTTTAAGTTAAAATAGGAAGTTGGACCATAAGCAAAGTCATATAATCATTACAACGAATATAATGATATATGTATGAATGTCTATTACGTTAGCTCTAAGTTCATGCAACCGATACTACGACAGTTTAGATGCTAAAAGATGTCATACAATATAGGGGCCCATAGCAAGTGTTTTGTCCCTCAACACTTGATTCCGACATGGTATACGTTTCGCCTTGGCCTAAGCATGGCCAACCGAATCGGACGAGTCACCCTCAATAGATCTATTTATAACATTCGCGTTTCCCAATGGGAAATTGACGGTTCATGAAAAAGGGCATTCTCTAGGGACATAAGGGCTTAGGCTAAACCACGTAATAGTAATCATGTAATAGTTTTGGTCCATAAAAAGGTTTTGCATACTTCTCACCCCAAAATGTTTAAAACAGTTTATCAAGTAAAAGAGGGGCTATGAAAACTCACCTTAGCAAATGTGCAATCCAAAATGTGGGATTAGTGATTGTTGTGGAGCGGCACCGACACGCGACTTAGATAAGGAGTGAAATGTTTTAGTTCATTGTTTTAAGTATTACATACTTAAAATGGTTCGATATACTTGTATTAACATTATACATAAGTTTGTAAAAATTATTAATATAGTTTACTTGTAAGTATACAAAGTGTATATACCTTTTACATTGACATCTATAGGGTTTTATTTTCCAAAGTTCGATATGAATAAAAATTACAACATTTCCACTAGTAAGTATATAAATGTGTATATACTCATTTAAGTTGACACAAAATGGTATTGTCAAAGTTTATAACTAAATGGATTTATTTTCTAATTACCTTTAGAAAATGTTTATGTTAAGTTTGAAAACTTTCCATTTTAATATATAATGAAATGACATTGTGGTCTTTAGTTATTTATCAAAACTTGTCTTTAATATATAAAGTTCTAAACGTGACGTTTACTTGGCGTACATTTGTTTATATACAAATGCTAAATTTTGACGTAACCGTTATTTAATGAATCACATTAGTTGTTCATGTCCAACCTTTGTATTTTATTTCGTTACGTTACTACGAGTGTACACGAATGGCGTTAATATGATGCATGCGAAGTGGAAAGAAAGAATTTATGGAGACGGGTTCAGTGTTTGTTGTCCGATAAGTTTCTTCGGGTATTACCATGTTCGATGTACTCACCGCCTCTATAAAAGACTATGGGTCTGCGACCCAATTTAAATTGCAACATGGTGTCAAGTGTTGGGCTTGGCCCAACGTGTTGGTGTAACGAAAAGAAAGAAAAGAGAAACATAGGCCCAAAGTTCTTTGTTAATACTTGAACATGACATCAGGAGCATGTAGAACAATATTTTCCAGGTTTTTATTTCAAGTTCTAATTTGTCTTTCAAGATTCAACGTGAGCACTAAAGCTCGAGTTGTTTGTTTCGAACTAGGTTGGCTAACTTCAAAACTAGGGAGGTGAGCAAGTGAGTGGTGAGGCCATGTATAAGTTGAGTACTACTTCAACTTGGTCTCAATCTCGTCCACTCTTATGGTCTTCGACACAACCATGGACTACTCGACAATATTTTAGTAACCAAGCACATTCAACTTTGAGTTTACCCTAGGCGTACATAGAGGTTTAGACACAAGGTTCACTTCTAAGATTTGAGTCAACAAGACAATGAGGCACTAGTATGTTTCTCATTTTCAAGCAAGGTAAAAAATCAAGTTCGACACACATTTAGGCGACATAGATGTTGACTAAAAAAAAATGAGTATCGACATGAGCTACTTGTAGGCTTTGCAAACTTGACTCATATGCTTTATTTTTGTTCCCTTGACTCGATGGAAAACCAAACGGACTCTAGTGCAAAGGACCACACAAGTTCATGTTATCAAGATTGTTTACTAACACAAAGAGTATAACTTGTACAAACTCAATCTCTCTAGTTCTTGGTTAAGTGATTTCGACAAGGCTCAAGATCAACATAACAATATCAAAAAGACTCCACTTCTACTTTTTCTTGTTTCAAACCCTCGACAAAACCCAACACACATTCAAGAGACAATTTATCTTCGACATAGAAAGTTAAAGACTAAACACGGTAAGGACTTTATAACATCATTTTAGTACAAGATATTAACTAAACCACATAACAACAACAAAAGAGTATTACAACAAGGAAAGTTCATAACCTCTACTCAAAGATGACGTGTGAGGACGAGAATAATTTCGTGGTTTCGGACCAAATGAGACTTGAATTAGCTCCTCCACACTCCAATTTCAAAACCCCAAATCAATTTTTGAAAACCCTAACTTTTGTAAACCCTAGTTTTGGTAAAGTTTGATGAAAACGAGTTTGGAGTCTTTGAAATCCGACTAGAGATATAGGAGTAGATTGAGGAGGAGTTTGGTTAACTTTCTTCTCTTTGGTCTTGGTTTGAAGCCAAATTCGCTATCTTCCAAAAACTAAGAACATCTTGGACCTTTGGCTTAAGCTCAATATGTGTGGAGATATGATTCCTTGGACGATTTTGTTTTGATTTCCCTTGATTCGTGACGTGTGATAGCTAAAGTATCAAAGAGAGGATTTGTGAAACAAGAACTTTCATGGATATGGTAAGAGAGATGAGGAAGTGAAGGTTTAGGCATGTTGGATTATCTCCTTTGGGAGAGATTCGACCTACCTAGGGAGTACAAGCCTAGAGGTTGAAGATGGATATGAAATCTTTTTCCTGGTATTCTTGGTTCTTGTTTTGTCGTGGGAGGGAGAGAAAGACAAAAGAGATTTATCTCACTTTTTATTTTAAATACACATTGGTTTATTTGTGTAAGTAAGTAAATGTTTTTACTTATTGTGTGAACTTGGAAAGTATAAGTATATACATTATACTTATATACATAAGTTGTATTCTTATAATAGTTGTTGTCCAAGTGAAAGTGTGTTGAATATTTTGTGTCCCGTGACTTTACGTTATGACCGAGGCATCATTGTTTGATAACTTTTAGATGTAATATCTTATGGTCACGTGTCGGAGATATTATTATTTTGTAATATTTTTCTTTACGGTTGTTTGTCATTTGCTTTATCAAACCCTTATCATAGTGTCGATGCAGCGTGCGATTTGCCATCGGGAAAACGAGATAACCTCTCGCCTTACAATTTAAATCATAAGACAAAATGAAATATTCATAAAATGATGCGAATGCAAGAGTGGTGAAATTTTTATCAGTTTTCTACTCAAATGATCGAGTTTTCTACTCAAATGATCGAATAATCAAAGCTTATGTATGCTTATTAACTTATGACTCATGCTTAGTAATAATAAATTACTAATTATCGATTGGCTTAAATTTTGTGAAAATTTACCTTTTGAGGTTTGTGTCTATTAATTCATAATATATTTCTGGACCTCTCCAAAATCTTAGACCTCTTCATGCCACCTAGGCATGAAATGATTTCTCATTATGGTACAAAAAATCTTGGACCTCTTAATAAGTTTTTAGACCTGTTTTTAAACATCCATAATGGATGCTCTTAGCAAAAGCGTATTAACTCATGACATATAAGCCATAAAGTGTTTATATAACATAAGAATAAACCCAATTTATAAGCTTAGCCAAACACCCCCTTAGACAACGTGAGCTTACCAAACATAGATTTTCAACCCAACTCCTAATCTTACATCCAAAACCTTCAAACCAAACTGCCCGGTAATTTTCAAACACCGGATTTCATATTGGCCTGGGTTTTGAGCATCTTAGCATTATATAAGAGTTAACATACTTTCTAGCGATACACTCATCGCAAAAGTACCGTGTCTTGCAAATCAACCACTTGGAAAAGAAGACGATAGCTACTATAGCGACCAAAATGGCATTTTTATGTGTTTTTCTTTGCAGCTCTTTATCGTTCGTTTTGATATTCGAAAACATATAGGTGTTTAAACAAAACCTAGTAGTACATTAAATCAAGATGAGCTTTTATAAATGAAAACTATATAATTATTCATAGTCAAATTTTGACGATTTGCTTAGGATAACATAAAGACATCATGTATATGTTGGATTAATTATTATATGCCTATTTCACATTAGCATATATCGGCCGATGATATATGCTTGTGTGAAATATGTATAAAATTATTTTATCAGGGTGGAAGTTCCTTTTATCAAAAAAAAAAAAAAAAAATGTATAAAATAATTTATATCTGTGATAATTATATGAGAAAATTACCAAAGGGGACTTTTTCTAAATGAACTACTAGTGTAGGTGAGAGAACTAATAGTGTAGGTGAAGTTAATGAACTACTAGTTTAGGTGAAGTTTTATTAACTTTACAAAAACTAAAATTTATAATTCTGAGTTTAATTTTTATTATGATTTTAACAACATAAACTATAGTAGTTTACGTGAAGTTTTAAAATGCATATCCAAAACGACCATCATACCACATAAAACACGTATGAATAAGTAATACATCAATAGACTCGGCATAGAAGCAAAACAAAATATAGATAAAGATTAAAACAATTGCAAGAAATATAACCTTTTCGCAGACACGCGTTCGGTTGCGTTTCACCCCATTCTTCTCACTAACCCATCAAGCTTCAAATTCGTATGGATAAATTTAAAGTTCATCAATTTGCCGTTGCATATTAGCCATCGATCTAAAAGCTGTTGCACTAGGTGGCAATTCTCCATCCATACCGGAATCGATCTATCCCAATCAGGCCTCAAATGCTTGACAAATTTATGTAATTGATTAATTTGTTGTTGCATTTTAGCCATCCGAGAAACAATCATTGTGTAGATGGCATCAAATCCCATATCCGCATGCCTTCTGCGCCTTCCTAATGACCGGTGATGTATCGCATTTGAGATGAACACCTTCTCCATGGTCTCAATTTCTCCGGTCGTAGGGATATATTGATCTTGTGTGTCTGCGTTATACTTCTTGAAAACTCTAAACTAGATGTCCACCAAAGTTCTTTCATCTTAGTCATTGCATATAAAAATTATTATACACTAACATAAATACCTTAAAAATCATAAACAATTTTTCCAAAAGAGTAGAGTATAACACAGTCGGCAAAAGCGAACCATTTACGCATTACGAAAAGAAGATCATAATCCGTCTTTTCAAACTGTGTGCATCCTCCCATGCAACACCCCGGGATCACATTATCTTCTTTAACCCACCAATTTAGTGAATTGCGGCGGGTTTCCAAAAGCCAATCAAGGAATTATTATTACTATTAGCATAAAAATTACTACAATCTTGATTTAAATTCTTAGTATTTAAACAATAGTTCGCACCTTCAAAGCGAACACAATCCATTCAATGTATAAGTTGCAATGTAACCATCGCCTTAGTAGCCTTTTTCACCAAATGTCTATCTCTAACCTTTGAGATAGCATTACAAATCTTATTGTGAAACTCAACCCAATGTACTCGCCCATGGAAATGCATTCCATGCATAAATGTCATCTACTAAAACCAATATCTCGGGGACACCACATTTCTTTCTGTTTGCCAATAAAACATTCTCTAACATCGAACCGAGACAAAGGCGAACAGCATCATCATCTGAAAGTTCATTAAACTCAACTTGATCAGTAAGAACCCTAACTAGTTGTTCAGCTTTTATATTGTTGATTCTCTCGTTACGCCTCTCTCTAAGAAAACTTAGCATACGTTTACCAAATCCAGATTCCGGTTTTTTAAAATGCTCTAAAGAAACATCACCAAAGCGAAGACCTAATACTAGACACATATCTTCACGACCAAACTCTAAGTTGTTTCCCGATATATCAAAATACAATGGAGTGTTTATATCAGGGTTTTCAACAAAGCGTTGATGTTGGAGCAAATAATGAAGCAAATGGTTATCAAGCTCGTATGTTTTTATGTTCAACCATTTCCTAAAACGTGGTTTTAAAAGTTCAAGACGATCGCTTGAAACTCGACTTTGTCTTATAGTTTTGATATAGTGCAACTTTGATCTAGCACTCGAGCTTCATGAAATACACCTATACACAAAAATATAAAATAACATTAGATGCATACACATATTAGCATATGTTATAAACTTATGACCAATAAAAAATAGAGTCATTGACCAATATCTTAATAACCTAAACATCTCACGTGTCGGTATCAAATTTTTCGATAATCAATATATTTCATATATGTTAAGCACAAAACGAGGGTTATTGTGCGGATATAAGCATACCCAACATGTATACTAACGTAGTCGGTTTTCTAACAATAATAGTAACAATAACCACACTAAACATCAAATAACCCTAAAATTTTTAAAACCCTAAAACAAATATATAATCAAAGTTCTTGTACAAATCGAAAAAATCGATTAAAAATCAAAGGGTATAAAGCAGATGTATGTATTCTTGTGAAAATCGCACTTTTTACTTACTTGTCTAGAAGCCATTATCATATAATCGAGTCGAACATCAACGGATCTCGTCTGGAAATGATCTAAACAACAAAAGTGATCACTGGAAATGATCTAAACAACAATACGGATCCATGCACTGTTACTGTGTGTTTGTGTGTGTTTGTGTGTGTTGAGTGTGTGTGTTTTTTTTTAAGATATTGAATGATTAAAGTTGTAAAGAAAATAAGAAAGAAAATAATAATAGTCTTATCCATTGGATTTGAAATCTTTTAGGTTCTTTTTCAATTTCTGGGTGAAATATTGTGGGGTCATTAAGCGCGTCGGTTGGCGCCACGGCCGAAATTGACATTATCTAGAAACAAAACAAGAGATTTCTTTAAGATTTGATTTGACACTTAGTGTACTATTTGAACGATGAAACGGATTTGCCACGTGTCGAAAAAATTATGGGGTTGAGCGGTTGAGCGGTTGAAGATTGGCGTGGCTCTTTTGGGAAATGGCTAGAAAAAGTCTAAAAAGCGGACCACGCTTAAAAAAAGTCCCTTTGGTAATTTTCTAATTATATTCATTTTCCTTTAGTAAAATACATACATGCTTGTCTTCGATTTTTCTTACCAAATTTTCCAAATCGCCTTAACATAATTATATTTTGAGTAAAGTCCAAAATACATCCTTGTGGTTTGTCTCGTGTCTCGTTTTACATCCCTAAACTTTTTTTTGGCACAAACCATCCTCCGTTAGTAAAGTTGGCACAAATACATCCCTTTGTTAGTAAAATCGATTGATGAGGACTAACGGTGCAAATATTTCTGTTATCTCTAACGGAAGAGAATATTTGCACCGTTAGTCTTAGATTAACTATGCAATTTATTTTCAAAATAAATTGCATCGTTAGTCCTCCACCACCACTACCATCACCGCACCTACCACCTCCACTGCCACCTACCACTTCCACCGCCACCCAACGCCACCACCCCACCTCCACCGCCGCCACCCACCGCCACCAATGCACCACCCACCGCCACCGCCGCTACCCACCCACCACAACCACCACCTCCACCATCGCCATCTACCGCCACCACTACCACCACCACCACCACCCAACCCCGCCACCCACCACCTCCACAACCGCCACCACTGCCACCACCACCCGCCTCCACCGCCGCTACCATCGCAACCACCACATTATCACCACCACCACCATCGCCACCACCCACCACCGCCGCCACGCAACCACCACCGCCACCACTACCACCCCACAACCCCAGCAGTTATGGTGGTGGTGGGTGTGATGATGCGGGGGCGTTAGGTGGTGGTGGTGCGATGGCGGTGGTGGTGGTGTGGAGGTGGTGGGTGGTAGTGGTGGTGGTGGCTGCAAAGTGGTGGGTGATGATGTGGTGGAGAACTAACGATGCAATTTATTTTCGAAAATAAATTGCATAGTTAATCTATGGACTAACGGTGCAAATATTCTCTCTTCCGTTAGGAGATAGCGGAAAATATTTGCATCGTTAGTCTCATTAACCGATTTTACTAACGTATGGATGTATTTGTGCCAACTTTACTAACGGAGGGATTGTGCCAAAAAAAAGTTTAGGGATGTAAAGCGAGACACAGGACAAACCACAAGGATGTATTTTGGACTTTACTCTTATATTTTTCATTTAGTAAAATCAGGGTTCTTAGTTAGAAAAAAAAGGTATGACGGTTTTAAAAGGCGTAAGGCGTAACCTCCACATTCGCAATAGATTAAGGCATCAGCTTTAGGCGTGACGTGGGATGAGGCGTGAAATGACGCGATAAGGCGCCAGACGTGACACTTTTTTTGAATTTAACTTCGATGAAAAATATTTTTTTTAAAGAAATAAAGAAGATTGGATGCAAATTTTTTTTTTTGACTTAATTTCTTATATATAACACTTTTTATAAACTCGATATACATGAAATATGATATAATATATAAAGTTATAAATATTTTCATACTTTGTTCCGATTTATATCACGTCTTGAAAACGTTATGACTTCAAACATAGGCGTGAGGTTTGGTAATCTTGCACGCCGCTACTCACGTTATTTACAATACAACAATTTAATGCACATGATTGAATATCCCAATTTAATGCATGATATAGTCAACGCCTTAAAATATGCAATAACTTCTCCATAACTACTAAACCGCGAAACTGCGCCTCACAGTATTTATAACTTTGATGCCTTTCTAATTTTTTTTTTAACCTTGGTAAATATCATGGGGCGTGGTATTTGGACCCCCTTATAAGGAGGGTTTCCAATTATTGCATGCATCGAAAGATTGTACGGTGTACATACGGTTTTGTACTGTATACTTCGCGGTGTTATACAATTGATCATAGGAGGGTCCGAATAACACGTCCCAAATATCATTTCTTCTTGATTAAATAGTTACCAAGTCAAGTCGACCCGTGAAAGGCATTTCTCCTTGGCATGAAATCCGGTCCAGATAAGCCGGCCGTTGACTTTACCAAACAATTAGGCCGGCATTTTCGTTCGTGTTCTATTTTGTCACTTTCTCTCATCTTTTATAATCCATATTAATACTAATAAATAATATTCCATATATATATATACTTAAATAAATAAATAGTGGATGAGATTAAAAAGAGTCATAAAAAAAAAACTCATCATCATTTGTGGCTTTATCTAATTATAAGAGGCAATAAGGAATTAGGTAAAAACTGCCCTAATCTTTTGTTGTTTGTTTTACCTATTCATCAATCGATTAGGGTTTACTAGGTATCATTTCATATGTATGTTGATCATGTTTTTAATAGGATTATTATTTTTGTTTTTTTATTTTTATTTTGATCCATTTTTTTTATATATATGATGATCAGAATAAGCATGCAAATGATTGATTAATATGTATGTATGTTGTTATTGTTTTGTTGTTCTTGATGATTGAATTACATGTTTTTTTAATATATGTTTTACATGATTCTGGTTTCCGACCTTTTGGCTGACTAATCTATGGGGTTTGAACCCACCGCCACGCAGACTCAAACCGGGTAAAGCCCGTTAGTCTGTTAATTATGGATCAGGTTGGTAGATATGTTTGTGATCAGGGGCGGACCGAGAGGGGTTCCAGGGGTATGGATTTTTCTTTGCGTAGCGTAAAATTATGTCAAATATGCCGATTTTTTTTAAATGAACATGGTCCTTAAGTTTTAGATTACGATTTTCGGTACTTTTTATAATATGAAGGTGATGACGCTTGGTCTTGTGTCCGCCTTTGTTTTTGATGTTTGGCTTGGTGAAATGATTTGGTCTAGATTTTATCGCGATTACTTTAGCAAAATAATCGCGTTTTCTAGAAGTGGCCATGTTAACATCGTGAAAGGGAGGGTTTTACCTGGTTTGAATCTGTGTGGCGGTGGGTCGAACCCAGTGGATTAATTGGCCAAAAGGTCGGAAACTGTGGTTACCTAGAAAAAAAAATGCGTTTTCATTATTTTTTATATTAGGCCAGATAATTTTGACGGTGAAATGGTGGGATTAGGTTGTGTTTGGGATTGCTTGCATATTAGAAATGGTTGTATATATTGCCTTCTAAATAAGATAAGAATATGTATGGGAATATAAGCAACTAGAGGCTGCTTATTCGAAACTGTTTTTTTCTTTTACTAATAATCAAAACAAAATGCGTTGATGGGCGTTTTTTAATAAGCATTTGTAAGCATGTTCTTAATCAACTTGCCCTGTTTTTTATATGGTTCATATGTTTTGTGCTGAGAAGAAATATAACTTCGTATGATGATGAAACATGCTGATAATGCTAGATATGTGCATGTGCGTTTATATAAAATAGTGTTGGTTGAATTGCATAAGGATTGTATCGTTTTGTGATTTTATAGAGGTTTAGCCTGCAACAATTGAATAATGTGACCTGGTTTTGAAAATTTGGTCTATAGCTAGTTAGGGGCTAACGTATAAATGTTCATCGTTTTCATTGCTTTAGCTATTAGACCAACACTTATTATTATATCAACTCTTTGACTTGAAACATAAGAATTTGATAGACCCTGAGGGGTTCGAATATTCTAATAATGAGGTTTTGTGGCAGGTAAAGGTACTTAAATACACGGTTATATGGATGTGTATTCTAGTAAACGACCCATTGGTGGGATTGCTGCCTCAAAAAAGAAACCAGTCGCCGCTTTAAAAGCTACTGCTGGCTCCCAAAGTGGACCTACTCAAGTATGCAGTCGAGTTGGTTGCTGTGGTGGCAGACTAAACAATGCTAAAGGTACTAAAAATAAATGCATAGAAAATCCCAAACCTTTGAAGCCTGCGTCCCGTTCATCATCTAGTAAAGAAGTAAGCGCTGCTAGTTCATCCAAAAATCCTGCTCCAAATGTGAAAAAGCCTCTTGTTGAATCAGATAAAAAGTTACCGATTAAGATAGGAACAGTCCCCACTGAATCAAAAAGTGTCTCAAACGTGCCTGAAATTTCAGAACGTAAATCTGTAAGAAGTCAAACCCAATTAAAGCTGAAATCTAGAAGTTCGATCGCTGATCAAAACAGTGAGATAAGCAATGTTAGGAAGAAGCGATTCACTCAAGGAGAAAGCAGTTCGTCTTCGTCTGGTAAAGGGAAGAAGATCGTCGGGGTATCACCGAATGAAGGGCGTGTTTCTGATCCTAAAACCATAAGAAATATGACATCTGGCAAAGCAAATAACGTTCCATCAGCGAGGACTAAAAAGTCATTGACTCAGTTGCACGGGGATGATTTTTCAGTGGTTAAGTCTACTAATGTGATTCGCGAGATGCCACATATTCAGGAATTAAGTGATAATGGTGGTGGAAGTAGCAGTGATACTTCTGTTAATTTTAGAAATCGTTCTGTTGTCCGTTTTATGAATGAGAATGGATCGCCACATTATAACATTGATGGGATTGCAGATGTAACGTCTCTTGAGTTTTTCACTAAGCTTACTTTTTTTTATACGTGCTGTATATTAATGTTGTGTTTTGTTATGTGGTGCTTTGCAGGTACTATTGGCACTTGATAGGATCGAACAAGATGAGGAGTTAACATATGAGGTAATTACTCAATTGTTTTTGGATCAAAAGAAATAGGTTTACGGGGTGTTTGGGTTTGTTTTTTGAAACATATTATGCGGTTTTTGCAACTTGGTAGTTGCAATAATAAGTTTATTAGTACTTTATTGTTGTGATAGATGTTAGTATTTGAGTATTTGACTACAATCACTTCCATTTCACAAGGGCGTTTTTCACTTCTCTCTGATTATTACACCGTTTGATTATAGATGATTATCTGATAATAGTTATTCACTGTCACCTAATTATGATCAAATCGCACATCCAAAGACCAACCAAGTATGCATATCGCTTCTAACTGTACTTTCTTCATTTGCAGCAATTACTGGCGCTTGAAACAAATTTATTCCTTGGTGGTCTGAACTTGTATGATCAACATAGGGATATGCGACTGGATATTGATAACATGTCATATGAGGTTTCTTTTCTTGTCCCTGATGTTCTTAAGTATCCTTGTTAGTATCCAGAATACCAAAAAGAAGTTTTATACTAAACTTGATTGTCATCTGCTTTTACGTGAAGGAACTACTCGTGCTTGAAGAGAAAATGGGTACAGTGAGCACAGCATTATCTGAAGAGGAATTATCAAAATGCATCAAAACAAGTGTATTTGAATCTGTGCAATTAGAGAAGGAAAGAACAGGGTGCAATTCAGGTGCAGATGACAGCAAATGCAGCATCTGTCAGGTGATCCTAGTTATCATTAATATTGTCTGCTTACGTAGTTTAAAATCACTTTAAATGGTTAGTGTAAATGTTTACATAAAAGAAGGTACCACTGTGGTTCTGCTTTTGGTTAGCAACCAGTTTATGTACTCATATGGTTTTGGTTAGAGTCGGTTATGGGTGAATAAGTCGATTTGGGGTATAATTTTATTAACGGGTCAGATGTGTAGAATTCTAACAAAATGGATTTGAAAGGGAATGAGTCAATTGGGCCGGAACTTGGGATTCTTACAAAGTATATTCAAAATGCATAAAACATCGTTGTGTATTATTGAGATATCAGGCGTACAAGTTTAGCATTTCTGACACGAACCCACTCTCACCCGTTACCAGACCTACCCATTTACCACATTTAATCGTGCTCTTGTTTCATATATAAGAGTATATCAAGTATCTTTTACCAGAAGAGGAAATTAATGGTCCAGTTTTTCATATTCATGAACTTGCCTAATATTTCAAGTATCCTTGCAGGAGGAGTTTGCGAGAGGAGATAAAATAGGAAGCTTGAAATGTGGACATGGGTACCATACTCCATGCATAAACCAGTGGCTGCAACTGAAGAACTGGTGCCCCATTTGCAAGGCGTCGCCAAAACCTTCATCACCCTCTCCTGCTTAGAAAGTTAGATGGTACAGATCCCATTTGCGTTTCTTTTCTTGTCATGTGTACATACATAGGGGGTGTTTTGTTTTTTTGCATCAAGCACTTGATGATATGGTCTAAAAATCTGATCAAGTCAGACATTTTACTGATTCCAGATTGTTTGCCAAAACATTGTACCCAGGCTTCTTAGCCTTGTGGACCCGATTCAATGGCAATTACTCTTTCATAATTGGCTTCTATGTTTGTTGTTTCTGATCCCCTTTACTTATTCATACCGGTTGGCTGTTTTATGCTGCGGGTTTTAACAAATCTGGTGAGCAGTAACTTTGAGTTTCATGAGACTTCATACGACCTGCATACCTGCCCATTTTGAAAACGCAGGCTTATGCACGTTTGATATTTAGATCTTTTAAGTTAATGGAGATAATATAAGTTGATTTAAGCATGAACTAAAGGATGTAATTTTTGGATATGGTGTTTTATTCGATAGTGTGCTTGGCCTAACAGCAAAGACGTGGGAGTTGATAAGTGATGCCTCATTCCTGCTCTAGGACATTGTGACTTATCTTTCCTGTTGGTCGTAAATCAATTACTTCCAATCTATTCAGTGTCAGTCTTTACCGTAGAAAACCATAGTAAGTTCTGTATGAATGCTGAAAAACATACTACATTTTTCTTTATTAATGAAACAAAATCATGGGTAAAAATGTGGTGAAGTAGTCAAAGAAGGTTATAACCATTTTGAGCATCTACATCCGCAACTGTCTTGAAGACGATTCAAGCTTTAAACTAGAGTGGTAGCTCAAATAAGATTTGCTGTGATATTTTTCTTGTAGGTTCTGAATAGTGATTAGTTCAAGTGCATTTTAAAATCTTTGTTGATTTCATTGAGGACGCACAAAGAGAAAGAAACTAGATTATACCGATATCTAAAAGGAAGGCAAGGCTAGATGTATCGGTGATCCATCAAAACAACCTCACTCACCGTTATCTCAGCGTTACATCATTTTTTCTCTCTCTCTCTCTCTACTTATCACTCACATTCTGGTAGCGCTTACTTACCATTTAATTATACATGATATTCCTTTTTAAATGTTTAAATACACACAAACACATCACTCACAAACCTTCTGTCACTCTTTTGGCAAGTCATGGTGATAACTTAAAAGGATGTGGTGGTGGTGACTTAAATCATGATGGGTCTCACGTATGAATTGCCTCTTCATTACAGCCACCTAATCAAAATTCAAAACTAGAATATGTATATGCTTAATAAGTGTATCATACTTACATTCTGCCTACGACAATTACAATATCGTCTGTTTTACCTGTAAGCTCACGACTTTCTTTCTGTGACTTCATGTGAAGACTTCTTGACATGTCACTTAAACTAGTATTACTTTCACATGAGCACGTTTAACTGGAGAGTTTCTAAAAACTCTGCATTGCCCGTAGTCGACCACAAAGTGAATGCTATGTTATAAACCCATCATCTCTCCGGGCTACGATAGATGTGAGATATGCATAAGGTATTAATTAGAGACTAATGTAAAGTAGCATCCCTTACATTAAAACATTCTATTGACGATCAAGCCTTTTGAAAAAAATCAATTCCTAAGTCACAAGAGTCTGATCGTTAGAGTGGAGTAAAGTCAGTCAACATCCAAAAATTATACATGCGGTTCGGTTTTCTGCCGATTTAAATATATGAATAAAGTACTGACCGGTTGAACCGGGTTTGTTGCATGCAAAGTAATTTCTCCGTCCTAAGATAATCGGCCCCCGGAAAAATACAAACAGTCTAAGAAAAACATCTCATTTAAATGCCGTATTAAGTGTCTACTTGAAATCGTAAACTTTTAAGAAATATCTCTAACTACAGTTTACACTAATCATATATATACTCACTAAAATCCTTACAATGATTGAAATATAAAATGACAATTATTTTGAAACATCCTAAAATAATACTGTGGACACTTAATATGAGACAAAAAGAGTAATTATTACTCTTTTCGCTCCATTGCGTTTTATAGAATGAGTGTTTTACCTTTGACTATTTAACTAATGTTTTATTTATAGTTTGTAATAACAATTTTAATCAAATATAATATGATAAATCTAATCAAACTTTCCTATATATCTTAACTACATATAATAGGTGCATGGTCAAACTTGAAATTAAAATCTTGAATCTTGGTCAAACATTGAAATTTAAATTAGTAATGAGAAAAACTGAATTTTAATTAAGGAAGGTATATGAATTGTTAGACATATTATTGGTTCTATTTATTGGGGGAAAGATAATGATAATAGTTGGGAAAGATAAAGGGAAAGATAATGATAATAGCGGTGGAAGGGAAAGGGAGAAAAAAACATTCATCCCAATTTATTGGGTAATGATCCATTATCAACTATTAGATAATGGTTTTATTATATATCACAAATCATTATTTTTCACTACCTTTACTATTACCCACTCTAAAAAACATCCTACCAAGCATCTCCTGAATTTTTGAAATTTAAAAAATCTATATTTGTCAACTCTTTAAAATCGGCTGACTTTTGAATCTATATATGCCGACTCTTTAAAACACTTTAAAAACTTAGAAAAACTAGTCTGGAGATCAAGTAAATGTAGGAATTTAAAAAATCAAATCACACTCTAAAAAAAACACACACACAAATAATCTCATCTTACAACTAAAAAAACCCTCTCATCTCTCCCACTATCAACACACCACCACCGGACGCAACCACTACAAAAACCAACTCACCACCGAAATCCATCTCCACCGTCATCCCACCACCACAGTATCACTACCACAGAGAGGAACCATCAAGACACACAACCACCAAAAGGGTTTTGAAAGTTTTGAGGTATTTTTTTGAGTTTTTTTTAATAGATCTATGAGTTTTGAGGAGTTTTTTTTTTTTTTTTTTTTTTTTTTAATAGATCTATAGATTTTATTTATCGATTTATAGATTTTATTTGTAGATATGTAGGATTTTTTAATAGTTTGAAGGTATATTAACATTTTGGTATTTTTGGTAGTCTTGCCTCTTACCTCCGTCATGTGATATTTCGTAGAAAAAATCGCCACTACCGCTGTCGCCTTAAAGAGTTGCTACTGCCGTCTCATTGCTATCACCACAAATAGTATGCTTTATTCTTAAGTTGTTAATATTTGTTATAATCGTTATTGTATAAATTTTGTTATAAAATTTATTATGTAATTTTTGTTATAAAGGTGTTGGTTTAAATTTATTATGTAAATTTTGCTGGAATTTGCAGCTGCGGTCGCTTGAGTTTCTCACGCCGCCGCTACCGGAATATGTCGTTGTCACCGATAAAAGTGCATATTTTTTGAGGTTGTTGTGTAATAGTTTTTCTGTGTTTGTGTAATTTAGTCATAAAGTTTATATAAATTGGTGTATATTGTTGCTATAAAGTTTATGTAAATTTTGTTATAAGTTTTTTTTCCCTCTCTTCTCTTTAATGTATAAACCTATTTGTTGGTGAAATTTGTTATAATATTATTAGTATAGTGTAGTTAAATGTTGTAGTGATGTAAATTATCATGTAAAACTTTGCGAAAAATTGCTAGACATAATCTTGGTAAATTTTATATATGAATTGTTAAGTTGTGAAATTTATCCAAATTTGATTTATTTGGAAATATGAATTTTCACGTTCATATTTAAACGTTAAGCGAAATAATTACCACAATATCGCAACTATAAACATTTGCCGCTAGAAAATTAGTTCTTATGCGACGTGTCTTCGCTAATATTTAACTATGGACAACTAAATTAGAACATTAAAAAAGAGTAAATTACACCGTTAAGTCCTTGTGGTTTGCGTTGACCGCAGAGGTTTAGTCCTTTGACCAAAAAATTGCACCGTCGTCCTTAAGTGTGAAGCGTTATGCACGTTAGTCCCTTGACCAAACGACGTTAAGTTTGATTTATTAAACTCGGGTAAAATACTAAAATACCTCACTATCTTCTTCTCTTAACCATTACCACCATCATTTCATCTCTTTCATCTCTTTCTCTCACCTCATCACCGCCGCCACCCTTCCACCAATGGCCACTCACGCCTCGTCGCCACCACGTAACCACCATCACCCACCATCACCCACCAATCAAACTACTCTATTTTTCCATCTTCATCCACCACCACCCAATCACTCCGACCATTCACCTATTTTTCTTGTTGCCTATTAAAATGTAAAACAATCTTCACTAAAACATTAACCAAGACCTTACACGGTTGTACTAGCACTCGATTGTCAATAGGCGTTTCAAGACAATGAACAAAAACAAGCCTCCTAAAAACAAGAACCTAATCCCTGCTATTCAATCTTTTCAACACATACAAAACTAAACAATGCTAAACCCTTTGTGTATCTTTCACATATCCTTATCAATTCAGATTCTAAGCCGCATGTTAAAAATATGAAAACCAAATGCGCAGATTAACAATATTTTTAGGATTCAATATATATATTTTTTTAACCCACATCTTGACAACAACAACAACATATATAATCATTCTTATAAGTTATAAAAACATCAAATTTATTTATCACCAAAGTCAAGAATAAAAATATCAAAATGATCCTTACAAGAAATGGTGGGTCGACTAGAATGAACCCGAGCAAGAACAAGAAAGAATTCGATTACAAAGATTTATTTCACTTGAATTGAACCAATTACACCTTGAATTGAACACTTGCCACTTGAATTAACAAAACCCCCAAATCAATTTTGAGAAACCCTAACTTTACAAACCCTAATTTTTATGTGATTGTGTGTGAAAAGTGAAGAAAACACATAAGGAGCCTTCCATGTATAAATGAATGAAGAGGATGATGTATTCTTGCTTTCTTGACCTAGTGCTTAGGGTATTACTTCTTACGGCTCGTCTCTCCCATAGCCACGCTTAGTACCTCGTGTGAGGTCTAACAATATAGGTCTCTGTTTGAAGGGCTTGATAATGATGGATCAACTTTTATGTTCGGAAGAAGGTTAGTAGGTTTGATGTTTTGGTGTATGAGGCGTGGAGGAAAATGGATGCAAAGAAGTTCTTTGATTCGATAGGCGAGTTCTTTCTGCGTGATTCTATTCCTGGTGTGAATCGACATCGTCCTTGTAAGTCTCCTTCGGTTTTGGTGTAGGAGGCATGGAGGAAAATGGCAGAAGAAAATGATGGGGCAAAAGGGTGGATTTAGGATTATGTGGGTGGGTGGGGTAAGAAATGACGGAAATACCCTCGTGGGTTAAGTGACTTAACCTCCGTTATCTTGAATTGGTGGGCCCGGATAGACGGAGGGACGAGCAGTGCATAACGTTTCACACTTAAGGGCGTCTGGTGCAATTTTTTGGTCAAGGACTAAACCTCACACAACGAAACCACAAGGACGAATCTGTAATTTACTCTTAAAAAATGAAACATTTATTTTGGGAGTATACTATTCTATATATATACTAAATATATGGGAGTACATTTCAAAAGTAGGTATGATTAATTCATTAAGTTTAAGAACTTGGCAACAGTCCTGAGGTTCAGTGGTACTGCAAAATAAGTCTCAGATAATTAATTCTATCTATAGCAATCGGCAAAAATAGTCCTGGGTTTAAGCGACGTTGCGAGGAAAGTCTGTATTGCTAACTATAACAACCCCAAGCAAAATTAGTCGCAAAGTTTAAGTGTCATTACAGCAAGTCTTCTTTCAATCCGTCCATTGCGTCATGTGAGTTTTATACACTCGTTATGTAAAAAGGAAAGTTGCAAAATTAATTTGGAAGGAAGTACTATTATTTATCTTCTTCACTTCACTTCACTTGAAACTTTTTTTTTAAAATGGCAACTTTATCTCCCTTATCCTTCATCTCCCCTATAATCTCCCAAGCTCGTTCCAATAAACCCCGTAAAAACCCTAACCCTAACCCTAAAAAACCAACCACCACCATCTCCACCACGGCCACCGGCGGCCAAGCCACCACTTACACCCGCCTCCCCCCAATCGACCTCTCCGACTCCTTCCCCCAAATCAAACTCTCCGACCTCCAAATCCCCCCTAACCCCAAAAACCCTAAAATTTCAAAATCAAAATTGAAACATAATGCTGATGATATTGATGAAATTGGGGAAATTGATGACGTGGCACCTTTTGATTACAGTCAATTTGAGCTATTTGAGTCTAATTCTGGTAAAAAAGTAAAAAGCCCCAATTTTGGTGACGTGGCACATCTGGGTAACAGTCAATTTGATGAAATTGATGACGTGGCGCATCTGGGTATCGGTCAATTTGATGAGAATTCAAAAAGCCCCAATTTTTATGAAACTGCTGACGTGGCAGATGAAGTTGATGACGTGGCACATCTGGGTAACGGTCAATTTGATGAGAATTCAAAAAGCCCCAATTTTTATGAAATTGCTGACGTGGCAGATGGAATTGATGACGTGGGTAACGGTCAATTTGAGCTGTACGAGGTTAATTCTGGTGAAAAAGTAAAAAGCCCCAAATTTGGTGAAGTTGATGACGTGGCACCTTTTAATTCTGTTAAAAAACATAAAAGCCCTAATTTTAGTAATAAGGTGGAATTTGAAGAGGATGATGATTTGGAGGATGAGACGATTGATTACGGTAAATTTGAGGTGTACGAGGTTAATTCGGATGACGAGGGTGAATTTGGTAGTGATGAGGCGGAGATGGAGGGAGAGGAAATGAGGGAGAAGGAGAAAGGAGTACCGGCGGTGATGAGATGTTTTGACCGGGCGAAGATTTACGTACGGTCGGGTGACGGAGGGAACGGGGTGGTGGCGTTTCGTCGCGAGAAGTTTGTGCCGTTAGGTGGGCCGTCGGGTGGAGACGGAGGGAGAGGTGGGAATGTGTATTTACAAGTTGACGGGGCTATGAATTCGTTGTTGCCGTTTAGGAATAGTATTCATTTTAGGGCGGGGAGAGGGAGTCACGGACAAGGGAGTAAGATGAATGGGGCGAAAGGGGAGGATGTGGTGGTTAAGGTTCCGCCCGGGACGGTTGTTAGAGCGGTTGGGAAAGACGGGGTTGTGGGTGATGTGTTGTTGGAGTTGTTGTATAGTGGAGATAAGGCGTTGTTGTTGCCGGGTGGACGAGGTGGGAGAGGGAATGCTTCGTTTAAGTCGGGGACGAATAAGGTGCCAAGGATTGCGGAGAATGGTGAAGAGGGTCCCGAAATGTGAGTTTCTTTAGTTTTTACTATGTCATTTCTTTTTGTTATTGATTATAACGGTTAGTACATGTACTTTGCGTGTTTGTTCACTTAGGTTACTAAACTTACAAAAAGCGTCATTTAGATCAATTTTCAAAAATGTCAGTTTTATAAGTTCAGTGACTTTGAGCGTATAAATTCTATTACTTAAGTAAGCTACATATCGTGTTTTTTAAGTTCACTAACCTAAGTGAACAAAAACGCAATGTTTAGTAACCTTGGCGCGTATTACTCTTTGATTATAATAAGACAGGAAAGTGTTGATGAGATAATATGTTTCAAAATGCAATTCCAAACACTCCTTTAGAATTGGAAGAATAGCTACCTTTATTGTGTATGCTTTTTGTAATGATCGATTGGTGTTTTTCGCCAGGTGGTTGGAATTGGAGCTTAAGTTAGTTGCAGATATTGGAATAGTGGGTGCTCCAAATGCAGGAAAAAGCACTTTTTTAAGTGTTATTAGTGCTGCGCAACCGAACATTGCAAATTACCCCTTCACGACACTACTTCCCAATTTGGGTGTTGTTTCATTTGATTATGATGCTTCTATTGTGGTGGCGGATCTTCCAGGTTTACTTGAAGGAGCGCACAGAGGTTTTGGTTTAGGCCACGAGTTTCTTCGGCATACAGAAAGATGTTCTGCTCTGGTATAATTCTTTATGCATTAACCGTATTTATTGTTAATTATATAATTGTGAATTAATAGTGTTATTATCGGAATGGAGGCTTAGGTACACATTGTTGATGGTTCGTCTCAACAGCCAGACTACGAATACGACGCAGTTCGTCTTGAGCTAGAAATGTTCAGTCCTGAAATTGCTGAAAAGCCATTTATAGTTGCGTACAACAAAATGGATCTTCCTGAAGCATATGAAAAGTGGGAATCATTCCGGGATTACCTTCGTTCACGTGGGATTGAACCTTTTTGCATCAGTGCAATAAATAGAGACGGGACCAGAGAATTGATTACTGCTGCTTATGAGCTTGTACGACAAGGAATTGAAGATAGAAAAGATGAAAGTAAGCATGTTTTATCTTTTAACTAACATTAATGGCTATATGTTCTGTCTGTTACTTAGCTACGGCCATACTCGTCTCATGTAGGTTGGAGAGATCCTGTACAATTCAGTCATGTGGCAGAAATGGTGAAAAAGCAGCGAACTGCCCCCATTAACGAGTTTGAGATCTCTCATGATAGCTCTTCTGATACATGGCATATCGAAGGAGCGGGTTTGCAACGATTTGTTCAAATGACCAACTGGAAGTAAGTTTGAATGACTAATATGTAGTTAGGATTATAATTGAGTTTGAAATCATATCACGTAATCGAACCATATCATCATGTAGTGTCTCACAAGAGTAAGTTTGATACATGCCATAATCTTGACATGGGGCTTTAACACCTGCCGTAATCATATTCGCTATAGATGTTCTTTTAATATATAATGGTAATAATGTAGAACTGAACACGTTAAAACATTCAATTTAGCTCCATACTAGAATAACATTCTCTAATATTTGAGCTTCTTATTGCAACTAAATTCTTGTTAAAGTAACTATTGATGGTTAATATCGTCTCTATTTTATTTTACGTACCTAATATGATATTGACGTCTACATTTTCTACAATAGATACATGGACTCTGACATAAGGTTTCAGCACGTGCTAGAGGCATGCGGCGTTAACAAGTCTTTAATTAAACGTGGTGTGAAGGAAGGTGATACGGTCATCATAGGCGAGGTACGTTGCCTGGCTCTCAAACTAATATCAAGTTATTGGGTAAAAGTATAAAATTTAAAGAAAAAAAAAGAAACTAGTTGATCGATTTTAAGTCACCCGAACTATGCATAAATAGTCAAGTGCTTAAAACCTCAAAGTTATTAAAAAAAGGTGGTATGAAACTCAAAAAAGAATGGTGGGTCACCCAACCTATTTTGACATGCCTCTAAGGCCCCAATAGCATCCCTGTATTGACCCAAACCCGTCAGCGTAACTTTGCCCATTTCGCGTATATATATATATATATATATATATATATATATATATATATATATATATATGCTCGCATGTATTACAATCTTGGACTAATTGCAAGTCTTTGCATTAATGCTAGATGGAGATGGTATGGCATGATTCTGCAACCACTTCTGGCCCCAACAGGAAGCTCTCAACAGAATCTGTGAAGTGGGCTAATTGGAAATGATCTATTTGGGATTAAAAAAAATAGATTACATGCTAGTTAACAATAGGCGCTCGTTATTTATGAAGGTATACATCGTCAAACCACATATTTCTTGAGTTTATTTATTAATTCTTGCACAAGTCCTTGAAATCATACCCATGATGCTGAAACTTTTGGCTCATCATTATCAAAAAGCATATAGTTCACTTGCTATTTTGCAATACATAAAGAACATATACTAACGGGGACTTTTATATGATCTTAGAGGTGTAAATTTTGACCCATTTACGTATAAATTTGTTGAAGGGTCACATGAAAAAAGTCTTAGCTAAAATGGAAATGGGTCAAAATGGTCGACGGGTTGAAAGATAATCAAAGTGTTCTTAATTCCCACAATCTAAGTCGATTTACTTTAAGAAATTAATACTATAGAATTTTTAATGAAAATGTTCACGGCTTGACCCGATCCGGACCATCAGGCCACCACATATACCTGCTCGTTTTGCCATCTCTAGGTTATTGCAAAAGACTAAACCACTTGATCAAGTGTAACTGGGCATTCTTGGCTTTTACGTTATAATTATGCTCATTGTTGCGGCTTTCGCTAGCTTAAAACATGTTCTGTATCGAGCATGAGCATATTCTGTTATCACTTTGTTGAACCTAATATGTCCGCATTATTGCACAGTGCCTGACAGATGGTTGGATCATCTACAGAAGATCAGAGCAGCAGTTCATATGTAAGTTAATGGAGCAAGGCTGTTCCTGTGTTTGTAGCATGTCAGTTGATGTATTATTTTGAGTCTTTCAATAGGATACACTATTTATGTATGTATCATGTTAAGTTACATACAAGTTTTGATCGTTTATGGGAAAAAAAAAATCCAATCTTGAAACTAAGAGCAAATCAGACAGGTCAGCCTTTTGTAAGTTGATAATTATTCTGTAGAAATATACGAGAATACATCACCGGTAACTGCAGATGCTATAATGTAGCTCATCTTAAGCGTAAAAAAGACGAGCCTAACCCTGAAAAGTCTCTTGATAAGGCAATCAAGTCACTCATGGTGTACTCTCTCAGTAAGTAGATTACAGTGATATGTTATGAACTTATATGATATTGCATAGACTAGTCACGTTTCCCGGCATGAAATGACTGACACTCTTTTCGGTAGGCACCCAGTAACATTGCCTTCCACATTTTGGTACTATTGTCTTTGCGGGCGTGGGCTGGGTAGCATTGGTGTGTATCAAAATTTTTGTCGATATAGTTATTTGGATGTAGTATATATGTCAATGTGGCACGTTTGCTTAAATTTAGTTGACGAGTTATGATAATCTTGGAATTTATTACAATAAATCTCAAAATTATTAACGGAGTTTGTAGATATAGAAACTTTTGTTACTAAGACGTTTGTATGTGTAGTATTCTATTGTAGGGCGCAATGTTTGAAAACCGGGTTTTAATCGACCCGGTCGAGTCACCGGGTCAACCCGGTTTTCTATTAAAAAAAACCAACCCCGACCAGGTTACGAGAACCGGGTCACTTAAAACCCGGCGGGTCTAACCGGGTTTCGAGAATTAACTTGTTTTATTTAAAAAAAATGAAAAAAACCAAATCCGGTCGGGTTTGAGAAGGGTTGACCGGTCACTTAAAACCCGTGAGTCTAACCTGTTCAATCGTTTTTATGACCCGTTTACTATCACCCTTTATTTAGTGGAACCGTTCAACTGTTAACCGGCCGGTCGAATCCGGGTTTCAAAACATTGGTAGGGCGTTGGGGGTGGTTGAGCACATCATGTTCCTTTTAAGCTCTGCCCTATATACCACTCTTGGTTATGTAGCACATACAATACTCTTGGTACATGTGTGCAGTCTATACTGAGGACCGAGCTATTACAGGAATACGAGGATGTTCAGCTATCCCAATGCTCCATGAGGAGATGCTATAATACCAACGTTCACAAGCTACGCTGGTGATTTGTTGTTGCTTTTGAGCAAAATTAGCCTTTCCATTGTTACAATTTAGAAACTAAATTAGCCAATCTACCAACAGATTTGGATTTTTGGTGCTGACAAATGTTACCTTTCTAGTAGCAGTCAACCTGGTTAACGAGTTTTTTGGCTCCACCGTTGCTAGACGTACGTTATCATGGATAATATGTTTACTCAAGCTAAGTTAGCTAAGCTAGAACATTGCTGTTGTTAACTTATGCCATATTCTCTTATCTCCCATAAGACGCTAAAAACTGAACTGCATGTTTATTTTTGTTTCACTTTAATTAAATATTGATGCATCTTCTCCAACTAAAACATCTATGTTCGCAATGGTACTAATGACACTACGGTTTTCACGAGCTTTTAACTTATGATGGTGAATGTGGCAGACTCGTAACTTAAGTTGAGTGTCATGTCAGCGTCCGTGTATCCTATACCCGTTAATCCTATTCAATCTCGATTATCTTGTAAAAGGAGGAAGATCACTTTGATCTCTTGTTTCGAGAAATCGGTGGCTCACGAGGATAGCTTCCTTTCAAACCGTTCATCTTTATGCGAAATCGAACATGATTCGATTACCACTACATTCATCCTAAAATAAATGTCGATTTTGAAAATAAACAAAGTTTCAAGTAATTTCACTAATTATACTCTCGCATTATATATTAGTCAGTATCCGCGTCTGGCAGCGATGGTGTCTAATTCGAGAAAAAGTTTGACGGCGAATGAATTTTTTCAACAAATTTCGACAAATAATGCTCAAAAGATCCTCGAAGGTGGTATCAAATACGATTCAAGTTTGAACCGTAAATACTATAATACATCCATCCACAAAATGTTATAATAAATCATCAATCATAGATATAAGCGGTGACGATGTATAGTTTACAAGATTGGGTAAATATGGAATTATCCTTAATATAATAAGGTGAACATAGCGGCGAAAGTTTTATACGAATAATTAATTTGAATGGCAAAACTTTCCATTTGCGATTTCTATTGAAGACGGTAACGGTTGTGGTTTAATGTGTAAATCGGTCAACGACTGTCAACATTGGCCGGAAACCTTCAAATCTTGCCGAAAATACCCAAAACTCGTTGTAAAGTAGTTTTAATCACTTATAGTCGTTGTTTATATTTATTCCAATTTTTTTTTTCGGGAATACCTAAAACTCGCCAAAAATACTTAAAAACTTGCTAGAAATGCTAATCAGATTAATTATCGATTAATCTCGCGCAGCACAGATTAAAACTATAAAGGTCGATGGCCAAATCTCAATTCGTTGTTTTATGACCATGCCTATTATCTTGTTCACACCTTCCCAGATCAAACTTATTAAACTCCTCTTTTATTTAATTCACCACCCTTCACGCAGCTACTACCCACGTCTCTTTTTTCTCCACCTTTTAATCTTCTTTTTTATACATGACATCATTACATTAGTATCTTGCGATGGCCAATGGAAATTTTCTTTGTCTAATTAGCTGTGTAATTATTCTATGAGTGCATTTTAAATGAAGCAACATTGACGTGATTGGGCTGACACATAAATATTATAGTATCTTTTCTTTCTTTGTTTTACGTGTAAGATTGAATCTTTTTACTTAAATTTAAAAAATGGTTTTGAAAAATCAAAACAAATGTGTTCACATCTTAATCTTTTTGTTGAGCATACCTTGGTCTTTTTTGTTGAGTAGTTGTCGTAAATTAGTTTTTAACTTCGTTGACTGTCAGTTACACCGTTGTTGGTATTAAATTGTTTGTGTGTGGAGGATCTCGAATTTTAATGCAAACTCTAAAATCTTTCCTCCCGCCAAGTAAATTTATTTCAAATTTCAAATAAATTTTGGCAATTTCTTACCTAATTTTCGCCAAAGATGCAATTTATGTGTTTATGAATTATGACGTTTAACATGTATTCATCCTTTCGTTTCGTAGAGCTTTGACATGAATTATGACGTTTAACATATCTTTCCTTGAGATCATGACATGAATTCATACCACCCACACAAATGTGTTGTTTAATAAAAGAGTATCCAAACACAATATGCATCCAGTAATATCATTACCCTAATAACTTCATAGGCCACAACAAAACGATAACGATTCACCAAAACCTTGTGACGTCGTCAATACTTTTAACACAAATTTAACTACGTAATTTTCCTACAAATTATAATAAACTTACCAACAATTTAGAACAAAATTTACAAATATAGTTGCAAAAAAATTTACATACCAAATACACAAGCTTTACATAAACTTATGTCAAAAATACCAAGAAACATTAAGAGGTAGCCAACTATTTTTCGGTGGCAGCAATCGACACAACAACATATTCTGCCGTCGGCGGAGTAGATTCCGGTAGTTAAGCAGATTCTGGCGAGATCTATAGATCTATAAAATAAATATAAACAATGATGTTTAAACAAATTTAGCAAAAAATTAAAAAACCAATAAAACTATAACAAATTCATAGATCTAAAATAAAAACAGAACTTTCCCGGCCGCAAGAAGCCTCTTCGCCGACAGCAGCAACCCTCTCCGGCAACAGCGGCGCCGGCTTAAAATTTTCCGGCGAGACATCGGCGGCACTAACAAAAAATACCAAAAACATTAATATACATAGATTAACAAAAAAAAACCTATAGATCTAGAAATAAAATCTATAGCTCTACAAATAAAATCTATAGATCTAAAAATAAGCCTTCTAAACTCATAGATCTATTAAAAAAATACCTCAACTTGAAAAACTCTTTTGGTGATCGTGGGTCTTGGTAGTTCCTCTCGGTGGTAGTGCTATTGTGGTGGTGGGATGACGGTGAAGGGTGGATTTCGGTCGTGGTCTCGTGGAGTCGGGTGGTGGTGCCGTCAGGTGGTGGTGGTGTGTGTTGTGTGGTGGGGATAGTGAAAAAGATGAGATGTTTTTTTCTTTTTGTGAGATGAGAGTGATTTTTTTAGTTGTAAGATGAGAGTGGTTGTGTGTGTGTGTTTTATTTTTTGGAAAAAGTGAATCGGAAGTAGATAGATGAGAGGGTGGGTGTTTGTGGGGTATTACCATGCAAAGTTATAGTCATTTCCTTCATTACAGCCCATTCATTTTACCATGCAAAGTTATAATTGTTTCCTTAATTACCATGCTAACTTATACTCGTTTCCTGCATTACAGTCAATTTATTTTTTCCTTAATTACCATGCAAACTTATACTCGTTTCCTGCATTACAGCCAATTCAATTTGCCTTGACCATTCAACATTTTTTCAACATTCAACAATTCAAGTTTGACCATTTTTCCTTTTTATGTAGTAAAGATATCATCTCCACCCACTAAAATTTATTAACATTGGTTGATATACAAAATGTACACTATTTTTTAGACATCTATAAATATAAATATAAACAGTTATTTTAGGACATAGGAAGTAGCATTTATATTCAAGAATTTTACCATGTTTAGTAACTTGAGGTTTGATTGTACGAAAAGATGCACATACCAGGCCGTCAATGGTGATTGACGGAATTAGGGGTGATGGTGGTAATGCCGAGTGCAAGATAAACCCGCGAACCGCCTCCGGTGTGAGAGTCAATTATGGTGATTATGTCATGAAAGTATTGAGGTAGAGAAGATGATATCTCATATGTTAATTTAGGTCACATACCTCTGTGATGACTTCCTTATCTATAGGCATAATAATTTGATAGAGCAGTTGCAGAGAGTGTGTGGAGGCAGTTACAGAGGTCATGGCAGTTACAGAGGCCATGGCTGAGATCATGGCTGTTGACCAACTCTTCTTTGACCAGTTCTGTTTGACAAGCTCAATCATACCCATGTTCATAGGTAGAGAAGCTATGACCTTTAGGCTTCGAACCTTGTCGGAGGCCGAGCCGAACATGGCTTTTACAGGGCTTCGATAAGGCTTCGAAGCTTCACAGAGGTCAGGCTTCGAACCTTAACAGAGGTGGGGCTTCGACAGGGCTTCGAACCTTGACAGAGGTCAGGCTTCAAACTTGACTGAGGTTAGACTATGTGAATGTTTTGGGTGAAGGTTGGCGGATTCCCTTGTAGTAGCCATTGTGAATGACTTTACGCCAACATTATGTGTAAGATGAATGCGTAGGCTTCTTTCTTTAGGAGGGTACATCATTACCCTTTGTTCAAATGGTAAGCTACGTACCAGAGTGACCGTAACGCTCGTTAGCAAAGCGGAGGGTACGTCATCAAGCCCCCAGTCTAATGTTATGCATGCGAAGAGTGCATGACTTTAGACTTATCATTGCTTTGTTAAAAAAGACTTAGTAACAATTTATGCTACTTTTGTTTTGTCAAATCCAATATAAAAGTACATGTACTTGTTTTTAATAGCCTACATTTGACTCTATCGTGGTGGATACCTCATTAAGCCCCCAGTCTAATGTTACGACTTTGTAAGAGGCGTGGGGTTAGACTTAAGTACTCCTGAAACCCCTTGTTATATAAAGAGCATGTGTATTAGGTTTTGCCATATAACTTTCGCCTTTATTTATAAATGAGTTTTATCGGAACCTATTTGTACATAAGTTGAGTTGTCGAAAGGTACCAAGGTTTGCGTACAAACTTGGCTCTATTTTACCATGCATGCCATAATGGCATATTATCGCATATGTTAAGCTCTGACAGGCTCCCGCACCTGATGCGAGGATCATGGGGGTGTCCCATGATTTTAGGTAACCGCCTGGTTAATGTCCCACGATCCCTATCTTGCCAAAAAAGCCTTGACAGGTGTTAGGTCACTAGTTTTACAAACACAAGTAATATAGAAAGAAAAACTTGAACAACCAACCCTCAAGTGAGGGTTATTACATAGTATTTATAGGCAAGGAGCTTAGGGCAACACTCCCTCTCCTTCCCTATTCCTTATTGGACATGGGCCTAAGCTTATGGGCCTTCTACATAAGCATGACCTTAAACAAACATAAAGGCCATATAAAGCTACCTATTACATATGAAATATAAATACTTGAAATACTGTTTAGGAGCGATTCCAACAATCTCCCCCTCAAGTATATATGAATGTAAACGGTGAAGGCGTTGATGTAATAGTAGCTTTGACGTCTTCTGACACTCTTCTTTCTTGTGAGAAGAATTGTCTTGATTCAAACAATCTCCCAGTGTAGAGATAGTTTTCTTTGAGCGGTTTTGCTTTGGCGTAATCTTTAACTTTGTTCTTTGATCATTGTTCTTTGTGGTTGAGGTGATAGTATGTTGTTGTGCGCATCAAGTGCGCTTCAGTGCCTTGTTGCTATAGTGTCTCCACGTCATTCTTCAACATGCACACACGCTCTTTGAGGTTGGATTACGATCTTGATGAAGTTCTTTAAGTCTTTAACTTTGTAGATTCTTTGATTTGACGAAGAATCATTCGACTTTGTGTTGCTTTAAGATAGAACTTCCATTAGTGATGATGTTGGTGTAAACATGAGAAGAATCGCACGATCATTCCGCTCCGAGCTTCCATAAGAAGAAAAACATTCAAGCGGTTAGTAATAAGCGGATTCCTAAGACTCACAAGTTTGAACTTGAGTGTTAACACATAGTGTGAAAACACAACTCTAATTCTCACAAAGGCCGTTCTGAATCGGAGTTCCACAAGTGAGATAACACGATGTACCGAAGTACACCTCGATTCGGATGAGTCGTGAGTACACAAGCATCACCTCACGATCGTAGACCGTTTGAGACCACTAAGCGTAATCCATGGGGAGTTACCGGCGACTGCTTGTCGTGGTCGTTTGATGTTGACCACAGGGAGTTTCCATTCAATCATTGAAGATCACGATGTGAACCTCTCATAAATGTTCTCGACAGTTGCTAAGATCATGAAGGACTCGATATGAACCAACGAACCACCGATGATCTTATTTGTTGATCAACAAGTGATGAAATGTCAAGTGTTCCTAGGAGATCTTTTGATGAATCTCGTGGCTCTAGACTCGATTGTGCGTTTGGTTTTCCCGAGCGGAGACTAGGAGAGGGTCTCCTTCTTCATACCAACAATCTCTAAGAGAAGCCGATAGTTTTCGTAGGGTTCCTGTGAGAATGAAGCAAGCTTACATTGAGAGAAACTTGAGTGGTTAAGAAGGTTTAGTGCATGCGTCCTTTGGGTCCATGACGACTTTTAATCTTGAATACCGGTGTCATCTAGTGACAACCAAGAGTATATGAATTGAACCCGATTCTGCCTCTAAGTTGAATAACTGGAGGCCATTTCTTTTCACCCTTTTCTTTACATTTCTTTTAATTCTTCAACTCCTTCTTTCTCCAATTCTCATTTTCTCCTTTTACAATCATTCCTAAGGACTTAACACTAACTAATGGTAGTGTCCTTGGGTAGATCCCTCCGCCTCTGGCGGATCATAGAGCAGTTATTCCTAACCTTAGTCACCTTATAACTCAATGACTAACCTATGTTGCCATAAAACCATTTTGTACCACTGAAAATGAAATCTCTCACGGTGTTTATTAATGAAAACATTTTAGTACCATTGTAGAGATATGATTTTGCATAAATACTCCCCTCCACATGTGCTTAAGAGTTTTAATGGTTAAATGCACAGTGAGGAAAAAGCGCGCACATTTTGAATTGATCCACTCAAGATAGACAATCCCCCGCGAGACACGGTTACGTCGCATAGTTAAAGAGTTGCATTGTCAGCTTTTAGGTGACAACTAGCTCTAATAACTATCTTGATGGTGTAGACAATCCTCGAAAGGTTGTCAAACCCGTCAAAGTTCATGTCTACCAAGAGCTTCTCGAATGGTACATTCTACTCAGACAAGTCCTTTGCGCGACACGTTTACATCACTAGCGAACTAGCTTGAAAATATTACCCGTCTCGGACAAGTCTTTTCGAGTTACTAGCAGTTTAGGATCTCGTCAATTCGTTGGTTAAGTCTTTTCACACGAGAAATCAACTAACATATTTCTTATCACATATTTTCTCCCTCAAAATGGCATATAAAATGGTATTTTGAAACGTTTGAGAATAAATATGACCATTTCGAGTGTTGGGGAAGAGTGACACAAAGAACATTTAGTTGAACAAAGTTTTAAATCAAATACTCCCCTCGACAAGTGATATAAGCGGTTGAGGTTTTGAAAATCATAAGGGAAGTACTTGTTCTTTTGAGCAAAACCTTGAAAGATGAAAGGTTTGATAGGTTTTACTCAAAAGTAAGAAGCTTTCGCTCCTTTTATAAGGATTGTGGCACCGGGCGTACCACGTGGTCCTTTCTTGACAAGTACGGGTTGTACATCGTTATGTGTGCACAAGCCATAGACATATAACAATCAAACATCCAAATTTATATGAAAGAAACAATTCAAGGAGTACCAGAAGTGCGGTGATGTTCCCAGAATGCGCACGGGCATTGAAAGCGAGTAATGTTTCTCCGGGTCGACCACCAACATAGCTCTCCAATCGTCTCGAATCGATCCCGCCTAAACAACCTTTCATCAATCATCTTGATGATTCTCCTTACATCCTCCGATCCCGAGAATTCCATCGCTTAGGGTTCCCAATGTTTTCACGTATATCCTTCAATCGATAAGCTAATCCGTCCCTAACCATCTTCGAGTATGATCTCCAAATTTGTGAAGGTCATCACACGCCATCAAGCGCTTTCTTTGAAGTTCACTACGGTAAACAACGCCGAAAGGTTTCTTGATGAGTGTATATTGAGATAGCCGGTTGATATCGGGAAGATCAAGCGTTGGAGGAGTGAAGTTGACACGCTTCGATAAGATTCAACGACCACCGGAGATCTTCTACACGTTCCTTGATGACAATGCGTCGATGAAGATGAGAAGTGACTTGATAAATTCGCGTTGAACTTCGGTTGAGAATTGTCTCATGTGACCATGCTTTGGCAAGGTACATGTCTTCGATGTCGTTGAGGACAAATTCTCAAAGTCGACTTGAGAATGCATAGTCCTGCTCATCTTGTCATTTGACTATGATATTCTTCAAGAAAGTGTAGTCCCACTTAGACTTGAGATCAACGTGTTTGATGGCCACGATATCCTTAGAACTTTTCACGCATGTTGAGACTTGAACCGTGCGACACGTAGTAGATTCTTCGGCGTGCCAATGATGAATCCCATCTGGTGCATCTCGATCGTATGCTTCCACTTTGTCGGAGAACAAGTGATTGGCACGTTCTCGATGGCTATGCGATTCGAGTAAATTGTCTTCTTGGGAATGGAAGAGTCAATGATGTAGCGTATTTTCGTGAACCATCGCCACAGTGTAGAAGAAATTCCAGGTCTTTGTTGAAGAAATATCTGAAAGGAATCCTAGGTGCATCTGGTTGGCCAATTGTTGGTAGAGGTTTAGTCCAATCGGTGTAGTATGAAGGGTTGTCCCTTTGTGTGAAGTCAATGTTTGCTTCCGGATTGAGCCAATCCATGTTGTTAGACATAGCTCGAGCGATGTTGTCAAGGTAATATTCGACCTCGAGAGCACTTTCAGAGTTGTCTTTTAGAATTTGAAAAGCTTCGTTCTTGATTCGCTTCAATTCATATTTTGTCATTTTCTTCACATGGAACTTTTCTTGTAGAAGTTTAGCATGCTCCAATGTAGAACCGTCTACCAAATCTTGACCTTCATCAGGGTAGGGAGTTTGATTGACAAGTGTAGAAAACCATTCAAATTCTTCAGTTTTATCGTCATCAAGCCATGATACGACGTCAGTCTGAGGCGTCTTCTTCTTCTTCCTTTTCAAAGGCTTAGATGATGATTCCGGTTTCTGCACTTGTTTGGGAGAGGTGGGTTGTTGTAGGGGCTCAAGGACCTCTTCATCGTCACCACCCGTAAACTCAAAATGATCACCGGTTTTCCGAGTCATGGGTGGTAACTCGGAATCATCAAGAGGTTTTTCAGTAGAAGACTGAGGAGGCGGCCTCTGTTGAGCAAGAGTTCTTTGTGATGGAGGTGGCATTGAAGAAGTTTCACCAGACTTCTTTTGACGTTTAGGTGCAGAGTCCTTATCTTTATCCTTGTCATCGTCATCTCTTGGTCGTTTAGGTTGATCGGCTGAATCCTTGCATGATAATCTGAGTTGATAAGCAAGGAGACCTTCAAAAAATTTAGCTTCATCCGAAGTAAACGTTCCAGATCGCTTTGACATTTGCATTATTAGTTTAGCAAGTAACTCAGTTTCAGAAAGATCAGCTTCTTTGGCCATTATATGTTTAACCAATGCAACGATGTTTGGAGTGAGTTGTCTGGAGAAAACTTCTCTGGTTATGCCGGGGATGGTATCGAGAAGAAACTTGTTAGTATGTTCTCTTGCCGTCTTCTCCAATTCCTTTTGGACTTTAGAAGTGATATCCTGAAGGTACTTTTGAGTGTAGCCTTCGATCATTCCGTTCAATTCCTCTTGACGGTGATTTTTCATGAACTCCTGAATAAACTTCCTTTCCTCTTGCATCTTTTCTTTCTCGTCATACAGATGTTGTATGTGATCAGCAAAGAAGTTCAACTTTTTGTTGAGCACGTCTTTCTTTCTGACTTGTTTGACGGTTTTAGTAATTCTTTCATGAGCTTGAGAAATCCAAGATCGAGGTGGTTTCTTCACGGATTTGGATGATGATTTTGTTGATTTCTTTGATGGTGGTGGTGAGGAGTGATATGATGAGTCTGATGAGGATGAGACATGAGGAGACTCGGGGTCCTTAGGCGGTTCAGAAGTAGTCTTCTTTGAGCTTGTAGGACTATCCAGAAGAAGTTTATCATAATCATCATCATCTTTAGACTTTTCTTTCTCTTCAACCTTTTCTGAGTCAGGTTTCTCAAAGTCATACTCAATAGTGTCCTCCACAAGTGTTTGTTGTTGTACCAAAGTGGTGGTACCAGATCCCTTATCGGGTTGATTAACCGCATCAGGATCTGGTGAAGGTTGAGCAGCACTGCTTGACCCTCCGGGGCCACCCATTTGATCATTAGCAAATGCTTCAGCCTTGTGTTGGAGTCCGAGTTGTTTGACAGTTTTCCTGTATGATGTATCCAGATGCTCTTCATCTTCTTCTGAGCTTTCATCATACGGTACTAGTGCAGGAGCCTTTCCTTTCCCTTTATCAGCTTGAGGACTTAGAGGTTTTGGTACTGTTGGAGTGTCAGAAACATCCTTTGCAGTTTCAGAATAGTGAACCTCCTCGTCTGATTATGTTTCTTCAGAACTTTCATCCATAAGCTGTTGTTGTGGTTCAGGAGTAGAGAATGGAATAGGAGTAGCTTCCTGAGCGGGAACTTTCTCCTTTGGAGTTGGTTTCCTCTTTGGAGTAGGTTTCCTCTTTGGAACATTCCTTTGACTCTCTGTGCTTACGACGCTTCCAGCACTTCCTCTTCTGGTCCTCCTTGTAGGTGTACCAGAAGCCTTCTCATCGAGATGGCCAACTTTTCCTTCTCTTACGGCTACCCGATACCTTTTGTACGTTTCCAGCTTTTTGATTTCCTTTGTAAGAAGGTGATCGGGCAACACAAGACCTGCTTCTTCGTGAGCGATTCTTTGATTCTGAGATAGTATGGGTTCGATTAAGGCGACATGATTATCACGGGTCATTGAGTCTCACGGGATATCGGGATGAAGTCCAAAAGCTCGGATCAGCAGTTTGGTGTATCCGACATAGGAATTTTGGAGCCAAGTTTCTTATGAAATAGCATCATGTCCTCCCATAGCGATTACTTCAATTATAATGTCCTTCTTGTTGATCAACGACCATAAAATTTGCGGTTCCATGAGCTTGGGATGCTCATAGCCACCGTCACGACTAGAGACCGATTTGGTGATGATCATGTAGAGTGTTCTCCATGGTTGAGGAATATTCTTGACTCCACGTGAGAGTGCTTAGTAATGATTCACAAGCTTCATCACAACCAATATCTATCAAGAATTGTAGAACTGCTCTTCGATAGGGGTAGCAAAGAAGTCGGTTGGGTCGATGTCGGGAATGATGAGAACAATCAGTAAATCATCGGAGTGATAGTGACTTGTTTGTGATTAAGAGTCACATTCACAACATTTTGACGATGATCCTCGCATGGAATCCTGAATTGTTGAATGTAGACCTCGAACTGTGGTAGAGTGTGAGAGCATGTTACGGTAGGAATGATTCACGAGAATATCCACCGTGATGAGACAAGAAGATTACGAACATGTGAGGGTGTCAAAGTCAACCCTAAGGTTGTTCTTTCCAAGCTTTCTGGATAACCCTCTGAAAGATATCGCAATTGTAAGAACGTCGGTGCATCCACATTTATTTGTTCACCATGTCGTGATCTGAAATAACATTAGCCAAAAGAACCAACATATCGAAAGACATAATGTTAGTCAACATAAGGTTATATTGTCTAGTTATTGAATGTATAGTGTTAATGATTGTTACGAGTCCTAAGTCACTTGTTTGTCCAATAGTCTAATGACGTCGTGAATGTTTCGTGAGTTAGTTAACTTTAAGTTTTAAAGTATATGTTATCACTTATAGTTCACAGCATATCAAACGTTTAAGTTTATTAGTGACATTATTGGATTCGTGACGTTATGATTCATTTATTTACAGGTTTGTACACGTAACAATTCATAACGAAGGTCAATCAAGGCTTATGCGTAAAATTGGCAAAGTTAAGCGTAAACAGGAGTGTTATACGCGTAGTTGAAAGCTTATGCGTAGGATCCTGACTTACGCGTAAGAAATGTTACGCGTAGGAACAGGGGACCTTATGCGTAGAGCTTACGCGTAGGCGTATATAAACCTTACGCGTAAGGCTTACTCGTAAGAGTAGACCTTATGCGTGAGGTCACTGTTTACGCATATCCTTCACGGGATACGCGTAGTCCCATTGTAGAGCCTTACGCGTAATAGTTATGCGTAGGATTTATTTTACGCATAACTTGACTACGCGTAGGGTAATCCTTATGCGTAGAGTTGCAAATGACCTTGATTCTGAATATTAAGCGTAGCAAAGCCTGAAATAAGTTCATCAAATCATTAACATTAACACAAAACTTCATTATATCAACAAATCATGGCATGAACATTCGTCAAACAGTTACGCGTAGAAAGTCATACGCGTAGGTCAAAACCCTAAGGGTTAAGAATTACGCGTATGCATTTTAACCATAGGATTTGCACTATACTTATTCTGGTAGTTCAAGAGTGTTGTGAGAGTCTTTAAACCAAGTATTAACATCTAGTTCGAGATGAATAAAAAATACCCAAACTTTAGAACATTAAACCCTAATTCCTAATTCTGAATCAATTAGAGTTTCTGGGTGGTTATAAGGCATGGATATCATCAATTCAACATCACATAAGCATAACACAACAATCTTTTGACCAAAACACTTCAAATTTGAAAAAACCCAATTCGACTCAAGAACCATAATTTTCAAAAATCATTAATACGTGTTTCTGGGTGGGTTTTGATGGTTAAAATGATATCCTTGATGTATTGGAAACGTTTTGACACTATCCATTTAACCAAAAACACACACACAATGATTGTGTGTTCATACGCTTATGCGTAGAACACATAATCACGCGTAAAAACTGTTTTAGCCGTAGGATTTGCATGAAATTTAAAACCTTAGCTTAAAAACATGTTAAGATCGTTAAAGCACTTACAAAATGATGATCAAAAGACCGGATTTCTCGAATGAATCTTAGGCGTAGATGTTAAAAGTTGAAAGTAATAAATGTGAAGTGAATAAGTAGGTGGGAGGACCACAGGGACTTTCTCTCTCCCTCGTTAATAACTCACCATCTTCTCCACTATTCATAACTCCGCCGGAAACATCCACTCTCTGCCGACTCACCGCCGGCATCCACCCCTCACCATCTACACCAAAACAATCCCCTCCACCTCCTCTTTCCGATCTCCTACATCACGCGCCTATCATACCTCCGTCACCTATTCGTACCACCTCACGCGCCACCTCTACTTCTCCTCATAACCACCATCTTTGGAGATCGCGAAGAAGACAAGGTTGGGACGAGCCACACGAGTTGTGACTCGGTTTTATTGTAGTCGTGTTACCGACTCTCGGGTTGACTCACGGGTTGACTCACTGTTGGATCAGGGCTTGCTACAACACGTGGGAAAACATGTTTTAAGAATCTGTTTTTCTCGTGTTGTTCGGTTTGAGTCGTGTTGTTGTGGGTTAATGTGAAGGTCACGGGTCATGGAGAGAGGGTTTTTGGGTTCGGGAGAGAGGGGAAGTAATCATACGAAAAAGAATGTTAATGTATCGTCAGTACCTTTGCTAGTATTGGGAAGCGGTGATCAGTAATCGGAAGTTGGTTTTGAATCAGCAGGTTCATTGGACGCAGGGGCTGCTGGTGTCAATAGTGGTAATGAGAAGGCTGATGACGGGGATGTTAACTTGGTTACACGTGTGGACACAAATGTCCAGGACATGTCCGTGCGTGCTTCTACTTCTCCACAGGTGACCAACTCATCTTTTGCTAATGTCGTTAATGCTACTTGTAATGTCAAAGCGTGAATTTTAGAGCATTGGTAAATGAAGATCGTGTGGTTGATCATGATACTATGCTTCCTATGGTCGCTATGAAAAGGTTCTAAGTCGGTATGATAACACGCTTGTTGGTTACTTTCTTGGGAAGACCATTGCTTTCCTTTAGTTCGAAACTATGTCACTAATACATGGGAAAATTTGGCTTGCAAAAGCTAATGAAAATGGTGATGGTGTGTATCTTTTAAGTTTGCTAGCAAGGAGGTGTGAATCGTGTCTTGGAACGAGGTCCATGGTTAATTCAGAATCGCCTATTATTCTTAACAAATGGACTCTACATTATCCCTTAATAAGAACGAGGTAAATAATGTACGGTTTGGATAAAAATGCATAACGTTCCATTACTTGATTATTCTGAGGATGGTTTGAGCATGATTGCTACACAAGTAGGGAAACCTATTATGTTGGATGCTTTTACAAGTTCTATGTGTGTTGATTCTTGGGGACGTATTAGTTTTGCCCGTGCTTTAGTTGAATTAAGTGCGGATTCAGAACCAAAAAGCCAGGTTACAATGGCAATTCCAAAGGAAGAAGGTAATGATTTTACTACTGAAATTATTAATGTCGAGTATGAATGGAAACCTCCACATTGTGGTGAATGTAAAACATTTGGACATGCTTTGATTGAATGCCTAAATCATGTTAAGGATGTTGTTCGTAGTAAAACTAATGTGGATACAAAGGCTTCTGCAGCTTCTGCTACTTTGGAAATGACGGGTGATGATTTCACTGAGGTAAGGAATCGTAAGAGTAAGGGGAAGAATGTGGCTGCTCCTTCTCGGCCTATTGGGGGTATTCAGCTAAATAAGCCTAAACCAAATTTTTGGAGACCTATCCCAAAGAAGTCGGTTGCTACAAAGAGAAACTCTAATGAGGCAAGTCACAGTGGAAAGACTATTGCTACATCAAAACCTTTTGATGCTCTTGATATATCCGATACTAATGATATTGGTATTCCTTGTGCAATTAATGTTCCTCCTAAAGATCGGGCTGAGTTTGGTAGTATAAAGGGCACTAAAGTGGCTGAAGAAGTTGTTAGTTCTTCTAAGAGTGGAAAAGGAAGTACTACTCCTATTGTTGAGAAAATTGGGAAGATTGAAAAGCTTATTATTGAAGGGAAAGTTACTCTTGTGGATGATGATGGTAAACCTCTTAAAAAGGTTGATTCTTCAAATAAGGTGGGTAACCCTTTCTCTAAGGTAGGCGATGTGGTAGTTTCTGACAGTGATGATGATGAAGTTTTTGATGATCCATTTGGGACGTTGTATCCTGAAAGTAGCGGTAAGGAGAAGAGTCTTTATGAGCAATGGAAAGCGGATACGGTGGCGACAACAATTATAATGATGATGACTTTGACCTCACCCACCTTTCAATTAAAGGTCGTTGGAATGCAAGATTTTTTCTTAAATAGCTTTTTATATTTTGCATAAAATCTTGATGTTTCTTATTTTATCTTGGTTTTGGTTTGGTGGTCGTGTTGGTTGTAGCTAGTTGTCATTTATGGCTCATCATAAATGATTTAGTGGTTGTGTCAGCGCTTGCTTGCGGTTAATGTGGTACTTCACCACATTCCTTTGTTCTTAAACGCTTTTTTGGAGTTATATATTTTACCGGGTAGTTTACCCTTTACCCAAAAAAAAAAGTAGGTGGGAGGAGTTTTATTAAAGTTAACTTTAACAATTTGACAGTTTTGGTCCCTCCACCTTTTCCTTTTTCAAACAAAGCCATATAACTTTCATTTTGGTTACCAAACAAAGTTTTTAGGAAAGAAACTTGACGACACTCCCCCTCGACTTAAGAAAAATGATGAAAGGTTATTAATTTTAGTCCGAGGAGTGTCATTGGACCAGAAAATTCACCACCATTGTTAAAAGAAACAACCGAGATAAGATAACATGCAAGTACACAGATGTTTTGAAACAGTTAAGAGATTATTTTCTCCCCCTCAACACCTGATCGGAAAAATACTGAATTTTGAAGGATTAAAGTGTTGACGAAAGAAATGTACTTGCCATGTTGAAAGAAAAATAGATTAGAAGAATATTTTTGTTGTTTTATCAGATTTTATATTTTTGTATTTTGTTTTGGAAAAATTTATTTACAAAAGATGTTTTGGTGTTTGACGTGTTTTATGACGGTTTAAGAGGTCATCCAATTCCTCTTGAGTCAAACACCGATACCAATTCGGTGGATCACTCATTAAACCTAGCGGGAGGCAAGGCTTTGGTGAGAAGATCCGCTAACCGGTATTCTGTGCCCACAAAGTATAATTCAACGGTACTGCTCCACGTGATCCTTGATGAAATGATAGCGAAGATCGATGTGCTTTGATTTGAATCTTGAATCGAGTTGCATGAGATCGCAATGGCACTCGATTGTCGCAAAGACATCGGATTCATCAAATGTGTAACCATAGTCTTTGAGTTGTGTTCTCATCCAAATGACTTGAGCACAACACGCGGACATGGCTACATATTCTGCTTGGTTGATGACAAATGATGTACAATCATGCTTCATTGATTGCCAAGACACCAATTTGTCACCAAGAAATTGTAGTGCACCAAGTACTTTTTCGAGAATCTAAACATCCTGCGTGATCGGCATCGAAAAAGTGATTAGTTCAAAACCGTAATCCTTCTGATACGGATCTCCAAGTTAATGGTTCCTTGATGTATCGGAGGATTCTTTTAGCCTCGAGAGGTGGGTTTCAGCTGGTCTCGATCGATAACGGAGCATAGATAAACGGCAAAGACAATATCGTGTCGCTAGCTATTAGATACATGAGAGACCCAATAATCTGCGGTATTTTGTAGGGTCAACTAATTTCCCATGTAAATCACATCTAGCTTCTTGGTATGAGTCATTGGTGTGGCATAAGTGTCACGAGTTTTCATTCCAAATTTGTTAAGCAATTCAAGGGCATATTTGGATCGACTCAAGAAAATACCACGGGTGATTGATGAACTTGCGGTCCTAGAAAGAACGTAAGTTTACCCATCATGGACATTTCAAAATTATTCTTCATTAGTTTTGCAAAAGCGATTGAGTACTTTTTATGTGTAGACCCAAAATGATGTCATCCACGTAAATTTGAACAATTAAAATATGTGCCCGTGATATTGAATAAAAGAGAAGGGTCAACCGAACCTTTGGTGAAATTATTGGCAATGAGGAAAGATGATAGCTTATCGTACCATGCCCGAGGAGCTTGTTTGAGACCATACTGAGCTTTGTTCGGTTTGTAGACATGGTTCGAAACTCGGGATCAACGAATCCATCCGGTTGGTGACATAAACTGCTTTTTAAGTTGTCCATTGAGAAACGCCGCTTTGACATCCATCCGATAGACCGTCATATTCATATGAGCATGAACGCGAGAAATATCCGAAACGACCTCAAGACGAACAACCGGAGCAAAAGATTCTTCAAAGTCTATTCCTCTTCTTGACGATAACCCTTAGCAACTAGACGTGACTTGTTTCGGATAACATTCCTTCAAAGATCCAATTTTTTTCCAAATCCACTTTAGACCAATGACGAGACCCCGTTGGTCTTTCTACCAGCCCCATACTTCAAGACGTTTGAATTGGTTGAGTTCTTCTTGCATGGATTCAATCCAGTTGTCTTTTGTCATTGCGTCTTTAATGTTTTAGGCTCATTGGCGGACGGTGAGTGCATAAATGCAATGTTCACCATCTCGTGTGAAGACGTTGTCTTGTAACGACCGGTTGGTTCGGGTTGCCAATAATATTTTCCGAGGATGATCTTTTGTCCATCTATGTGTGGAGGGTTGATGTTGGTATACATTGTGCGATTCGAGGATTCAAATGGCTTGTTGAAGATTCCGCGACATCGTGTGCGTAGATCTCATTAGCAAACGGGTTAAAGAACGATTTGGATCAAAATCTGCGGTGGGGTACTTCATTCGAATATCATCACCGGTTCATCATTGTTGGAAGCGGTTTGTTCAACTGTTGTGGTGGAGTCAATGGTGGTGCTTCTTCAATGAGAGTTGTTGTAGCAGTGTATAAGGTATAAGATTATTATCGGGTTGTGCAATGAAACAAATGGATACACCTTGAGCACGTTCATCAATATCGCACGAGCAGTGAGCAAATAAATTTTCCATTTGTTGACGAGTAAGTGGGGCTTTGTTCGGTGATGATGGGGTTTGGGGAAAGTTTAAGCGGTTGTGACCGGGTTCTAAGTCATTATACTCGAAGCCATTGTGAATATAAATAGAGATTGAAGAAGTTTCAATCGACTTTCCCAAAACCGACAATTGTCTTTAACAGATTTGAAACTTTGATGAAGTATACATTTCTCTAACTTTTGAAGGTTTCGTGATGCGCTGAATTTGTAGATGAGCAAAGAAACCACACAAAGAAAATCGACTAATTGTGGAAGATCCGTTCTAGGGTAACATGCCGAAATCAACAAGATCTTCTCACGTATGTAGACGCATCACACCAAACAAACCACGAAAGACGAAATGAAACGACTTTCCCGAATGTTGTGGTCTTCGAATACTAATCACCGTGAAGATGCAATAGTTCGATACCAAGACCGTGTGTGAGGCATCATAACATCATATTTGGGTAACTTCACACAAGATCACCGTGAAATTGAGACGATAATATCAAAGTGAGACGTTTGAGCCACGATCGCCTTATTTCTTCCTCTAATTGAAGAGATTCAAGAAGGCATTGGGTTTCGCAAAGAAGCATGCGTAAGAACAAGGAAGCCATGTATAAGGAGACAATACGAAACCATACACCACGTATGTTGATGATGAATTGAAGACAATGAAACCATGTATAAGGAGACAATGAAACCATGTATGTCCAATTGATCGAACAAGGGTGAAGTACCAAAATATTTCGAGAGAGTCAATCAGCGATAAAACTTTTCTGCTCATAATGTTGATCATTAAATTGTAACATTGTTGTTGGAAGCGAGTTGATCTTTGTTATAGAAGATTCGGTTATTGTTGTAGATTCAGTGTATCCGAAATTAGAGTATTATCGGTTGTCAGCCGGAAACATTCGATACATCCAAGCACGACTTTTGCGTAATCTTTAACCGTAGGAGCAAGCAATGTTTCCAATTCATGACGATTAAGTACAATGGTGGAACAATGATGGATCATGATATTTTAACGGTGAGAAACGGGTCCTACTGCTTTGCAAGGAGCCATAGTTGTTGTACCTGCACAGAAAATAGACAGGGGCAAGAAAGAGAAACATGGATCCCCAAGTGAAACTGGGTTCCAGATGTTAGAAGCATAAAGATATAGTGTCAATAATCTTCTTGACACCTGAACATGCTAGTTTGATGATTTCCTTTCCTGCCTCAGGGATGGATGTAGAGGGTTTCACACTAGTTATGGTGCAACTACTTAGTATCTTGCCTGTAGGAATCCACCTAAGACCAACAGTGTTGAAAACTCTACCCGTTGGAATCCATCTATGGTTAGATCTAGAGGATGTTAAAACTTCTTTTGGGAAGAATTTGCGTCCTATATTGATCCACCTATTAGGTTTCTGAAATTTTACGTTTAGATCAACGGGTTTATTTCTAACTGTTTGAGTTAACTTAGGTTTTGGTTTGCCACTACAAGCGGTGTTCGTGTACACTCGAAGGTGATACACTAGGTCGTGAACCTAAGATTCCATCCTTTTGGAGTAGTGCCCTTTCCTAGCCTTTTCTAGATCATAGTTCTTGGATGCGCTATTTGAATCATATGAATTTTTACGCTTAAAGCTCGGTTTAGACACGATGTTCGAACTAATCCTAGATTGGTCGAAGCGACCACTTGTCATGTATAACATGTGGTTTTGAAGATTTTGAACGCTCGATTTAAATGCGCTTGGTTGTCTAACTACTTATTGTTTTCTAAAGGTTGTAGAGACGATTTCCCAAGATTGTTGGTTTTGCAAAATTAGTATCCACACTCTTGTCGCTTAATCTTCTCGCTTTGTTTTGTAAAGCAACATGTGCAAGCCCTTTGCTTGAATTTGAGCCTTTAAATGCTCATTTTCTTTACTAATGTATCCACACGATTACTTTGTTCAATTGAATACCGACCATTGTGTTCAAGAAAAGATTTGTTTTGTAGTTTAAGTTCAAGAGAGATGCAATGTGCCTCTAGTTTTGAAAAATCTTTATGAAACCGAGCAATGGTCTTTTGAGAAGAATGATTTGATTCAAGAGTTTGATTTGACGTTACAGTTGAATTGTTAACAAGTAAGGGCTCGGGACGTGAGATAGTTGTTCGGACATTGTGCAACACACCGGTCAACCTCTCCTTCATTACTAAGTTCAGTTGCTCAAGATGTTGTGTCGCATTTGCATGTAATATGATCAACGATGAGATTGTACCTCGACCATCCTGCTCGAGTCGTGTCATAGGTGGGTAAGATATCTTCCTCAACCATTTGTTCTTTGTCACAGCTTGGGATCGGTGTCGTAGTTGAGTATGATATCTTCTCCAGATCTTTGTCATCCCGCTTCCAATGCTACAACCTCATTGTCCGCATGACACGGCGATGCGATACTACAACATTCTCAACGTCCATTTGAGCATTCCTTTCATGTACAAAGAACTCTCGCACCTTGTACGATCGGGATATTGGGAATTAGATGTTTGTCGACGCTTGAATGCCGGAGATATAGCCATGAATCCTTCTTGCAATGCCACAAATGGATCTTTATGATCGAAATCCATTTCACTCCTCGCAAGAATCAAAGAGAAGAAAAGGTGCAAAGTCGATATAGCACATGTAAGGTCGAAATAGTGAATTTCAATTTCCTCCAAAAATAATTTTGAAAATTTTGACTCTCAAAATTTGAAATTCACTATAAAATTCAATTCTAAGGTTGTAAGAAAATTTGAGTTATGACAATTTTGACGCCAAATTTTACCCGAAAATTTGAATTTGGGCCAAAAATTTGAATTTTGACCAAAATTTTCACAGTTAAACCAAAATTTGAATCTCGCGTAAAAATTGAACGCTTAGTCTCCTTAAAAATTAAATTTTACTCAAATTTTCCACCAAAAACATTTTTTTTTTTTTTTGATAACTTGTGTTGATGGATCTTTGTAGTCGAATGAACCTTTGTTGATGAAGTGTCCTTAGGCGTAGAAATCACGTGAGAGCAATATAACACTTATGCGTAGAAATCACCAAAGTTACGCGTAAAAAAGACAAGTTACGCGTAGTTTTAGCTTACGCGTAAGGTGGAAAAAAGGCTAAAGTTATGCGTAAATGCGGTAAGTTAGGCGTAGAAAATTAGGCGTGGGATTACCTTATGCGTGGGACTAGGTCTACGCGTAAGATGAATCTTAAGCGTAGGATTTTCACGCGTAAGCTTATGCTTGCGCGTAAGTTTAGGGTTTATCCCAAGTGATCTTTACACTATCACGGCAAAAGATATCCTAAGTCGACGTATTTTCGGGCTTATCCAAGCAAGAAAACACGGAGTAAACCACTAAAACGAAGATCAACCCACTGATAAAGTTACGCGTGGGATTAGGGTTTCACGAGTAGAAAATACCAAAAACTGATTTTATGCCCAAAAGTGTTTAGAAACCTGATTTTTATGATGAAATAGCTTCAATATCACCAAAATAACACAAAAGTATGAAACTTGATGGTCCAAAACACTTTTTCACCTTACGAGTAGAAAGAGGTACACGAATGAAATCAAGTTCAAAAACACTTCTACACACGTAAAGTTTCAAACTTTTTGCCAAAAACCTAAACTTTAACACCTAATAACCTTGAAAGGACAAGAATCTTGGATTTGAAAGTGAAAAATTAAGTTTTATGCGTATGAAAGGTTGAAAACGTGAAACTTACTGAGTAGACAAAACCAAGCTTAAAACAATGATCCACGATAAAGTTTGAAACTTTTGCCAAAACACGTATTTTAACACCTTAAAACGTTGAAAGTACAAGAATCTTGGATTAAAAAGTGTAAAAACGATTTTTAAGCGCACTCAAGTATCAAACGTGTGTTTTAAGCGTGGGACCGAAACCACTTCAAAACAAACACGATTCACCCAACTAGTTGGCGATTGATACCACTGTTAGGTCACTAGTTTTACAAACACAAGTAATATAGAAAGAAAAACTTGAACAACCAACCCTCAAGTGAGGGTTATTACATAGTATTTATAGGCAAGGAGCTTAGGGCAACACTCCCTCTCCTTCCCTATTCCTTATTGGACATGGGCCTAAGCTTATGGGCCTTCTACATAAGCATGACCTTAAACAAACATAAAGGCCATATAAAGCTACCTATTACATATGAAATATAAATACTTGAAATACTGTTTAGGAGCGATTCCAACAATAGGGTTGTGAACATGGGTTTGACTTGGTCTTATGAAACTTTTGTGTTAGTATCTTCGAAGAGCATACCCTGAAGGGTGTTGGGTTTCGATTGGCGACTTTCCAAAGTGGTAATCAGTGCTCGTGACTGATTTTATGCCAAAGAAGATTTTTGGAGGTTTGCCAAGTGTGTCGGAATGTAGTATCCGGAGTGACTATGAAGGAGAGACCTTCCAACTGAACAAAGGGTATATCATCAAGCCCCTCGGTGGAAAGTGATGCATACACTTCGAATGTATTGCTTTCAACTTTAAAATTAAAAAGAAATACTTCCTTATGAAAAAAATTGAACAAGGATTAATCGTTAAGTATTATAACCCTCGAAGGCCGTATATTTTGTATGTGTATGAAGCCTATGGACTTCATTTAAGTAAAGTAGTAGTCCTTGGACAATTTACTTACTTTCTTTTGCTAGGCTATGGCCTTTATGCATGTTAAAATAATATCCCTTGTTTAGGATTTTAATTCCCTCCCCCTTTTATGTTTATCATTTATGATAGGCCATTTTGACCTTTAAGTAAGCAAGTAAGCAAGAATGAAGGTTGTTGTGTTGGTCGAACTTGACCCTAAGGGTGGCATGCACCTTTCTCGAGACAATTTATTTTATGCTCTCTAGGCTATGGCCTATCTTTGAACAATTTACTTTATGTCTTTTAGGCTTCATCATATGCCACTATGTTAGTATTATCTACTTTGTATCCACTAATGCGATTGAGGGACGATGCCTCGCTTTTGTTATCATGCTTGCCTTCTCTTACGTCATTTATCAACGCTTTAAAATTTTACAACCTAAGGCTACAATAGATAGATAGCCTTATTGTGTGTAAATTCTACACAAAGAATATTGCAACCAAATATTTTGATTGTTGACAGAGGGTCGCGACCCACTTTGTCTTTGCCCTTATGGTTCGTAAGGCTTTGCATACCATTAGGACCTTTAGGAAAGTTAACGCGAAGTTTTTGGGATGCTTGTAGTAGCTCATAGGGCTTTGTTATACCTTATGTTATCCCTTCGACGTTGAAACTTATAAACGACTTGGCTGAACAAATCTTTGTTATAAAAAAATAAAACAAGAGATCCGTAGGAAATGTGTTGTATCATTAATTAGGTAAAGGGGATTACATCATTTAAGAATTAAAACTTAAACACCTACCATTCATGCTTTTTCCCAAGATGAGAAGGATTTTATACATTGATTTTAAACAAAATAAAGTAAGTTTTATTACTATGTAAATGGGATGAGGTTATGTAATTATACTGGCAGAGTCGAGGCTTTGTAATTGTGTCTAGATAGACACATCTAAATAAGAGGCGAGGCTCTGTTACTGTGTCTATAGAGACACTTATGAATCATGTGAACAGAGGCTATGCTCTATTATTGTGTCGACGGAGACACTTATGGATTATGTTAACAGAGGCTACGCTCTGTATTTATGTCAAGAGAGACTTATATTAGCATAGGTAATGCTCCGTATTCATATCTACAGATACGAAGATCTACATGTGTCAAGGTGAGTCTGTGATAGGGTGCTTATTTAAGTGAGGCTTTACAAGTTTGACAACAAAGACAAGGTTATGCTTTTCTACTAGGGATTTATATTATTCCTAGCTTAGATCTTAGTCGTATGGTACACCCTAACTAGTGAGTGAGTGTGAGTCTCTGTCATCTCGACAAAGCTTGTGTCAAATGCCTTGTTAAAAGGCTTTGTCAGCAATGGACTTATCATCACGGGTGACATAATAAAGCTTAGTAGATAATAAATTAAGGCTTACTTACATACATCATGCAATTAACATGTGTGGATTATGTTTTACGCTAAAAGAAACATGAAAGCTCTAACAGAGGATCTAGGAACATATGGTATCCTTTGTCAATGTTGTACAATCTCCAATGATCATTGTGTCATATGCAGAGATCCATTAAAAGATGGTTTATAGTGTTCTTAATAAACATCAAAAGTTTCATATGTAAATAATATGCTTTTTAGTGAAACAGAGGCAGTATTAGTTTCATACAAAACTTACCAGATTCACAAAGGGTATCCTCTGTCGTTAATATACGGTCTCTGTTCACCTTGTGGTAAACATTTTGTGAAGGAAGGTTCTGGCCCTACTTAAGTGTACCATTATGTGCCCCAAGGTTACAACGGAGGTTGCCATAGAGACTGGAACAGAGGGATGGTGATTTCAAGCCTTCTTCTCAGGGAAACCCATGACGGAGACTGTGGCAGAGACTTTTTCTCATAACAAAATCGAACAGAGGTTACGACAGAGGCTGCTACGGATGCTACAACAGAGGTTACGAAGATTGCACAGAGGCTACGGTTTTGGCCATTCTTCTTAAAATGAACCCCAACAGAGGCTTCTATGAAGGATACTCAGTTTGAATCTACTTCTTATAACTAACCCGAACAAAGGTTACAATAGAGGGTGCTGCAGATGCTGCAACAGAGGTTACGACAGAGGTTGATGCGAGGACTGCAACAGATACTATGAAAAAGGTCACGAAGATTGACACAGAGATTACTGAATTTGACCCTTCCTCTTAAGATGAACCCGAAAAGAGGCTCCTTTTTCATAATAGGAACCCAAACAAGGGCTCTTACAAAGGTTATTGAGTTTAAACCTTCTTTGTAAAACGAACCCAAACAAAGGCTCATATGAAGGCTGTTGAATTTAAACCTTCTTCATAAAACGAACCCAAACAGAGGCTCCTACGAAGGCTATTGAACCTTCTCTCCAAAACCGACCACAACATAGATTACAACAGAGGTTGCTACGGAGACTGCAATAGAGGCTCTTATGAAGGTTATTGACTTTAAACCTTCTTCTCAAAATGAACCCGAATAGAGGCTCCTACGAAGGTTATTGAACCTTCTCTCCAAAACAGACCATAACAGAGGTTACAATGGAGGTTGCTACGTAGACTACAATAGAGGCTCTTATGAAGGGTATTGACTTTGAACCATTTTCTTAAATTGAACCCAAACAGAGGTTTCGACAGAGGTTGCAACAAAGACCAAACAGAGGCTCCTTCTTCTCCAAATCAGAACATAACAGAGGCCCTAACAGATACTACTCTGTTTAAACCCGACAAAGCCTGTTGAAATGGTAAAAGTAAAGTTTGTGGTCGGAGGAAAAGCTCATGATTTGAGATAAAGTGTACATTTAAATGGCGCTTCTATGTGATAACAAGGATGGTTGAAATCGACCGTTATTTAGGGAAAACGGTTATTTGGCTCGGAAAAACGGGACTTATTGTTGCGTGTCCCATGGATGGCGCCACTGATTGTACAAAAAGATGTACATACCATGGAGCCAATGGTGATTGACGGAATTAGGGGTGATGGTGGTGATGCCGAGTGCAAGATAACCTGAAAATAAGAAATAGAAAGACACTACATTAGACAGAGCGGGGGAAGCCCCACGAACCGCCTCCGGTGTGAGAATCAATTATGGTGATTATGTCATGAAAGAATTGAGGTAGAGAAGATGATATCTCACATGTTAATTTAGGCCACATATATTTTTGTGATGACTTCCTTATTTATAGGCATAATAATGTGACAGAGCACAGAGAGTGTGTGGAGGAAGTTACAGAGGTCATGGCTGAGATCATGGCTGTTGACCAGCTTTTCTTTGACCAGTTCTGTTTGACCAGCTCAATCATACCCACGTTCATAGGTAGAGAGGCTATGACCTTTAGGCTTCGAACCTTGTAGGAGGCCAGGCTCCGAACAAGGCTTCTACAGGGCTTCGAACCTTGACAGAGGTCAGGCTTTGAACCTTGTCGGAGGTCAGGCTTCGAACCTTGACAGAGGTGAGGCTTCAACAGGGCTTCGAACCTTGACAGAGGTCAGGCTTCAAACTCGACAAAGGTTAGACTCTGTGAATGTTTTGGGTGAAGGTTGACGGATTCTCTTGCTGTAGCCATTGTGAATGACTTTACACCAACATTATGTGTAGGACGAAGCCGTCGGCTTCGTCTTTTAGGAGGGTACATCATTACCCTTTGTACAAATGGTAAGCTACGTACTAGAGTAACGATAACGCTCGTTAGCAAAGCGGAGGATACGTCATCAAGGTTTGATAGTCTCTAATATCAGATCTTAATATCCTTGCTTTAATTTGTTTTCGAGTTTATGCTTCTATACACAAATATGACAAAACTACAACCCTTAACTTTGTTAACGAATAAAGTTTTAATGAGCACTTAAGTGCTCTCAACTTATAATGCATGTATAACTTTTCTTAATTTATAATAACTCATGCAAAGCGACGGCGTATATAACGACAAACAATTTTATATTTGTGAAATTGTGATTCTGACTCATGATGCAACAATTACGGATTCAATTTGTAATTATTGCGAGAAAAAAAAGTGTATGTATTAGAAACTAAAAATGATAAAAGTCTAAGGATGAAACAATATTTAAATTATTAATTTAGTAATTTATTTAGATTATGATTTATATATAGTACACATAATGAATACAAAACATAAACAATACGTTAATTTATAACCATCTTTTGCTCATCGATAATAAACCCTAACTGCACTTCGACCGATTCAATGACTCACGAACGCTGCCCTAATATATCAGCCAACACCACCTCGGTACGTTCTTTTTATTCGTATCTTATGTAGCTTTTTTATTTTGTTTTATATGTAGTAGGGTTTACGCGATGATCATTATTTTCATAATCAGGTTATCACCAAAACATTACTTGATGATGCACAAAAGGGATTCAGGAATGGAAATTTTGTTTGTTCACCGTTGTCACTTGATATCGTATTGGGAATGCTGACTGTTGGAGCCGAAGGGAATACGTTGAAACAGTTGTTAGGGTTTCTTAGATATGGAAGCATCGACGAATTTCTTTCTCAGTCACCAAGCTCCAAACTTTTAGCGCAGAGTTTATCGAACCAGAACAGTGGTCTTGAATTCGTTTTAGCGAATGGTGTTTGGGTACACGAATATGTAAAACTTGAGTCTCGTTACGAAAGGATTATTGAAGCTGTTTACAAAACACAAGCCAAACATGTGGACTTTAAAGACAAGGTAAATATATATCAAGTGTTTAGCTTTCTTTCTTTGAAATCTATATAGCTAAAAAATTCATTCTTATATTAATCAATATGGTTTTTTAGGTGAAGCTTAATTAAGTAGTTGGAAAAATTAATTCAAGGATAGAGAAGGAAACTAAGGGTTTGATACCTGCAGTTGTTACTACGAGTGATTTTAAGGAAGATGACTTTCTGGTGTTGGCAAATGTTTTGTATTTTAAAGGCAATTGGCTTATGAAATTTGCAGCACAATTGAGAACTACTTATGCCTTTGGTCTCATCAATGGTGACACAGTTAATTCGGTCCCCTACATGACACTTCGTGAACCAAGTTTCAATTATGGTTCCTTCCAGGGCTTCAAGATGATCAAACTTCCGTATAAAATTAACGACCAATCAAACAGTTTCTCCATGTATATCTTTCTCCCAGACAGGCAAGATGGATTGCAGGATCTGCTTAAACTTTTTCATTCTAATGATGCTTTGTTTCATGGAGATTTTGACCTTAAGTGGACGACATTTCGTCACCTATGGATACCAAAGTTTAAAATATCTACTACATTTGATCCTGAAGATGTTATGAAACAAGTGGGATTAACATTGCCTTTTTAAAAAAAAAATACAGAGTTTAGCGGGATAGTAAAGAACCAAATGATTTATGCGTCGAAGATACTTCAGAAATCTATTATTGAAGTAGACGAAAAAGGAACAGTAGCTGCTTCTTTTAGTAGGGTTACAGGAGCTTTTGGTGCGTGTTCAAGTGCTCCGGAAATTGATTTTGTGGCTGACCATCCGTTCATGTTCATGATAAGAGAAGACACTTCTAAAGGTGTTTTGTTTGTCGGGGTTGTCCTCAATCCTAGTCTTAACTAGCTATATAATTTGCAATATAAAAGGAATGTTCGTGCTTAATAAATGTACTTTAACCAATGCCCTCAGGGCACTGATTAGACAATCCCTTCTTAATATTTGTATATTTTGATTTCCATCTAGATTTTGTTTTTTCATATTTGGATACTTTTGTTTCCCTTTTGAACTCGATGTTGCCATGGAATTGAAGTTTTTTAATTAGGAGAACGAACAACGCCCATGTTAATATGCACTTTGATTTGTCATTTACATATTCATTATTCGAGTCTCGTTTGATCTGACTTGATATGACATCGTGCTAATTAAGACACGATAGTCTTAAGCTATTATTATATTGAACTTGATTAAAAACACATGGAAGCTGTTAAATTGTTTATACTTCACCCGCAAAAGCCATTCATTAGAATTTTTCAGAATTAACCACTCCAGCATAAAAAGCACCACATTGTACTGGTTCTGGACTTCTGGTTCTTCTTTGCCTATGGTGAAGATCAGTTCATTACATATTCATATCTGGTATCTTGTGGCTCTACAAACATATATATTGGGTTATAAATTTTGAGTTGAGATCAATATATATATGACAAATTCTCTAAAAATTAAACGGGAAAATCTTGGCCATTATTTTTTTCCTCAAAAACTAAAAAACTCATTTCTTACATTTTTTTTGAAAATAAAATATTTTGTAAGTTCGTAATGGTACTAATGACACTGTATGGTTTTCACGAGCTCAAAATATCCGTTAACCCTATTCAATCTCAGTTAATAGCAATATTTACAGCGTAAAACAAAACTTTTTTGTGTGTGTGGCTATAGCCTCCTTGATTCTTCCAAACCATCCATCGTTGTCTGAAATCGAACATGTAAAGCACGATTCTTTCTTGAAACGGTTTAAATACATAGTGTCTAATATTAGATCTTAGAGCGTTTACTATGATGAACATTTATAAAGGTTTATAATAAGGGATTGTCTAAACAATGCCCTCAGAGCATTGGTTTGAATTGTTAAACAAGGAAAGTTTGCCTTCATTAAATACAAAATCACATTCAATTAAGGTAATATATAGCTTTAATTATTGTATATTAAATGCATTTTTTCATTTAAAAAAAAATTGTGTTGAATTAATGCACTTATCCAATGCCCTTAAGACACTTATTAGACAATTGCTTATAATAATGTCAAGTTACTTTACTATGTATAAATCTTTCTCTACTATGTATAAACTTCATAAACCTTTTTTTGGTTATAAATCTTTCTTTACTATGTATAAACTTCCTAAGGGTTTATAAGAATATCACTAAACAATGCGTTGAATTTAGAAGAGGTTAAACATGTTAGATCCTTTCATATTATATAAGCATGAAACATATTTCCACTATGGTTAATAAAATAATAGATCTCTTCAAATTTTTTCGGATCTTTTCATAAACCACCATAGTGAATGTTTTAAATATCCTTGCTTTGTTTTCGAGTTTGTGCTTCTACATAATTATAATAATATGTACCTTTTATGTTTGGGGGTTTTTCTTTTTACATTATATGAAGGGCTAAAAAGTCAAATGGTTTAATATTTGTTGTATTAGATAGTTGCATGAATAGCTTAGTTAGTTGTATTTACTGAAATTTTATGTTAGGAAATCTTGAAAAAAATTAAAAGAGAAGGTCAAATACGTTTTATATGTAACGCGTTGCGATGATGGATACTCTGTGTTGAAATTTTTGGCGAGCAATATTTTGCTATTATATGTTTACCGTGACAATAACTTTATAGAAAAAGTTTTTTGTTTTTTTTTTGCAATATCATACTATTTGATAAAAAAAATATTAGTATAATACATACTTTGTACAATAAGCTTAATAATTTGTATTTTTTACTTAATAAGCATTTCAAAAACTACATTAATGGTATTTGTTGATCGATCGTTTTATGTATGTAGTTTTGCACAAGTTCATTGTACATAATGCTTTAATAGATGTTTTTGCTTAAAATCAATATTAGGAAATTTTAAAAATTTATTAGGATATTCCATTATAAGATAGTAAAATATATATAGATAAGGAATACAAAACATAAATAATACGTCAACCATCTTTTATTCATCGATAATAAACCCTAACTGTACTTCGATGTATTCAATGGCTCAAGAACGCTGCCCTAATATATCAGCCAACACCACCTCAGTACGTTCTTTTTACTCATATCTTACGCAACTTTTTATTTTGTTTTATATGTACTAGGGTTTATGATGATCATTATTTTCGTAAACAGGTTATCACCAAAACATTACTTGTGTTGAATAACTGTCAAACCTTCCCTCTATATGTACAGGGACTTGTTCTGTCACTCACAAAACCTCTCTAACTCTAACATATTTAGTTTGTGTTGTGTTTGTCTCTTTATATTTGTGCAGGGGCCAAAGATGGTCAAGAGCAAACTTGCTGCCTATATATACTCCCCTCCTCCACTGCATACTCACTCACTCAAGTCGTCTTCTCCAATACGACTCTCCTGACCTCTTCTCTGATCCTTACTCATTGTATAGTTAGGCTGATCTATCATCTTGATCAAGCCTAGATTGTAGTTTGGTTGATTGCTCACACCTGGTGACAATCTTGTTATCTCTCACATGTATTGTAAACTGATACTATCTAATTTGAATCAAGGGGTGGTTGGTTGGATTCTATCTTGGTGTTGTTATAATTTCTACATGGTATCAGAGTTTGGCTCTGATCGATTGGTGATTTCGATTGTTTAGGGTTTCATCCAATTTTTGGGGGTTCTTAAAATTGGAGTGAGATCTGATCGATTATTGGTTAATTCAACATTCGTGTTGAGTTAATTGCTGGTTGTGGTGATTTCTGGTAAATTAGGGTTTGAATCTGAAAACCCTAATTTTTCTGATTTGGGGGTTCTTGTTACTGGTGTTTTCTGGTGATTATTGGGACCTTATTCTTTCACAATATCTCTTAATAAGAGTGTTGTGATTTCTTTCCGCTGGTTCTTCTCATTATAGCTCTGTAAGTATTATCTTCTCTCTTAAAAATTACTTAGTTTTAGTTAAGGGGGTGCAAATGGTGTGATTAACTCCTTGATCTGCCTCCTTGAGAGGTGTGAATACCTGCTCTGGTCACACCCAGTCTCCTTGGCTGGACTTTGTAATTTTTGGGTGTGATTTTTTATCTTCTTGCAAAGTTATTTATCAGTATTATTACTCTGCTGGTTCTTTTCTGCTTTATCTGATAGTTGCTTATCTAGTTTTTTATTATGGCTCCTGGTACTAGTAATGTTGATCTGATTAGTAATCTTGACTTAGGTAATCCTTTGCATCTTCATTCTAATGATATTAGTACATCATCTATTGTGTCTATTAAACTTACTGGTACTGAAAATTATAGAGTTTGGTCTACATGCTATGAAATTGGCTATTAATACTAGGAATAAAGTTGGTTTTATTAATGGTAAATGTGTTAAGGCTACTTATGCTTCTAGTGATGTTCTCTCTAATCAATGGGAGAGATGCAATTCTATTGTGTTGTCTTGGATCTTGAATTCTGTGTCCGAAGATTTATATCTTGGTCAAATCTTTTCGAAAATGCCACTGAGGTCTGGGCTGAACTTAAAGAGACTTATGATAAACTTGATGGTTCTATTATTTTGAGTCTTATGCAAAAAATTAATAATTTTAGACAAGGAGAATTAACTGTGTCTGAATATTATCATAAGCTTAACTCATTATGGAGAGAATTTGATATTATGACCAAATTGCCTATGTGTACTTGTGCTGCTAGAGAAGATGTGTTAAAACATAATCAACTTATGAAACTTATGCAATTTCTTATGGGTCTTAATGAAATTTATCAGCCTATCAGAAGCAGTATTCTCTCTAGAGAGACTCTTCCTGATGTTAAGGATGCTTTTGTTACTATTTCCAGAGAAGAGTCTCATAGAGGCATTGCCTCTTCTTCTACTGGTTCTGATTCTAAATCTCAAATTGCTGGATTTGTTTCAAAAACAAATTGGACTAATAATGGAAATAAGAAATTTGAAAATAAGAAGAGTTTTGTTAATGATAATAAGAAGTTTGTTAATACTGGGAATAATAACAATAATAGGGGTCCTAATCCAAACTTACTTTGTACTAATTGTGGTAAAATTGGTCACATTGTTGATAGATGTTTTGAAATAATTGGATTTCCTCCGGGTATAATAAAAATCTCGGTAAAAAACAAACTAACTTCAAAACTTCTTATAATGCTAATGCTTCATCTATGGAAAATGGTTCCTCTATGTCTATCACTAATGAACAGATGATGAAATTAATGAATCTTATCAATGACATGCCTTCTAGCAGTATGCAAGCCAATATGGCAGGTATACCCAGCTTTATGAACAATAATGTTTTCTTTAACATAAATTTTCATAAATTTTATAACAACAATACTGCTTTGTGTAAAGATAGTATTGGGTGGATTATTGATTCAGGGGCAAACCAACACATGACTATTAATACTTTTAATATGTTTAGCATTGTTGATATTTCTGATTTAAACCTTACTGTGGGACATCCCAATGGTACTCTTGCTAAAATCAAACATATTGGTAACTTAAAACTCTCTCGATAAAGTTACTTTATATGATGTGTTGGTAGTTCCCGAATATTGTGTTAGTCTATTATCCGTGCATAAACTAATTAAAGACAAGAGAATGTTTGTTGGATTTGATGAATCTAAATGTTACATTCAGGATTTGACTCAAAACAAAATCATGGGGACTGGTAGTGAAAATGGTGGTCTCTATCTGTTTGATACTCCCTCTCCTATTACTTCTAAACATCAAACAATAGGTAATATGTCTGTTACTTGTTATGTTTCTAAATCCTTATGGCATAACAGACTTGGTCATCCATCTGACCAAGCTGTGAACATGCTTCAATCTGATCTTAAGTTCACTAAAGATTCTCATGTGTCTCCTTGTGACATCTGTCACAAAGCCAAATGCACTGTGGAATCCTTTCCTATTAGTGATCATAAGAGTTCCTCTATTGGTGATCTTGTGCATATAGACCTTTGGGGTCCTTACAAGGTCACTAGTAGAGAAGGATTTAGATACTTTATGACCATTGTTGATGATTTTACCAGGTCTGTTTGGATCTATCTTATAAAATCTAAAGATGAGGTTTATAACTTATTTGTTAGCTATGTTAATCTGATTCTAAATCAATTTAAGTGTGGTATTAAAACTGTGAGATCAGACAATGGTACTGAATTTGTTAACAATAAAATGAGTAATTTGTTTAGCAGCCTGGGTATTACTCATCAAACTACTTGTGCTTATACTCCTCAGCAAAATGGGATTGCTGAGAGAAAGCACAGGCACTTATTAAATGTTGCTAGAAGCTTGTTGTTTCAAAGTGGTATTCCTTTAAGTATGTGGCCTGAATGCATTTTAACTGCTGCCTATCTAATTAACAGGTTACCATCTTCTGTTCTGAGTGGAAAGTCTCCTTTTGAGCTGGTATATGGTCAAAAACCAAAACTTTCTCATCTGAGATGTTTTGGTTGTCTGTGTTTCTCTTCTATTCTTAATAATTCTGATAAATTTGCTTCTAAATCTGAAAAATGTATCCTCATTGGTTTTTCTACAACAAAAAAGGCTTATAAGGTTTACAGTCTTGAGTCTAAACTGATTTCTTACTCTAGAGATGTTCAATTTTATGAAACTGTCTTTCCATTTAAAATGAACACTCAACTACAAACTGATAAGGCTTCTGAAACTACACTCAATGATCTAAATTTTTTCAATGAGAAACACATTGATCTAAATCCCAATGATGAAAGGAGAGGTTCTAATACATCCAATGATGATGGTTGTGCCTATTCATGCCCTAGAAGTACACATACTTCTAATGATGGTGAGAATACTGGTATGGCAACATCTATAGATGACAATAATCTCCATGAGGGAAGTGCCCCCACTAATGAGAACACCACTCAATCTATCCCTACTCAGAACATTAGTCATAAGCAGCCTGTTCTTAGAAGGTCTAGTAGGGACTCTAGAATGCCTGCTAAGTTTAATGATTATGTTGTGAGTAGTAATGTAAAGTATGGGCTTGAAAAATATGTATGTTACTCTAATCTAAATCCTGCAAATTATTGTTTCTCAACCACTTTAAACAAGTCTGTTGAGCCATCCTCTTATGAGGAGGTCGCTAAAGATATTAATTGGGTTCGGCTATGAATAATGAGATAATCGCTTTAAAAGAAATAACACTTGGATTGAGTGTGAACTTCCTAAAGGAAGGAAAACTGCAAGTAGTAAGTGGTTATGGAAAATTAAATACAAATCCTCAGGTGAAATTGACAAATATAAAGCAAGGGTTGTTGCCAGAGGCTTTAGCCAGAGGGAGGGATTTGATTATAGAGAAACTTTCAGTCCTGTTGTTAAAATGTCCACTGTGAGATGTATGATTAATATTGTTGTTTGTCATAATTGGAGTATTTTTCAATTAGATGTTAATAATGCATTTCTATATGGTGATTTAACTGAGGAGGTTTATATGACTCTTCCTCCTGGCTTTGATGATCATAAGTCTAAAATTGTGAAGCTTAATAAATCTCTATATGGCCTTAAACAGGCTCCTAGACAATGGAATGCCAAACTTACTTTAATTCTTAGTGAAAATGGGTTTGTGCGGTCTAAATTTGATTACTCTCTATTCACTAAGAGGTCCGAAATGTGTGTTTGATTATGCTTGTGTATGTTGATGACATTATCATCATCGGAAATGATGTTAGTGAAATTGAGAAGTTTAAAGTGTTCTTAAAACCAAATTTCAAATCAAAGATCTAGGAAAGATGAAATACTTTCTTGGAATTGAAGTTTTAGAAAATGATAATGGTGTGTCTCGACCAAAGGAAGTATTGTCTTGAGCTTTTGCATGAATATGGCTTACTTGTCGCTAAACCCGTTGATTCTCCTTTGCCCGAGAACACCACTCTAAATCATATTGAATCGATGATGATAAAGCTTTATCTAATATAGGTAATTATCGAAGCTTGTTGGGAAATTAATCTATCTAACTAATACAAGACCCGACATTGCCTACTCATTCAATTGCTTAAGCCAATTTATGCATGCTCCTTACAATCTCACTTGAATGTCGCTCTTAGAGTTTTGAGATACTTAAAAGGATCTCCTGGTAATGGCATTCAGATTAATGCAAATGGGAATCTTAAGCTTACAGCTTATGCTGATTCTGATTGGGCTAGATGTCCAGTCACTAGAAAATCTGTTTCTGGTTATTGTGTGTTTTTGGGTGATTCTTTGGTGACTTGGAAAAGTAAAAAACAATCTACCTTGTCTAGATCATCCTCTGAAGCTGAGTATAGATGCATGGCTTCTGCTACTTGTGAAATTATTTGGCTTGCTAATGTGCTTGGTGACATGGGTGTTAAAACCTGTTACCTGTGGTTTTGCATTGTGACAATAGTTCTGCTCTGCAGATTGCTGGTAATCCAGTTTTCCATGAGAAAACTAAGCACTTTGAAATTGATGTTCACTTGGTTAGAGAAAAAGTCTCTGCTGGGGTTATTAGAACTGAGAAAATTCACACTTCTCAGCAAATTGCTGATATCCTGACTAAAGCCTTGGATATTAAGCAACATAAGTGGCTTTGTGATAAGCTTGGTATGATGGACATGTTTCAGGTTGAAGGTTTGAGGGAGGGTGTTGAATAACCTGGTCAAACCTTCCCTCTATATGTACAGGGACTTGTTCTGTCACTCACAAAACCTCTCTAACTCTAACATATTTAGTTTGTGCTGTGTTTGTCTCTTTATATTTGTGCAGGGGCCAAAGATGGTCAAGAGCAAAGTTGCTGCCTATAAATACTCCCCTCCTCCTCTGCATATTACTCACTCACTCAAGTCGTCTTCTCCACTACGACTCTCCTGACCTCTTCTCTGATCCTTACTCACTGTATAGTTAGGCTGATCTATCATCTTGATCAAGCCTAGATTGTAGTTTGGTTGATTGCTCACACCTGGTGACAATCTTGTTATCTCTCACATGTATTGTAAACTGATACTATCTAATTTGAATCAAGGGGTGGTTGGTTGGATTCTATCTTGGTGTTGTTATAATTTCTACCGAATTGTTTGTATTTTAAAGGCGATTGGCATAAACAATTTGAAGCACAATTGACAACTACTTATGCCTTTGGTCTCATCAATGGGACACAGCTTAATTCGGTCCCCACATGACACTTCGTGAACCAAGTTTCGATTATGGTTCCTTCCGTGGCTTCAAGATGATCAAACTTCCGTATAAAATTAACGACCAATCAAACAGTTTCTCCATGTATATCTTTCTCCCAGACATGCAAGGTGGATTGGAGGATCCGCTTAAACTTTTTCATTCTAATGACGCTTTGTTTCATGGAGATTTTGACCTTAAGTGACGAAATTTCGCCACCTATGGATACCAAAGTTTAAAATATCTACTACATTTGATCCTCAAGATGTTATGAAACAAATGGGATTAACATTGCCTTTTCTAAAAACAAATACGAGTTTAGTGGGATAGTAAAGAACGAAATGATCTATGTGTCAAGATACTTTAAATCTATCATTGAAGTTGACGAAAAAGGAACGATGAGTCGCTTCTTTTAGTATGTTTATGGGAGCTTTTGGTGGGTGTGCACCAGAATTGATTTTGTGGTGACCATCCGCTCATGTTCATGATAAGAGAAGACACTTCTAAAGGTGTTTTGTTTGTTGGAGTTGTCCTCAACCCTAGTCTTAACTAGCTATTTTCTTAGTCGGCCGACTACTCTACTTTATATTTCAGTAATGAATTGAATTCAGTCTAGATTTTATGTTTATTCTTAATATTTGTATATTTTGTTTTCCTATAGAACGTCGTATATTGAAGGTTTTTGGAGAATCCTGTTAACTCTTGGATTCGTTATTTCTTTGTTTTAATATCTATGATAGAGAGCACCATCAAACTGAAGCTTTCGGTTAGATATCCGATGGCGGCTTTATAAAACTGTTTTGTTTGTTGGAGCTGTTCCCTCATGATAATTTGTGTTGTCCTTTATTTAGTTTTCTAAATATATTGGATGTCATCTAGATTTTGTTTTTTCACATTTGTTTTTTCAATAGATGAGCTCTTAGATATATATTCGACGATTTTATTTTTTTCTAATGTTGAAATTTTCACCCAAAAATTTCACAAGTGATTAATTCACTTATGATTTTTATTATATAAATCAAGTATTATTTCGCAAATCACATGTGATAAAAAGTTAGGGTGGGTTTGTTTTGATGGAAGGTTGGGAGTATGATTTGAATTCGGTTTAGGATTTGAAAAGATGTTAAGAGAATATATATATATATATATATATACTATTTTTTTTTTTTTGAAAGGCAATTTATTCTAACCAAAGCAAACAAGTACAAACAAAGGCATCCAATATTAGCAAGATGCTAAGGATAGTGGACCCAAAACAGACAATACACATAAACTTTGATGCCAACCAAACTAACTAAAGTGCAGGCAAAATAGCATGAGACAAACAGAACAAAACAAGAGCATATGAATTCTAAATATACAAATGCAGACCATGCCTGACACAAGCATGTTTTGGGCCCACGATCCATTCAAAACATGCACCAACATCACTTGAAATTGCAGGAGGAAACACAGCAGGGCACAAGACTATAAAGTGTTGCGAAATAAATGCAGTCCCAAACGGCAAACCAGATACCCAAACACCATTGTCGCATACCCAAACATCATATTGAGACCCAAACAATAGAACACGAAAGATATAAAGATATTTGAGGTGCCGACAGTGCATACACATGCTCGCACCATCCATACCGCAGACCCAAATCGCCATCATGAAACAGATCGCACTAATATATGTTGGAGTAGACGAATGAAATAAGCATACAATGGTAACCATAAAACAACCAAACCTGACTAGAATCACAAGTCGAATCGAACACATGATCTAACCAACATCAAAAGCGCTCCACACGACCAATATGCATCAAATACCGAGCACATAGCCAATTAATACAAATGACATTTTATTGGGTCATATAACCATAGTCGCCAATCCATCCCGCTTCTCTTATTCGATCTTCTCACAATCCACTCGTAACTTTTAAGTTGAATATCTTGGATAATTTTATTTATACTTGTGACTTTCCTTTAAAACCCGCGATTCTCTCTTTCCAAATGTAATACCGGAAGTCCATATAACCGCTTGCCAAAGCTTGACCGAAAGATTCGGAACTTCAACATTTCCATTGGCGGAGAACAATTCACCAATAGAGAACGCGTTAACATTTCCACGCTTCCACCAAATAAAGACCTTTTCCCACACACTCATAGCAAAATTACAAAAAACCAAGCTATGAGCACATGTTTCTACCACGCTATCACAACACGGACATAAAATTGAATCCATATCAATACCCCTCTTGTCTAACTCTTCTCGAACTGGTAGCCGACCTTTCAAAGCTCTCCAAACAAAGATGTTAACCTTCTTAGGTACCAATTTGTTCCATATAGTTTCTTGACCACCATTCTCGATCCTTAAAGTCTTCTCCTCCACCATCTTTGTTAAAGCTTTAACCGTGAAAACCCCTTCTTCTTGAAGCGACCATTCCCATCGATCCCTACAATCATTAGAAAGCACAACATTTTGTAACAACATTACGAGCTCATCAAAATCCCTACCCACCCTACCTCTAAGCTCTCTAACCCACTGCCATTCCCAACACCACCCATTGTTTTCCCATCTCCCTCTATCCGCCACCCTAGCCTCCTTTCTCCTATCCAAATGATACAACCTAGGAAACCTATCGCAAAGTCTCATGTCGCCAATCCATCTATCTACCCAAAATCCAATGTCCCTACCATTCCCCACCACTCCTTTGAAAGACAAAGAGTATTCTAAGCCTATCCCCTCTAATTCCTCCCCAATTTTGACAATTTCCCTCCACACCCCCACCATACACGTCCCCCCCTAACCCTCTAACCCCACCGAGCCCCCCACATTCACCATGTATGCTTTTAATAACCTTAACCCACAACGTACCATTTTCTTTCTTAAATCTCCACCACCATTTCCCTAAAAGCGCCAAGTTTTTTGCCCGAAGAGACCCAATGTTTAACCCCCCATCCCCATGTGAAGCTAACAACATATCCCATTTAACCCATGCAAGTTTTTTACATTCACCCACCCCACCCCAAAAGAAATCTTTTCGAATACGTTCAAGATGTTTTAACACACTCAAGGGCACACGGAACATCGAAAAATAATACAATGGTAAGCTACCAAGCACCGACTTCACCAATGTTAGACGACCCCCAAAGGACATCGATTTTGCTTTCCAATCGGCTAAACGCTTCTTAAATTTATCTATAACGGGATTCCAAGCAACCACCCGTCTCATATTCTCACCAATTGGCAAACCCAAATACGTAAAAGGAAAGTCCCCTACCCCGCATCTCATCCACCTCGCCATTTCCCCAATATCCGTCTCATTCACCCCAACACCATATAGCTTACTTTTATTGTAATTAACTCGTAATCCGGACACTTCTTCAAAACACTTAAGAATGCACATTAACGACCTTGCATTCTCTTTATTCCATTCACCAAAGAATATAGTGTCGTCCGCATATTGTAGATGTGACACTACCACTCGATTATTTCCAATACTAACACCCCTAAAAATCCCTTTTTCCACCGCCTCTGTAACAATTGCATTTAAACCTTCCGTTGCTAGAATGAACAGAAAAGGCGATAACGGATCGCCTTGTCTAACTCCTCTCTCCAATCTAAACTCTTCCGTAGGAGATCCATTAACTAATATTGACATGGTGGCCGAAGATAAACAACTAGAAATCCAGTTACACCACTTCCTCCCAAACCCCATCCTTTTCATTATGTCTAGAAGAAATCTCCAATTAATACTATCATAAGCTTTCTCGAAATCCACTTTAAAAATCAACCCCTTTTCTTTCCTTTTTTTCAAATACTCGATTGATTCGTTAGCAATGAGAATACCATCAAGAATAAACCTATCTTTAATAAACGCATTTTGAACATCGCCAACTACCTTGCCAACCACCCTCTTAACTCTCTCCGCAAGTATCTTCGCTATGATCTTGTAATAACACCCGATAAGACTAATGGGTCGAAAATCCCCAAGCCCGATAGGATCCACAACCTTTGGGATAATGGCCACGAACGACGCATTACAGCCTCTTGTTATCTCTGATTTATCCCAAAACCAATTAATTGCCAGCATGAATTCCAGTTTTAATAAATCCCAATATTTCCTAATAAACTTAAAATTAAAACCGTCTGGACCCGGCGCTTTATCACCTCCACACCCCCGAACCGCGTCCCAAACCTCATTTTCATTAAATTTCCTTTCCAACATTATCGCATCTTCCATCGAAATTTTCTGAATTTTATCACAGCAAAATATAGGCCGAATAATCGACCCCTCTGAAAATAACGCTTTGTAATGTCTTGCCATTTCTGCCTTGATTATAGATGGATCCTCACACCACATCCCGTTAACCATAAGACCTCTTATATTATTTTTGTTGTTCTTCCTCTTGACGTATGAATGGAAAAACTTTGAATTTTCATCTCCTTCCGCGTCCCATCTCACCCTAGCCTTCTGACGCAGCATACTTGCATATTCACGTTCTTTCTCCACCCACTGCTTCCTTGCCTCCAACCATTTTGATCTTTCGCTATCACTCAACACCCTATTTTCCGCCTCCAACTCCCAATTCATGGCTTCTTTTTTGAGACCTGCAATTTTCTCCTTTGTCGAACCAAATCTCTCCTTACTCCACTTTTTTAGCTCCACTTTAACATTCTTTAACTTATCTCGGAACCGACAATCCGGTCGATTGGCTCTAACATCCTTCCTCCATGCCATCTCCACTACTTGTCCTATATCGTCCTCATCTAACCAAATATCAAAGATTCGAAATGGCCTTGGTCCAAAATCAAGATCCACATCTTTTAAAACTATCGGACAATGATCCGATAATTTCCTATCCAAGGCGACCACTGATAAGTTCCCCCATAAATTAATGAACCCGTCATTCATCAAGAAACGGTCCAATTTACTAAATTTCATTCCGTCATCACTAATTCTAGTAAACTTCCGCCCCCCCATTGGAATCTCCACTAGCCTTGCCTCATTAATGAAATCATTAAAATCATTCATCTCTCTAACGTTCACTTGAGAATTCAACCTATCATCATTCCTTCTAACCACATTAAGATCACCAAAAATACACCACGCGCCATTCCATCTATACATAAGCCCCAATACTCTTTCCCACAATGACGCTTTCTGTCTCCCGATGTGAGGCCCGTACACGCATACCAGAAACACGTCTCCCTCTCTGCCCTTCCATTCACCTTTGATAGCAATGAATCTCTCATCCCCCATTGCTTCTCTACAAGTGAATATATTTGCATCCCAAATTAGTAATATTCCCCCCGAGCATCCATTGGCTTCCAACTGTGTAAACCCAAACCCGGTTCCTCCCCACAACTCTTCAATCAACTGCTCGTCAACTGTTCCAATTTTTGTTTCTTGTAACCCTATTACATCCGGACGCTCCTCTCTAATTATCGCCTTAACCCACTCTTTTTTCCCGACCTCGCCCATACCTCTAATGTTTAGTGACACAATCTTCATAAAACAAAATAACAAACGACTTAACACCAACAAAAAAACTTACAGTAGCTCATTTCGATCCCTTCCTTCCATTTTCATTTCTTCTTCCGCCTTGGCCCACGAGACTCCAATCTCCTCCCCCACTTCCTTTACCTGCTCCAAACTAATAGAGCAACTTTTGTTGTCTGAATCCTCACGCCCCTTACTCTTAAACACAAACCCATCATCATTCTCGGCCCCTTCGTCAAAATACTCTTTATATATGTCAGATGCTCCTTTTGCATCATCACCCAAACCGTTCACTCCCATGCGCCTCGCCACACTCTTTGCTTTTTTAATGCTCTTTCTACCAGTCTTCATCTTGGACCTGCTATTTTCCACACCCCCCACACCAGGAGAGAACAAAATCCCCTTCTTCGAACCTTGACAATCGACTGAAAAGTTAGCTTTTTTCTTCTTCGAAATCCTAATTCCATCGCTACAATTTGGATCTGGTGATGCGTCTCCTCTTTTTTTCCCCCTCGATTGAGCTTCACACACATGTTCTATTTTTTCATTTTGCTTCTCCTGGTACTTCTGATCCTCATTATTCATATTTTTTATTTCCATATCTTTATTATAGTTAGTACCATTATTGTTGTCTTCCACTACGTTATCAACAGGCCCATCATTTTTCATAGTTTGGGCCATATTATCCAAATCGTCTCCATGCCCATAAGAATTCACTAAAAATGATTTATCATTATTAGTAGGCCCATTTGTATCAATTTTTCCATGCTCCATATTATCAGTAGCTAACTTATGGCTCCCCATGGTCCCATCATTAAAGCAGTTGTCCTCTTTTCTATTATTATTATTATTCATAGTTAGTTCATTACCATCTTCCAAAAAATTTTCTTTGGAACTTGCAGCGCCTCCCTCTAACGTCTCTTTACCATCTCTCAAAATATTCTCTTTGGAATTTTCAGCGCCTCCCTCGAGCGTCCCTCCCACCCTAGGCCCTCCAGATACCCTCGAAGCTACATCTTCCTCGCAGTTCCGATCTACCACCTTTACCGACCTTGACTTCCGATCACCCTCCTCCTTATGATTGTCATCTTCTTCGTCGTCATCAGAATCCTCCTCCTTCCCGTTGGACTCATCACAACTACTGTCGCTATCCTCTTCCTCTGATATGACCATATCATCCCCACCCTTCTTTTGATCTGAACCAATCTTAGATTGTTCATCATAATTCACCATGCTTACATCTTCTATCTCCACCTCGCAAATGTCTTTTATTTCCTCTACCACATTCACTTTAAAAATCATTCCCCTAAACTTGATGCTCAATGCTTCATTGATTAACCCCTTAACGCAAGTATGTATCTGCACTCTGCCAATAATCAAGTTCTGATTACCTTCAAGATTACAGTTATCCGTGCCTACTATCGATCCATGTAACTCCGCAATTTTTCTAAAAACTGTTTCCGTCCAACATGATACCGGGACCCCAATTATGTTTATCCACGTAAATCTCCCAGAAGGTTTATAATATTTGCTCCACTTCCTCAACTTATGCAACCATCTTCTGATACCATGATCAACATTACTTAATATGTTACCTACAGTCTCGGTTGAGTCAAACACCAACATGACCTCTAATCCACCCAACAATTTCACCTCTACATTTGGCAATCCTTGTTCTTCGAATAATACCAAAAGTTTAGACAAATAACACCTTTTTTTCACTTCGCCTATTAAACTCCTGTTGAAGACCTCACCACCAAACTCATCTTCACTTAACTCAATAGATCTTTCATCTCTATCCTCCATACTCTTGCGTCTATCATTCCTATCTTCTTGGGGCCCCCTAGCACAATTCCTTTCATCCATAAATATGTCCGCCTTTTCACGTCTATTAACTCCATGCACCACATCAGCATAGCGACGACTGTCTCGAATGCCCATTCTTGTGTCACCTCCGCTCACACCATTTTGAATTGTGTTTCGTCTGCTATCCTTCATCTCCCCCCTTTCCAAGTTCCTATATCCTGCATTCCTCCTATCATAAGCAACAAATATCCTCAAGTATTCATCTCTTACCTTGATCTTACGAAGTCTCTTCAATAGTTCCTCTGCATCGACCACGAACTTAAAACGAACGAAGCCATACCTTTGGCCGTTGCGAAGCCGTTTCCGCACCATAAACATGTCAAACACTGTACCATGTTTCTTGAAGATCATCCACAAGTTACCCATACCCCATTCATCCGGAAAGTTGGAGACCATAAACGATACCGATGAGTTACGTTTCCCACCAGCGTAGTTAGCTCCTAGAAGCTTACCGTTGTATTGCCCTCTATTTCCTATGTGCCCCGATCTCACATTATCTCTCACACTCGATTCGTTACCTCGTTCTCTCACCGGAGTGTTGCTAGCTTCATTTGTTTCTCTCTCACACATTTTTCTCTCTCTATCACATTTAACATTTAACATTTTTCTCTCGCTAAATATTTTATATATACTATTAATATAATATTTTTTATAATATTAGTTTTAGATTATGTGAAAATAATTGAAAATCAATTGTAATAAAGATATATAAATGTGTAGTGTGTGAACCAAATGAGACAAATAAAAGGTGCAGAAATGATATTCAGAAAACACATTCAATTCTTTGTTGCTGAATAATTCTCATAACTATTTGTTCAGAGATTCAAATTTAAGTAACCCAAATTAGATAAAACCTATTAAATCATCAAAGTACAATAAATGACTTACTTATTTGGTCATTCTAAACATAGAATCCTCCATTATAAAAACTACTTTATCTAGAATACATTTAATTATAATCAGGTATTCTACACGACACAAAAGCCCTTCTAAAATTTGATCAAATGAACCCTTTTAATTGTCATAATCCTCTTAAGCATCTAATATTTTTTGATAACTTTTCACAGTCTAACTATTTGTAAGTAATATCTAATATATGAATAACCGTAAACTTGGAGATATAATCATATTATGAGTATATCGCAAGGCATCACAGATCAACTATATACTCGATAATTTTAAATGATCATAGTTCAACCATAAAGCAGCCGAGGCAAAACATTTCATAAATTCAAAAAATGTACTTGTTACAATCAGAATGTTAACAATTTGCTAAATAAAAGGAGGTACACTTTGTTAGTATTTTCAGGTATCACTACAGGAATGGGGGAACGGGTGAGGAAACTTTTGGTGAGGACATCATGTCATCGCCAAAAGTCACTAAATGTTGACTTTGTCTAAGTGTTGGGAAAATTTGACTAAAACCATTCGTGACTACATGTCTTCGCCAAATTTTTTTTAGCGAGGACATGTCCTTACCAAAAGCTTGAAAAAGTCATCGCCATTTTTCCCGTTTGTTGTAGTGATATATAACCATATTCGTGAAGAAAATCTTTATACCCAAAAACATCTTAGATATAAATACATAACACAAATGGTTAATTTACCAGATTGGTATTGTTAAAATTATAATCTAAAAGTAGTTGAATTATTTCCAATAAAAGTAAATAATCTACCATTGGATAGATGTGTAAATTCAATAGGTCAAAGAATTGACTGTTAGTTCACTCATCTTTGTAGTATAAAAATGGAGTCCCTATGTTGTTACAACATGCACAAACACGACAAAAATGGCGAGTGTTAGTAAGCATCTTCTTCTTATCTTAGCGGTCTTTTTAGTTGTGTTCATTAGTACAACTATAACACATGGTTCAAGACAACTTGCGGAAAAACATGAGGTCCATGATGATGATCATAAGATGGCAGTTCTTCAAGATAATGGGGGTTCCCGATATGGTGGCGGTTCAGGAAGTGGAGGTGGTAAAGGTCATGGTTATGGTGGTGGTTCTGGCGGTGAAGGGGACACAGGCAAAGTGTTGGATGAAAAGCATCCGTGGCCACCAACTTGGTGTGACTGAGATATCGGGTCTCCATAAGAGATAGTTTGAAAATGAAGGGAAAAGAAAGAAGTTTGGTGATAAACACAAATAAATGCGTGTAATAATCATATGATTATTGGCTGTATCATGATCATGTGTGACTGATATTAATATAACTATTCATAATTATAAGTGAGTAATATCAATGTGATTATATGATGATGATGACATACACCCATATTCAGATATTGAGTTACGCTATTAACAAGAAGATTTCGGATCGCAAATCTAATCAAATCACTTGCGTTTATAAGATCCACTTCTATCAGTAATCCACAAGTAGTGATATACCTTGATTTCATCCATAAGCATGTCCTTTCATAGGGGCTTTAGATCAAAGCAAACCTGGTTTCTAAATTGCCATATATAGGATACATGTTGTTGTTTGGCCTACCACGTCAAGCAAACTTTTGTTGGGTTGTTCAAGTTTAACGTATCACCCCAAGTACTTAGAGAAGCCAGCGAACTTGATGATCACTAAACCGACCCCAAAAAGCCGCAACCAAACCCCAAAGATTAGTAGCCATTAAGCATTCGAAAATAATGTTGTGAAGTTTCAATAGCACCATCACAAGCATCAAGGTTGGACCTAGCTAATAGGAAGCCAATCTAAAGAAAGACGCCAAGACTGTATGTTGACCTTTATAGGAAGAGTACGGTATAACTACGATATTTACATACAAAAGGACCGTCTTGGTTTAGATTGAACCATCGCCAGACCATAACAAGTACTCTAGAGGGTAACTTTGTTGATCTTTGAATTTCTTGAGCCTCAACATTTGCTCCAACGACCTTCATGATTTCTAACATTTTCAGAAATCTCAAGCAGTTGAAAATACCATCCCTTTCAATCACAAACCGCCTGGTGGTTATGGGGTCGGTATTTTCAACAATCCGTTTGTTGTTATGTTGTGCTGCAACAGGTTTATATGCATGCAAGGTGACAAAAGATTTGCGCTGCTATATGTTTCAGGATATCACAATGATTCCAGCCAACATAGAATTGGTTTTGACAACATATCATTTGTAAAACATCAATATCAAAGCAAAACATGTCAAGTGATATGATACAATACATGCTGGAAACAGAAAAACATGCCCCAAGAATCTGGCAGCGTCCAACAGAGTTGCTAAGGACGTATTACAAAGTCATGATGATATCATAATACTCCGTATAACACTACAAGAAAAAGTGACTTTAGTGACCAGAAATTTTCGTCACAAACAGTACCAATCTCGTCACTAAACGTGATTAGTGACCAAATTTAGGTGGTCACTTGTGGTCACTATAGGTCCGTCTCTAATTTTTTTGAAGATGACCAAATCTAAAATTTGATGGACGGCTCCCTTTTAGGAGTCATGGGTCTGTCTGTCCCATTTCCATCTATGCCATTTCATTTTCCGGAAAGCATATCCAGAGGACTCAACAAATCATGAAACTTTGCAGATATACTTCATATCATTTTTTTTTTTTAATTTTTAGAACGGCAATTTCGTTCACACTTATACCGCCTATCTCACAAATGACTCCAGCGAGACTTGAACCAACAATCTCTAGGTTGGTGGGAACTCACGTACCACTAAACCAAAGGCCTTGGGTTACTTCATATCACTTATATTTTATAGTTATGTATATATTTGACCTCAACGACATGCGGAAGCTATCTTTACGAAAGTACTTGTTACAATTAGAGACCAAATGCAGTTTGGTCACTAAAATAGTGACCAAAACGTCGTCACTGATTGGATGGGGTAGATACAACTACAAACCAGTCAGTGACCAAATATCTGGTCACTAATCTGCCAGAGACGAAATGGTGGTCACTATTTTGTTTGATTAGTGACCAAAAAGTGGTCACTATACACAAGTTACCGACAACCACAAAATGCTCAGTTTCGTCGTACCTTTTTACTTTTAGCAAAATAGAAAACTAAAATTCTGCAAAGTTCACCTATTATATAAAAGTAGAAAGAACAATTACATGCAAAGTTCAAGAAATATTACAATTTGAAAGAGAATATGATCAATACCCGTAACATACCAACAATTGCATCCATTTGTCTACCATATTATTAAAGAAATACAACATTGAACATGAATAAAGTCTAAAAACATGAATTTCAAAAACACACGATCTTTGAATCTGTTGTTACTGCCCGTAATGTACGATAGAAAAAAATGAAGCCCGCAAATTCTTTCCGGGCTGCAAATTCTATCCTGCAAATCCTTTCCTGCAAATCCTTCAATTCAGACTCCAGACTCCTCCCTGAATAAAGAGACATTTAATAAAAATGAATAAGTAGCTCGTTATTTCATTTGTTGCAGCACAGCAAAGATAAGACCCGTTTGACTTGATTTTTAGACTTACCATTCCGACCCGGTTTACAAATGAGCATTATATTTGAGGGTTGCATTCGAGCTTTTTGACTAATGATCAAATACTAAAATATCGCCAATGTATAATGCTGAAACCTGAAACAACTGTGTTGATCATAATGTATATTACGGTTATATTGTGATGGTAGTTAGTGGGTAGCAAAGTAGTTTTGAATAAATATTTTTTAAAAGTTGTATCTAAACTTTTAGCAATAACTCAGAATGCATGGCTTTGTAATTTTTTTGGTAGGGCGGAGGCCATATGGACTATGGAGTACTAGCTATACATTGATCTTTAGTTAATGTCATGTTATTGTGAAGAATGCCTAATTGAGTTTCCATGTTATCACTTATATTCTAAAGATAAGTACTCTAGAACTCCACACATACTCAATAAAACTGAAAAGCTCAAGCCATAATTGCAAAAAAATACCCAGCTTTGGACAGCCTAAGTGGCCATCTAGGGAAGTGCCTCCTCACTACTTTGGTTAGTTTAAACTTATTTATTTTTGGATTTCACCAGTTACTATAAAGCAAATACCACTAAGCTGTCAACTACTTAAAGCAAATACCGCCACCCAAGAGTTAAGTAAAGCAAATACCAGCTAAGCTGTCAACTACTTAAGGTAAAGTTAGCAAGTACTAATATCAGCGTTCAACTAGTCACAAGTGTTCAAGAACTACAGAAGAATGAAATTGGCTTGCTCAATAAAAACCAAAGCAGCCCATAAAATTTCGTTTAATAGGATAAAAGTCATTTGTTCTAAAAGCAGTACACCTAACGAATGTACAAGGAGGCCAGAAAAGTATGCTACTTCAATTTATCAACGCCACTCGACTATTGAAACTACTTTACAGGTGACCCAAGTGTATATCCAACTTTGTTTATAGCAAATCACAAGTAGAGGTGGCAAATATAGGCAAGTCAGGTGGGTTATGTAACGGGTCAAAATGAGCAATTTTTTATTCAAGTCTGGTTGTTTTCAAATATAAGTTAGATAGCTGTATGCAACTGTGCATTAAAGATACACTATAAACGACTTTCGACCTCTTTGATCCATATTTTTGTTTTACATGTTAGACCTGTTAAAAAAGAAAAACTTAAACCAAATTTATAAAGATGTGAACTTACATTTGTTTACCAATTCAACTAGTACTGGAATTCTGAAGATGAGACCTTTTCGAAACTCCTTTAGAGGCACCAGGCTGAGCAAGGCCATCCATCTGAAGAACAATAACACACTTTTCATTGGTGATTACTAACGTTAAAGGTGAAGATCCATAACACATAGTTTTACTGGAATAAACTTTCAAGTCTCACCTTGGGCTTCCCTTCTGTTGTTTCAGTTTTTTATTACTTGAATTATGCATCTCGTGTTATGGATTGGCTGGAACAGTCAAATTGACTAAATATCAGCATCAAGAAACTTATCGGATAATATAATGGAACAGTCAAATAGAGTAAATGATACTACTTTCTAAATATCAGCCCGTTTGACTTGATTTTTAGAATGACGATTCCGACCCAGTTTCAAAATGAGCATTTATATAAAGGATCATGTACAAGGAGGCCAGACAACTATGCTACTTCAATTTATCAACGCCACTCGACTATTGAAACTACTTTACAGGTGAGCAAAGTGTATACCCAAGTGAAACTACTTTGTTTTAGCAATAACTAGATTGTCCAATTTATAGCTAGCTTATGAACAACAGTAATGTATGAACAAAACTTAAAGTGCAATGGATGAAGTTGTCAAATACCATAACATGAAATCTTACGCAAATAAATACGTTTCCATCTGAAAATAGATGGTAAGTTATATCTGATCTAGGAGCATTACAGGTTAAGTCACCGGTACAGCAAACCTATCTAACAAACTAATAACGCTCAGAGTAAATCAACTAATCAAGTAATCAACTAGTTCATGAGTTTCAGTAACTAATCAAGTAATCAACTATGTTCAATCTATTATAATGGCATCTATTTAGATATAAAGACAAATTATCATAACAAAGATATTGTTGTATCGTACTTTTAGAATGAAATGTTTAAGCATCTAATGACTAATTTTAGAAGGAAATCGTTGTATCGTACTTTCAAAATGAAATGTTTAAGCACATGGAAACCAATAGTTTTTATCGTCTTTTTTGTTAATGTGGTTCAAATATTAGTATTTACAGTTAAATTATCTGGCTAGTATTCAAACTCAATGAGAAACACAATATAAATTTGAAAGGGATTTTGAAATGACCAATTTACCCCAATTGATTCATAAAGGATTGATCCAAGATCTTCCAGATCTTGAGAAGTATCCTGCTCCATCGAACTTATATTTGGGGTCCTACAATTTTAATGAAGTATTATTGGATCAGTTGATATGAATACCTTTTAAGTCCTTTTGTTGAAGAAACAAAAAATGTTATTTCAACTCTCATTGATTAGATGTGTGATTACCCGAGTGCAAATGGAGTATGTAGCCTTTCCGGAATATAGTTTCCAAATAATGAACCTGTTTCTACCATCCTCATGAAAACCCGCCTCACAATTTCACCAAGATACATGCCGGAAATCGCTTTTTTCAAATAACTGTCTCCGAGATAGTATATAACAGCGAAGAAGCCGGTTAAAGTAGGCTTGTTGTTAAAATAAAATGATTTACAATAAACGCTAAAATGAGAAGTATTGCAATTTTCATGAGATACATACAAAGTCATAAGAGTTGTAAGTTTGTAACATACCTGCTCACCGGGGTTTATACTCTCCGCATCCATCTCCCTATCATACTCGGACAAAGGAAGACCATTCGAGAAAGCTCCCCACTCAGTATTACAATCTGAAAATAATCAGGCATGGTATAATTGGTGAAGCATGAAACTTGTCCAAACGTTCATAAAGAGTAAAAAAGGTTAACATAATTGTAAATTATATTTTTGTAAGACGCAAATTTGGGTGGGCGGTGTTTCCAACATAAGTAACGTGTGTTTGGGTCAACATAAGTAACTTGTGGGATTGAAACTTGCTCAAATTCGGTGTCTATCACCCGCTCATCCTTTCCTCCTAATTGAGTTCTAAGGACTCGGAAATTAGTACCACCAAGCTCCAATGCATAAAACAACCCTCTTTCATTCCTTTATTCAGCCAAAATAATTGCTAAATCAGTTCTTAGTATACAAGATATATCGTTCAACACTTGAAACAATTATTTCACTGATAAGAAAAAGACAGCTGCAATGCACTAACGCGTTCTTGTAGACGAGATGAAAAACAAAAGAGAAGGATTACTCCCCGTACTTACCATGCATGATCAAAGTTGCATTCCATCTTTGAACTCACACTCTTAGTTCTGTGGATTTTTTCTATTTCTGTACCAGCAGCAGGTGTTGAGCTTGAAGATTTACATCCCTTTGATACGGGTGGTAATGGGAGCCACAGAGAATAACCTGTTAGCAAGTTCCAAAAGCAACAAACAATGAATGGTATCAAGTAGAGGCGGCAATCTTGTCCTATGAATAACTGAAATTACCCGGTTATCCATCTCTGTTTTGAACTTTTACCCCACTGAAATTACCAAATACTATAAGCTTGACCATGTCGAGATTCTAGTAGCCCCCTTGATAATGCTAAAATCAACCCCATCCATGTAGTCATGCACCAAATCTTTATGCAATAAAATGAAAAGCCATTGTCATTTTGTTTTCTATAGTTCTCAACTTTTAAAAATTAATATTTTAACCTTTACTTGATAAGATTTTCATCCTTTATCAGCTTCTCAATAATTTAATGCTTATTAAAACATGGAATCGATCACGCCAATTATAACCACACAATCACAATTATACTACCTAATAAACCATGGCTAACAATAAACCGATGAGCTTACATTTATGTCAAATTGGGCGCCACCTACCTACCAACCTACCTTCAACTTAATTTTAACAATAAGCCGAGGACAACTAAATGTGTTTGTTTCAGTATGTATAATCAATCATAAAACTAAATCAAACCGGAACGAAACAAAACGGCCATCCAACATACGTTTTCCGCAATCGCCATCACAAGTATAATCACAATCACAACCTACTGAATCACTTAATAACTATAACATACACGAAATTAGGTCAAATTTGGGGCCTAACTATTCAATATAACATCTATTCAAACAAACGAGAAATTCAATAACTGTGTGTATCTGAGTGTGTGTTTACTATGTGTAATCAAGAGTAATGATATCATACCGAGATAGAGTAGCGAGCAGGTAGATCGCCGGTGTAGTTTTTCCGATCAAATTCAACTCCGATTGAATTAAAACATTATGTTTTCTGAAAGATAAAAGGCATTAAGAGCGGATTGAACATTTTTTTTTTGAACAAAATGAAAGATAAGAGTAATTGATTTGTAGGTGGAGTGAATAAAAAGATTGATTAACTAGAGTGATGATGAGTGAAAAAGTATGTATACGGGTCGGATTACAAGATCCGCGTGTTTTACATGAGGGGGTATTTTGGGCTTTGGGGTTCGGATAAGGAAATAAGTTTGAGGGCCCTATATTTTTTCTATGAACTGTTATCATGTTATGATAGTCATAAACTTTTTTATATACTGCAAGTCTGTAACTATGTTTAAAGTTTGGCAAAACTCTTACATGTTTGTATTTATCTTAAATTTAATATTTTCTACTTGTTATAAAAATTTATCAAGATAATATTGAGATTTAAAGAGTAATCACTTTACACAGTTTTGTGACCAAAAGTTTGGTCACTTAATATACTATCTCAAATCAGTGACCAACAATCTCG